>CM019714.1:9977061-9987031 GCA_009760885.1 Achatina immaculata | reverse complement strand
AAACAAACACATTTGCGAAGTTTGGAATTTTAACTACAACACCGGGTCGCGCAAGGGCTTCTGGGTACAATTTTTTTTAAACAAAGATGACGGCTTGTGCACTGGGCAGTGTTGGATGGGCGTAGAGGAGATTAGACCTGAACATCTGTACACTAAACACTTTAGTAGTGTGAAGATGACAAACATACAGAAATGACTCCCGAGTCGAACCCTGGATTACAGCAGTACAAGCAAAAAATCAGGCAATGAAAGGGCAACACGGAATCAATTTCTCGCGCCCAAAGTGCTTATTCTACAAATTTTCGACAAATTTTGACATCTACTGTACTCCAACATTTTGATAGGTAATTGTGGGATATGGCGTTTCAGCAACCCATAGCTGATATGCTAGCGTCAGGGTTAGCGAACCATAGCTGACCAAGACCCTGCCCCGGCTCTCCATTAGTACCCCCAGTAACTGACCTAACCTGGGTAATGGGGCAGGTGTCGTCATAGTCCCCATGGTGGTGGAGTCTGCTAAAGAAGTATTGCACACCTCCTCCTCCTTTTTTTTAAAGCTCCACTCAGTGACTAAAAAACAAAAACAAAAAAAGCCGACATAACCGCTACCAAACAGACACGATGCTGTACTTCCGTATCTTCATTGCGTCGTCTGTAAAGAACACCAGCTCCCAGTTCCAAGAAGAAGAAGAAGAAGAAGAAGAAACAAAGCTTTTGCCAAATAAATTCAGCAATAACGGATCTGAAAGGGCATAACAAGAAGCAGTTGCTGTTTCTGGACATAGCAGACGGCAAGATGTAATCGTTTTAGTCAACTGCTTTCTCTTGCAGAAGAATCTCTGGACTTCTCCCGCACACAAACCACCTTCTCCCTTGATCTTGTCTTCTCTTGTACTATCTCCCTGTAACTGCGAGCTGGTGTTCTTTGCAGCCGATGCTGTGGAGGCGTTGAGGCACAGCATCGTATCGGCGTGGGGGGGGCGGGTTATAGCGGCTACTTTTTCAGTCCTGGAGTACAGCTAAAATGCAGCAGGTGTGCAATGCTTCTTTAGCAGAATCCACCACCATGGATCCCTGCCCCGTTAACCAGACTAGGCCTGTTACTAGGGGTACCAAAGGAGAGGTGGGAAGGGTCTTTGTCAGCTATGGGTCGCTGATTGCTTAAAAAGACAGGCGTCTTCGCTTCTCCTTTGTTGAAACACCCTAAGTTCTCACACTTACTATAGAATCTATTCATTTTCCAACATCACCCGCTAGAACAAAATGAACTCTAAACAATACCATCTTCCAGGTCTAATTATTCACCTGGTCGCCATTACGTCTTTCAAGAGCCTGAACTGAAAAAGGAACAAACTGGGCACTTATTTTCTAACTCACAATGAAAATACAAAAATCGATGTCAGAAATCAAGTCGATTACTACAGGAACACCATTCCTACAACAGGAATCATAATGCTTTATACACAATGCACAAAACTCGTATTCGGATAAATACTACTTGCAGAATACTTACATGCCCAGATAAAAAGAAAAAAGCCGACATTCCTATACTCTGTTATTTCATTTTCCCAATTTTCCTACATCCAGTAAACGTATGTCTCTGATTTTGCTGCATCCAGTAACTGTAGTCTTTGATACTGCTATATCCAGTAACTGTAGTCTTTGACATTGCCATATCCAGTAACTGTAGCCTCCGAATTTTGCTAAATCTAGTAACTGTATCCTTCGAATTTTGCTACATACAGTAACTGTAGCCTCTGAATTTTGCTACATCCAGTAACTGTAGCCTCTGAATTTTGCTACATCCAGTAACTGTACCCTCCGATTTTTACTACATCCAGTAGCTCTCTAATTCAGATTTTACTACATCCAGTAGCTCTCTAATTCAGATTTTACTATATCCAGTAACTCTCTAATTCAGATTTTACTACATCCAGTAGATCTAGTTTCAAATTTTGCTACTTCCAGCGACTATAAGATTCCAGTGTTCCTACACACAGTTATTCTGCCCTACACGTATTTTGTATTAACCTCTGTCCTGATTTTTAATTAACAGACACAGGGCCCGGTATAATTCACTGTACAAAATGCAAATAACTTTTTGTTTCTTAAACGCATCATAATTTATGATGAAAGCCCAGCGTTTGCTTAATGTAGAGAAAATAACTTGGAACACCGGCTTCTATAACGCCTGTTCATTACGTGTACAACCAGGGATCAAGAACTTACTATTTATCTTTCGCGTTTGTCCCGGAAAATGCGCAGCCTGTCCGAAGTTCAGCCATGTTCGGGCTATGCAGTGCCGCACTCCAGAGCACACGAAGTGAACGGAGAAATGGTTTAACATTTGGATACAACTGGGGGGTTACTGTACCATATGGATGCATCAGCGGCAGGCCATCTTGCTCACAACCGAGAGGCCTACAGGAGAGCTGTCAGGGAGGCAAAGTTCCGCAAGGGACATGCAAATGAATGAAGGAATGGGGGTTACTGACAGTCTCCAGGAAAGCCTGAACATTGCCCACCCCCTCCCCCCTTTAAAAGTGCCCATTGTTAATGCTGAAAAGAATAAGACAAATAATAATGTGCTTACATTTTTAAAAAAGATATGAAATCAGAGCCAGGATACAAGCAGGAAAGAACTCTTATTTTGTCCCCCTTTAAGACACTTGTTGCAATGAAAAATCCTGTCTCACAACACTAAATATGTACAAGACTCAAGTTAGACCTGAATGGATCAGAAACATGGAGGACTACAAAACAAGATGAAGTACAGCTACAGATCTTTAAAAACAAGAATTGAGAAGAATTACAATTAGAGATCCCGTATCACAAGAATGGAAAATTAGAAATATCAAAGAAATACGCACGCTATTCAAGTCTCCACTTATAACTGCCATTATGAAAAAGCAACAGATTGAGATGGCTTGGACGCATATAAAGGATGATCGAGAATAGACAGACACAAAAAAAGGGGCTTATACAGAAGTGATAAACAGGGACAGACCAAGAGGCTGACCAAGACAACCGTGGCGTGACAACCTGGAAGACCTACGAGCCCTTGAATGGACAACTGGCAGGAGAAGACTAAGAACAGAGAGGAAGGGGAGACAAGTCTTGTCTGCAGCAATGGCGCAGAAAGCTGAATAAATGAATTACATTTTAAAACGCAGTTTCTGTGACGTCAAGTTTTTACCGCCGCGGTTCCAAAACCAGCAATATACTGATAAAGGCAATTTTGCCGAAATATTGGATTGTTATTATTGTCTTTTATAACCAGTTCCTTTCGTCCTTCCTCTCTCTACCTGTTTATGTAGGAGTTCACCACACACGTTCAACTCTACTAAACCAGTAAATAGCAGGCGACTTGCGATAACTGCTTTCTTTTATATGCCCCTTTTTGTTCTTTTTCTTTCTTTTTTCATTTATCTCTTGAGTTTTTTTTTAAAAACAATTTCTCACAATTTATTCTCGCAATCCTACCTCAGATAATGAATTGTGTCATGACGTGAGATTTTGGGAACCACTGTTAAGGACAAGGTTTCCTAGTCGGGAATGTTCATACTCTTGAAAAAGAAGGGGATAGCTAGGCGTTGGACTCGATCTCTGAACAGTTAAAGATCAGAATTCTCTTTCAACTGTTCTCTTCCTAGATATCTATATATAAAGTACAAACACCATATGTAAAGTACAAACACCATATGTAAAGTACAAATACCATATGCATATTAAAACACCATATGTAAAGTACAAACACCATATATAAATTACAAACACCATCCGTCATGTACAATCATCATATGTAATGTAAAAACACCATACGTCAAGTACAAACACCATATGTAAAGTAAAAACACCATACGTCAAGTACAAACACCATATGTAAAGTAAAAACACCATACGTCAAGTACAAACACCATATGTAAAGTAAAAACACCATACGTCAAGTACAAACATCATATGTAAAGTAAAAACACCATACGTCAAGTACAAACACCATATGTAAAGTAAAAACACCATACGTTAAGTACAAACACCATATGTAAAGTAAAAACATCAAACGCCAAGTACAAACACCATATGTAATCTAAAACACTATACGTCAAGTACAAACACCATATGTAATGTAAAACACTATAGTCAAGTACAGACACAATATAAAGTACAAACGCCATAACTAAAGTAAAAACATCACAGCCTCCATGGTGGTGGAGTCTGCTAAAGAAGTACTGCAAACCGCCTACTTTTTAACTAAACTCAGGGAGTGATAAAACAGCCACCCCCCCCCAACCCCACCCATAACCCGCTCCCTATCCTACACCAAGGCTCTGCCTCATCTTCCGCGCCCTGGCTGTTGAGAACACCAGATCACAGGTCTAGGGTGACCGAGGAAGAAGAAGATTACAGACGATTCTCGATACAGGCAAAATCAAATTACGTATATGGTTGTAGAAGGTACTAGTTACGTAAACAGGGGAACCGTCTGTATAAAAAACATATGTTGTGCGTATCTAAATGCCTTACATAAATCGGGGAGCCGTCTCTACAAGAACATCTGTTGTGCGTATCTAAATGCCTTACATAAATCGGGGAGCCGTCTCTACAAGAACATCTGTTGTGCGTATCTAAATGCCTTACATAAATCGGGGAGCCGTCTCTACAAGAACATCTGTTGTGCGTATCTAAATGCTTTACATAAATCGGGGAGCCGTCTCTACAAGAACATCTGTTGTGCGTATCTAAATGCTTTACATAAATCGGGGAGCCGTCTCTACAAGAACATCTGTTGTGCGTATCTAAATGCCTTACATAAATCGGGGAGCCGTCCGTATAAGAATAATTGTTGTCTGTATGTGGAGGCGTGTGATTAGAGCTTGAAATTATCATTCCCCTTAAAACAAGCCAGTCCGCAAGCGTGTAGATCACGTGCATGTGATGAGGGAACTCAGCACGGAGCGTGTACTCCGTAGCGCAGGCGATAAATTCCCTAGTTGGAAGTGAAGGCGGACAGAGATTGAGCCCAGGAGCTTAGGGCAAAAGATGGATTATTATTACTATTGTAAGAAATGTATATAAAACTCATATTAAAATAGATGTATATGAAACTGTCTACAGTAGAGGACGAAGCACTACATAACTCCCCAGATCATCAGAGGTAGCATCCCCTCCTCTCGCATTCCCTCCACCCCCCCACCCTGTCTTAAACAGTTCGTTCTCTGCCATTTAAAATTCTTGGCACTGTAAGGGGACGTGGTCTCCACTAGGTTACGGCTCTTTAAAGGTCTGCAAATTGTTGGATTTCTTTCTTTCCTCCCTCTCTCCTCTACTTCTCTCTCTCTCTCCCCTCCCCCTTCACTCTTTCTCCCCGCCCTCCATTCTCCCTCTCTTTATCTTTTATTCTTTTACTATTTCTTTCCAACTTAATTTGTGTGTGTGTTTAGTTTCACTTATGAAGATCAGTCGAAACGTTTTTGTATATGGTTACTACCAGCGGTTCTCAACTCATATATATATATATTCTCCGTGGACCTTCTTTCCGCCCTGAGAATAATTTTATACCACTCATTAAAAATAAAGCAATAAATAGAACCTACATGATAACATTCAGTTAATCTATTTGCTGGTCCGTAGACCATCAACAAGTTCTTCCGTGCCCCCCCCCCCCCTTTTGGTGTTCATGGACCCCAGATTAAGAATCACTGGTTACTACTAAACAAATAAAGTCGTTCTACACTTTTACTCCGCAGTTACGTATAGCTCACTGATTCGTTCACCTACCCAACTATTTCAACAAGGAGTGCGCCTGCACGTACACACTCGACTATTTCAACAACAGTTCTGTGTCGGTACCTTGCAACTGCACTCATGATCGCACGAAGAAGTTGAAAGAAAGCAATTAAAATATTATTCAACCTGCGTTATTTGGGGGAAAACTGGCACAAAGCACAATGACATGGCAGCCGACACTGCATCAAAGCGCCCCCAGGGTGAAGAGGGGAGCAACTCGTAATGTCCATGGTTAGAGTTATCGAACGTGCCCTTATTTGAATAACGGAAGCGCTACAAACGAATAGTGGCCAATCTCTGCACAGAATTCGCTGACCCGCCAACTGTCTAACATGTAAACCGGCTTCATTTGTCTTACAATTACTCCAGTTAATGCATCATCACACAAACATGGAAAATAATTTCACGCATTTTTTTAAAGCAAGCCGCAATCTGTATGCACGTGAGGAATTTTAACTTGCGGGTTTTTATTGCTGTTGTTGTTGTTGTTGTTGTTGTTGTTGTTTTGGTTTGTTTGGTGTTTAAATGAAATCTGCTGTATGAGTTAAGCGAGTATAATTGCTTTTGTTTAGAGTTTAAAGTCGCCCCCCCCCCCCCTACCCTCTTCTGGAAACGGCAGCCCAAAACACCGCAAGAAAAGAAAGAAATGAGTAACAATTTCAACAAGGAATTCTTAATAGCATAGTTGAAAAATGGCACACACGGGCTTCCACACAAGCTGTAAATGGCACACACGGGGCTTCCATACAATTCGCACTCTGGGGTGGAATTCTAGCCCTAAGCACGAATATAAAGAGTCAGGGCAGATGTGAGGAAGTTCGACAAAATTCTGCAGAGTTTGGCACTTGTTGCATACCAAAAATAGACGCTCCCAGCCAAAGCCTTTTCCTCACGCGAGACAGATATATTATACAACACTTGCTTTGGTTTATATTGCTGGATTGTTTATAAAACCGCTCGATCTGATAAAGAAATTTGCGAAAACTGTGAGATAAGACAGGCAGAAAACGCAAACATGCCTTCATGGCGCATAAATATCTGAGAAACGATACACTCACATAAACATACGCGGTTAAAAAAAAAGAGAGAGAATGTGTTTTTATGACGAAGAAACAGAGTATTTTATCCTACAAGAAAGGGGGGGGGGAGGGGAGGGTATAAGACAGATCTTGCAAATTTCAGTAATGTACATGAAAAATCATATTGTAGATAACATAACTCTTACCAGTGACAATGTGAATTCGATGAATGAAAAAAACAGACACCCTGTCTTCTCTGGTTACCACATTAGGACTTATGAAGGATAAAACAAAAAAAAATAATAAAACTTCCCATTAATCAAGAAGGAAAAATATACATAAAAGGAACTGGTTTTGAAGAATTAACCAATTTACATACCTCGGCAGCTACATAGACCAGGCTGGTGACACCAGAAAGGAAGTTAGAATTAGAATTGCAAAAGCAGCAATGACCTTCAAGAATCTTAAGAAAATATGCCAATCGAAAGTTGTAGGCACAAAAACCAAGTTAAGATTATTCAATTCAAAATGTAATATCCACCCTCATTTATGTACGGAAAGCTGGAAAACAACTAAAAAAAAAATAGACAAGAAACTAGACTCTTTTGAAAACACATGCCTATGGAAGATATTCGGTATAAAGTGGACCGAATTCAAGAACAATGCAGAGATAAGGCAGACGAGCAAACAACAACCTGTCTCATGGGTGATCATAAAAAGGAGATGGACATATGTCGGTCACGTGACAAGAAGAAACGGTCAGAGAATCCCAAAAACAAGCTATCAAGTGGAACACAACAGGTCGAAAAAAAAGATTTCGACCACGTGGAACTCTATAGAGGACATTGTTAAGAAAGGCCAAATTAGTAGGCATAAAATTCCTTGATGAGGTTGAAAAACTCGCCGAAGACAGGAAAGCTTGGCGAACTACCTTGGGGGCCCTGTATGACCTTTAACGTCCCCGGGGAAGGTTGCTAACAGAATATATGCTAATATGCAAAGAATAACCCCCCCCCCAACTGATATTTTTTTCATGTAAAGTTAAATAAGTAGACGTTACAACCCTCCACTAGTCCAAGTCAAGTACAGTTTACAATATTCCACTTGTCCAAGTCGAGTAGACGTTACAACACTCCACTTGTCCACGTCAAGTGGACGTTACAACTCTCTAGTTGTCCAAGTGAAGTAGACATTACGACACTCCACTTGTCCAAGTTATGTAGACGTTACAACTCTCCACTTGTCCAAGTCAAGTAGACGTTATACCCCTCCACTTGTCCAAGTCAAGTAGACGTTATACCCCTCCACTTGTCCAAGTCAAGTAGACGTTACAACTCTCTAGTTGTCCAAGTCAAGTAGACGTTACAACTCTCCAAGTCAAGTAGACGTTACAACTCTCTAGCTGTCCAAGTCAAGTAGACGTTACAACTCTCTAGTTGTCCAAGTCAAGTAGACGTTATACCACTCCACTTGTCCAAGTCAAGTAGACGTTATACCCCTCCACATGTCCAAGTCAAGTAGACGTTATACCCTTCCACTTGTCCAAGTCAAGTAGACGTTACAACTCTCCACTTGAACAAGTCAAGTAGACGATACAACCCTCCACTTGAACAAGTCAAGTAGACGTTATACCCCTCCACTTGTCAAAGTCAAGTAGACGTTACAACTCTCTAGTTGTCCAAGTCAAGTAGACGTTACAACTCTCTAGTTGTCCAAGTCAAGTAGACGTTACAACTCTCTAGTTGTCCAAGTCAAGTAGACGTTACAACTCTCTACTTGTCCGAGTCAAGTAGACGTTATACCCCTCCACTTGTCCAACAAGTAGACGTTACAACTCTCTAGTTGTCCAAGTCAAGTAGACGTTATACCCCTCCACTTATCCAAGTCAAGTAGACGTTACAACTCTCTAGTTGTCCAAGTCAAGTAGACGTTACAACTCTCTAGTTGTCCAAGTCAAGAAGACGTTACAACTCTCTAGTTGTCCAAGTCAAGTAGACGTTACAACCCTCCACTTGCCAAAGTCAAGTAGACGTTACAACTCTAGTTGTCCAAATCAAGTTAAATATTACAGTCCCCCTCTTCTCTAACTTCAGTAAACTGTAAAATCTTCCACTTCTCAAGAAATTACATCTGTTGTTTGTTTAACGAGCAGTGGGTGCTAGAAATTTGACACGGCCAAGGGAAAAAACATAAACATAAATAGGTCAAAATGGCTGCCTCAGTATGCCCCGATCGAGATTACATTTGTACCTTACATACTCCACGAGGTCAAAATGGTGAGTTTCAACATAATCCATGATCTTTTCCTGGCAAAAGGGTAAGCGGTGCTACATCTGGTGGCGATCCACCCACAGTTTTTTTTTTCATTTGGGCAGTTGAGATTATCTGATAAATATAACGGCACGCATATATTGAGTCGATACAACGCGATTAGATATAACGCGGTTAGTCCGTGGACTTGACAGTATCGCTTGTACGCGTGGCTGAAAGGATTCCTTATTACAACACGGATTCATGAACAGGAAAAGAGGATCGCTTTTTTTAAACTCGGACCAATTCGGTTCCAGAATTGTACCCATTTCTTCAGCTCTATCTCAGTTCGTATATTTCATTTGTTAAATTCATCATTATTTATCAAAGAAGTTTAAACAGAAAAAAAAAACTTAAAGTATTTTGGACATATGGGGTTTTGGGGAAGACCATCTTGGAAGAGTACATAATGTGGAAAAAAGAAAGAGAGGAAGACCAAGGCGATGATAGCTGCAAGATGTTGATTTTGTGAATAGATGCATTAGCAGCAGGGTATATTGCTTACAAATGAGAGGCCTTCGAGAGAGCTGTTAGGTAGAGCAAAGTTCTGCAATGAATGAAATGAATTTCTCATTTGAATTATTTTTCGGTTTAAATCAAAGCAGGAGATTCTTCAACATTCTAGTGAGAAGTTCCTGGATCCTTCTGCAGGCATTCGGTACAGCGGAGATGGTAATTAAACACTCCTGAATATTATTTTCTGCCCGAAATAAGTCTTGTAAGTTCAGCCCTCAATGTTCTCCTCACTCAAGTCTTGCTAGAAAACAGAAACAATAATAAAGCCAAGAATTCCGTGCCCCTGTTGCCTAGATATTGTAAACAAATGTGAGTGGCATGGACTAACGGAATTTCAA
>CM019714.1:9954561-9974561 GCA_009760885.1 Achatina immaculata | reverse complement strand
AACCCCACAACCACCATCACCATCACAAACAACCTACGCCTGTGAGTCACAGCCAGCCTTCACGTGTCAACCCCACAACCACCATCACCATCACAGACAACCTACGCCTGTGAGTCACAGTCAGCCTTCACGTGTCAACCCCACAACCACCATCACCATCACAAACAACCTACGCCTGTGGACTAGAAAAGGCCAGAACGATAACTCCATGCCAGCTGCTGGCTGCGTACGTCCCCACCCCCTCCCTCCTACCCCCATCCCACCCTCTGGAGAAAACCAGCGGGTCTGCCCAGGTAGGCATTCACGAAACTGTCTTACATGATTGAAGTTCAGGCAGTGACTCTCGTGGGCTCTCTTCCAGGTCTCCCTTCCTGTCTTAGTTTTCCAGGACATACTTTTTAAAAATATTTATATCTATATGTACGTTCCATATTGCTACTTTCTTATATTTTATGAATATTCTAAACCGTAATTTCTACTATTTTATGGATGTTCTATTCTATACTTTCTTATATTTTACGAATGTTATGTTCTAATCCACACTTTAAAAAAATATTTTACAAATGTTCTAATCGATACTTTTTATTATATTTTACGATTGTACTAATCCGTATTTTTAAATATTTTATGAATGTTCTAATCCATGCTTTCTTATATTTTACGATTGTACTAATCAGTACTTTCTAATATCTTATGAATGGTCTACTCCATACCTGCCAGTATTTTATGAATATTCTTGTCCCTATGTTCTAATATTTTACGATGTTCTAATCCTTCAAAAGAAACTTCTTAACATTTCATGAATGTTCTAATTATTACATTTATAATATTTTGCGAATATTCTATGATTGTGATTTTCTTAACGCAGTAAATACTTCGCCAGTGAGTGGAGAGTGAGTGACAGAGAGAGAGAATGTGAGAGATAGTGAGAGGACTGTGTGAGTGTGAAAAAGTAAGAGAGAGAGAGAGTGAGAAAGAGGAGGAGTGAGAGAGAGTGTGTGTGTAAGAAAGTGAGAGAGAGGTAAGTGGGAAAGAAAGAATGAAAGAGTGAGGGGGAGAGAGAGAAAGAGAGAGGGGGGGGGGGGAGGAACACTATTAGATCCACAAGAAGTGAGAACTAATCAATCCATAAGAAAAAAAAAAACAAGTACAAATCAGAAAAGTCTTTGGAAGATAAAAATGACAGACAGACAGACCTTTCCAGGTTGAAAAAAGAAAGTCACTTCGTAGCGCACAATCCACTGCGCAGTATGTTCTTCAATGACCCTATACACAGAAGTGTTAGCTTCAGCAGTGCAATACAGTCGCTGGCTGAAACACTTACCTGCCAGAAAAGCTTTAAAACTCCACAAGAAGAAAGTGAATATGTCACATTACGAACAAATATGTCAAATTTTACGAAACAAAACTACTGCAAGCATCCAGGGCACACTCCGGCTACCTAAGCTAAAACATCGAATTTTACAAGATGTGTTCACCTCCTCGGCGTGAAAATTCTGGCACCCGAATGAAACTTTCTCATTTTTCCCCTCCCCAGAAAGAAAAAAAAGTAACCCCCCTCTCCCGAAAAAAAAAATGTTTGCGAAGGTAGCTATCTGCGCACGTAGGAAGAGTCACCTGGGAGGGTGGAACTTGCAAGACCAGGCTTCCATAAGCTTGTGTTGGCGGGAAGGTCAGGGGAGGAATTCAAGGGAAGGAACTGCCTGCAAGATGGAGGATAATCAGCAACAGGCTGCGGGCGTCAGCGGAGCCAAATCATCATCCTAAAATGTAAGCCCAGTAGAAAAAAAAAGAGAGAGAAAACGTTTGAGGAATTCCTTCACCTGCAGGCATTACGATGACCTTCATAAGTTAAAGGTGGTTGAAATGATGCCTGGATGAAAACGTTTAAGGAAAGGCGGAAAAGGGGAGATAACTCTCGGGTTTGACCTATAAGGACAAGCCACGAACGCAGTTTCTATCAGGGAAATGAAACCGCCATAGAAGATCCTTCATCTTTCGCACTTCCGTTCCTATTTTTGTTTCGGTCTCTGGAGACACATACATCTTTAGGGTTCAGTCTGTGCTTCGTCACACAAATAGTTTTTTTGGGTATAAGTACTCGTGCATATAAGGCTACATATATAAATATACACAAAGCCACTGCTTTACTGCACAAAAGTAGGAAACGGCTTTATTAATAAACTCTTTAACGAATAAAGCTGTTCCTACTTTTGTTTCGAATAGTTTGTTGTTGTTGTTGTTATTATTGTTGACGTTTTCAAATTACAACACTGCTGGTTTGCCCATCTGTTCAATGCATTATTATTATTATTATTAATTTATGTGCCGTGCAGAATAGCGTTGACGATCATGCATCTTGTGCGATTCTTGGTAAATCCGATCAATTCAAACGATTTTATTTTTCCATGTTACTTGATCTGAGATATTTATCTCTTGGTCTTCCCCTCTTTCTATTTTGCTCTTGTTCTTTCCCCCTTTCTATTTTTCTCTTGGTCTTCCCCTCTTTCTATCTTGCTCTTGTTCTTTCTCCCTTTCTATTTTTCTCTTGGTCTTCCTTTCTTTCTATTTTTCTTTTGGCCTTTCACTCTTTCTATTTTCTCTTGGTCTTCATCTCTTTCTATTTTACTCTTGGCCTTTCCCTCTTTCTATTTTTCTCTTGGTCTTCCTTTCTTTCTATTTTTCTCTTGGCCTTTCACTCTTTCTATTTTTCTCTTGGTCTTCCCCTCTTTCTATTTTTCTTTTGGCCTTTCCCTCTTTCTATTTTTCTCTTGGTCTTCCCCTCTTTCTATTTTTCCTTTGGCCTTTCCCTCTTTCTATTTTTCTCTTGGTCTTCCCCTCTTTCTATTTTACTCTTGGTCTTCCCCTCTTTCTATTTTTCTTTTGGCCTTTCACTCTTTCTATTTTTCTCTTGGTCTTCCCCTCTTTCTATTTTTCTTTTGGCCTTTCCCTCTTTCTATTTTTCTCTTGGTCTTCCGCTCTTTCTATTTTTCTTTTGGCCTTTCCCTCTTTCTATTTTTCTCTTTGTCTTCCCCTCTTTCTATTTTACTCTTGGCCTTTCCCTCTTTCTATTTATCTCACGCCCTTCTTCTCTTTCCTTTTTCTCTTGGTCTTCCCCTCTTTCTATTTTTCTCTTGGCCCTCTTCTCTTCCTTTTTCTCATGGCCTTCCTCTCTTCCCTTTTTCTCGTGTAGTTTCCTTCTTCCTTTTTCTCTTGGAGTTCCCTTCTTCTTTTCTCCTGGCACTCCGCTCTTCCTTTTTCTCTTGGTCTTCCCTTCTTCCTTTTTTTTCATGGCCTTCCTGTCTATTTTTCTCCGCCATTTCCAGAAGTTAGTAACTTCCGCCTTCTCATGACATGTCATGATTTGAAAATGGAATGACGGTATAGAGGTGATTCCCCCTTGCCTTCCGGTCAGATTGTATACGGGCTTTCCCGCTAGCTTTTTCCAAAAGAGACCGACCCACAAGGTAGCAGGGTACCTGTCTTGGCCGGCCGCTGTTTATTCAGATTTTACGGCTGACCTCTAAATCTAATGGCCGGCCCCACCATCAGCCACATGATGGTGACACCTGGCAGGGTATAGAATTTAAAGAATTGTGACGTTTGATTAACATCAGCGAACATCCAAAGTCAAATTAAAACAAATATTTTATCCCCTATCGATTACGATTTGTGAACATTCCTTATCTTTGTTTACTATAGCTATCATTTGATTGTTTATCTTTGTTTACTATAGCTATCATTTGATAGATGTTCTTTGTTTACTATAGCTATCATTTGATTGTTTATCTTTGTTTACTATAGCTATCATTTGATTGTTTATCTTTGTTTACTATAGCTATCATTTGATTGTTTATCTTTGTTTACTATAGCTATCATTTGATAGATGTTCTTTGTTTACTATAGCTATCATTTGATTGTTTATCTTTGTTTACTATAGCTATCATTTGATTGTTTATCTTTGTTTACTATAGCTATCATTTGATAGATGTTCTTTGTTTACTATAGCTATCATTTGATTGTTTATCTTTGTTTACTATAGCTATCATTTGATAGATGTTCTTTGTTTACTATAGCTATCATTTGATAGATTCATAATAATAAACAAGGTGTGGCAGTACAAGATGTTTAGTTCCATGGACACAGAAATTGAGCAACAAAAGCGTGCGCTTACCTTCTGTATGTGTCAGTATGTGCGTGTTCTCATATTCTTGGTTTCAATTCAGGCACTACGCCATACTCTGAAGTACTAGGTACTTGGTTCAACGAGCGGTTTTACAGCAACCATAGTTAACTGTAGCGACAATTATGCTTCAATGGGGCATCTTTACAGCAACCGTAGTTAACTGTACCGACAATTATGCTTCAGTGGGGCAACTTTACAGCAACCGTAGTTAACTGTACCGACAATTATGCTTCAGTGGGGCAACTTTACAGCAACCGGAGTTAACTGTACCGACAATTATGCTTCAGTGGGGCAACTTTACAGCAACCGTAGTTAACTGTACCGACATATACGTTTCAACGATCGTCTTTACAGAAACTGTCGTTAACTGTACCGACAACTATACTTCAACGATCATCTTTTAAGAAACTGTCGTAACTGTACCGACAGATGCGATATAATGGAGCATCGTTAAGAAAACTATGGCCGACTGGACAAGCAAGTTATTTTCTCATTGATAATGGTTTGTTACTGAAGGTTCGACTCTTTGTTTGTTTGTTTGTTTGTTTGTTTCTTTTTTTCTTTCCTTCTTTCTCACTACCTCTCTCCCACTCCTCTTACTCTCTCGCTCACTCATTTTCATTTTCTCTTTCTCACTCTCTCTTTCTCACTCTTTCACACTCACACACTCCTCTCACTATCTCTCTCATTCTCTCTCTCTCCCACTGTTTCTCACTGTTTCTCATTCTCACTCTTTCACACTCGCACACTCCTCTCACTATCTCTCTCATTCTCTCACTCACTCTCTCTCACCTAACTCTCTCTCTCCCACTCTTTCTCACTCTCTCTCCCACTCTTTCTCACTCTCTCTTTCTCACTCTCACTCTTTCACACTCACACACTCCTCTCACTATCTCTTTCTCTCACCTCACTCTCTCTTTCTCACTCTCTCTGACTCACTCTCTCTTTCTCACTCTCTCTCTCTCACTCACTCACTCTTTCTCATTCTCTCTCACCTCACTCTCTCACACTCACACACTCCTCTCACTATCTCTTTCTCTCACGTCACTCTCTCACTCACTCTCTCTCACTCACTCTCTCTTTCTCACTCTCTCTTTCTCACTCTCTCTCACCTCACTCTCTCACACTCATACACTCCTCTCACTGTCTCTTTCTCTAACCTCACTCTCTCACTCACTCTCTCTTTTTCACTCTCTCTCACCTCACTCTCTCTTTCTCACTCTCTCTTTTTCACTCTCTCTCACCTCACTCTCTCACACTCACACACTCCTATCACTATCTCTTTCTCTCACCTCACTCTCTCTCACTTCATTCTCTCTTTCTCACTCTCTCACATTCACACATTCCTCTCACTATCTGTTTCTCTCACTCACTCTCTCTTTCTCACTCTCTCTCACCTCACTCTCTTTTTCTCACTCTCTCACTCACACATTTCTCTTACTATCTCTTTCTCTCACCTTACTCTCTCTCTCTCTCACCTCACTCTCTCTTTCTCACTCTCTCATATTCACACATTCCTCTCACTATCTCTTTCTCTCACTCACTCTCTCTCACCTCACTCTCTCACATTCACACATTCCTCTCACAGTCTCTTTCTCTCACCTCACTCTCTCACACATTCCTCTCACTGTCTCTCTCTCTCACCTAACTCTCTCTCACCTCACTTTCTCTCACCTCACTCTCTCTCACCTCACTTTCTCTCACCTCACTCTCTCTCACCTCACTTTCTCTCACTCACTCTCTCTCACCTCACTCTCTCTCACCTCACTTTCTCTCAGCTCACTCTCTCTCACCTCACTATCTCTCACCGCACCCTCTCTCACCTCACTCTCTCACACTCACACATTCCTCTCACTATCTCTTTCTCTCACCTCACTCTCACACTCACACACTCCTCTCACTATCTCTTTCTCTCACTCACTCTCTCTTCCTCACTCTCTCTCTCACCTCACTCTCTCATATTCACACATTCCTCTCACTATCTCTTTCTCTCACTTACTCTCTCTTTCTCACTCTCTCTCACCTCACTCTCTCTCACCTCACTCTCTCACACTCACACATTCCTCTCACTATCTCTTTCTCTCACTCACTCTCTCTTCCTCACTCTCTCTCACCTCACATTCACACATTCCTCTCACTATCTCTTTCTCTCACTCACTCTCTCTTTCTCACTCTCTCTCTCATCTCACTCTCTCACATTCACACATTCCTCTCACTGTCTCTTTCTCTCACTCACTCTCTCTTTCTCACTCTCTCTCACCTCACTCTCTCACACTACACATTCCTCTCACTCACTCTCTCTTTCTCACTCTCTCTCACCTCACTCTCTCACACTCACACACTCCTCTCACTGTCTCTTTCTCTCACTCACTCTCTCTTCCTCACTCTCTCTCACCTCACTCTCTCACCTCACTCATTCTCACTCACACCTCCTCCCACTGTCTCTCTCATTCTCCTGACAGTTATTTTCCACTCCATTCATATGATGGCAGTGAATCTAGGCGTCTCCCAAAGTCTCTTCTCTCTCATCTTCTGTCTCAGTTAGCAAAGAAAATGGTGTTAGCTTCAACAATCTAAAGTGGGTTTACACATCTTCTGTGCGCGAGAAACGCAGGAACAACTGTTTGAAAACCGCTGATACAAATATCAAGGAACATCTAAGACCTACCGAAGTAATCCTTTCTGTTCCCCATCCCCCCTCCCCGGTCCTTAAAAACATGGAAACTCTCTTAAGATGGCTCTAAGAGGTATCGTGACGCCAACGTTTATAACCGCATACCAACGCTACGACTCACCTTCACAGCTTCCCTGGTTTTTTTGAGGAAGAGGAAGGGGGGGGGGGGGAAGCAGGTGCAAAGTTGAATCCTGTCTACATTGGCAACCCCTTCACTGCACCTGTGATCACACATCTACAGAGTTTTGCTTACACATGGGAATAAAGACTGGACCTGTCTGATGTAGACACCGATAAATCTTAGCCATCAGATCTTCAGTTCATTCACGAAGAAGGTCTTGTGAAAGGGACAACAGTTAAGATCTGTTGTATCCAATAAGTTGAATCTCTGACGCTCTGGCCTTGGGATGGAAACAAAGGATCTTTTTCTTCTTCGTCGTCTTCTTCTTCTTCTTATTCATGTTCCGCATCAAACGTTTAATCCAGTTTCAGATGATGACTTGTTTACTGTGGTCTCAAGAGCTGTTAGGTTAGTGAATAATTTTGTCCTGAAGTGAAATGAGCGTGTAACACAGGTGAGACCTGCATGCAGTCCATGGCCAGCATTCTTGATACTAGTGCTCAGCAGTTACTGGCCAGCCGTTATAAGGGCATAGAATACTAGACCAAATAATAAGTTTCCGCTACAGGGGCATAGAATACTGGATCAAATACTAGATCAAATATTAAGTTTCCGCTAGAGGGGCACAGAACGCTAGACCAAATACTACAACATATTAAATTTCCGCTACTGATGAACAGTTTGGATTTGTTGAAGGAAAGGGAACACACAATGCCATTTATGCTTTACGAACACTAACAGAAAGAGCTTTAGAAGTACAGAAAGATCTCTACTTATGCTTCATTGATTACACCAAGGCATTTGACAAGGTGAAACATAGTGAAATTATTAAAATGCTTGAAGACATCAATATAGACGGCAAAGACTTGAGGATTGTAAAACATCTATACTGGCAGCAAGAAGCAGCAGTTTGAGTTGAAAATGGAATTGGAAAATATCAACCTATAAAACAAGGGGTGCGACAAGGATGTGTACTATCTCCAGACCTTTTTTCTCTGTATAGCGAGAATATTCTAAGAACAATCATCACAGAACCAGGCATAAAAATTGGAGGATACAATATTAACAACCTTCGGTATGCTGACGACACAGTACTGATAGCGGAGAACCAACAAGACCTGCAAAATCTCTTGGATAAAGTCGCCAAAGAAAGTGAACAGAAAGGCCTTACTTTGAACATCAAAAAGACAGAGACTATGGTTATATCTAAGAAACAGAATCCACCAGCATGCAGTATTAAATTAAACGGAACTGTTCTAAAGCAGGTGCAGAAATTCAAATACCTTGGAGCAGTAATAACTTCAGATGGGAAATGCAGAATAGAAATTAGGAACAGAATAGGCCAAGCAAAGACTGCATTTCAGATAATAAGAAACATATTGACCAACACATCCTTATCAACGAATGTTAGAAAACGAGTCCTAAAATGCTATATTGAACCTATCTTGTTATATGGAAGTGAATCATGGACAATAAGCAAGTCTGCACAAAAATCATTGGAAGCAGCAGAAATGTGGTTTATTAGAAGAATGTTGCGAATCCCCTGGACAGCAAAAATAACTAATGGAGAATGTTTGAGAAGAGTTGCAGATAGAAAAAAAATCTTGTCAAAAAATAAGAGAGGGACAATGTACTTTCACAGGACATGCAATGAGAAGAGGGGGCATTGAAAATACAATAACAATAGAAAAATAGAGGGAAGACGAGCCAGGGGAAGACCAAGAGAAATGATACTGGACAGTCGGACGAGATGGTGTGAGAGGAGATCACCAACTGAGCTGATGGCCTGCATGAAGGATCGTGTACTCTGGAGAAGCATAATAGCCAAAGCAAGTCGGCACGGCACTTGATGTTGATGATGATACATGGGCATGGAATACTGGATCAATATTAAGCTTCTGCTATAAAAGCATAGAATACTACATCAAAATATTAAGTTTCCACTTCAAGGACATAGGACACTACATCAAAATATTAAGTTTCCACTTCAAGGACATAGGACACTACATCAAAATATTACGTTTCCGGTATAAGGACATAGAACATTAGATCACAAACTAAGTTTTTCTCACAAAATAATATTTCTGTTTCCAATGATCTGCTCCAAGTCTGAAAAGTACATAACTTTTATCAGAACTTTTTTGTGTGTACACGTATAAGGATAATAACGGCTACAGTAAAACGTGATCTGTAAACAATCCAAACAACGTCACCTGGCTTTTACCGAGTTTAAAAACTGAGTTTCTATAGTCAGGATATTTCCATCCAGAACAATGATGTCAAACTTTTAATCCTGGTCAAGCTTTTAATCATGGTCTAACGTTTAATCATAGTCAAGCTTTTAATCATGGTATAACTTTTAATCATGGTCAAGTTTTTAATCATGGTCTAACTTTTAATCATGGTCAAATTTTTAATCATGGCCTAACTTGTAATCATGGTCATGCTTTTAATCACGGTCAAACTTTTAACCATGGTCTAACTTCTAATCACGATCAGGCTTTTAATCATGGTCAGGCTTTTAATCACGGTCAAACTTTTAATCATGGTCAAACTTTTAATCATGGTCTAACTTAAAAGCATGGCCAAACTTCTAATCATGGTCAAGCTTTTAATCATGGTCTAACTTTTAATCATGATCAAACTTCTAATCATGGTCAACCTTTCAATCACGGTGTAACTTTTAATCATGGTCAAACTTCTAATCATGGTCAAGCTTTTAATCATGGTCTAACTTTTAACAAATCCCACTCAACAACTAAGCGATCAAGTCCCACCTGCTTCTTTCTACCTTGACCCAGGAAGTAAAGTTACAGAACAAAAAAAAAAAAACAACCTTTGGGCTCTAACTAACAGACGGGGAATAACTCATGTCTGTTTTCATCCAAGACTAAACAGATACAATGCTAAACTCATTATGTATAAGCCACCTCTTTGCATCATCATCATCATCATCATCATCATCATCATTCAAAGTCCGATGTGTTATCCTGCGTTAATCTGTTTATCTGTGGGGTCTATGAAAGATATACGAGTACACAGGAAAGAGACAAGATAGAGGGAAAGCAAGGGAGATAATATATATAATACACTGTATTACAGATCCTTTTAAGTTCCTGTTCTTGGAAGTTCTAAAATGCTAGATCTAAAATGGGACGCCAGGATGTCTATTATGATTTTATTTAAACTCAGGATTCTGGGTAATACCTAAGCTTCCGTTTTTTTTTTTACAAAGTGTAAGTTATTAGAAGTTTGAAGCATTTCTTCTTCATTTTCTGCTGAGGATCAACAACAATTACTACTAATATAAAAACAACTACTACACTTAATACTACACGTTCTACTCCTACTATTACTATTACTGCTCCTATTACTACTACTAACACTACTACTGCTACTATTAATATTACTATTACTACTCTGCTACTACTACTACTACTACTACTACTACTACTACTACTACTAATATTACTACTACACCTAATGCTACTACTAGTATTATTACTACTGTTACTACTACTACTACTACTACTACTACTAATAATAATAATATTATTACTACTACTATTACTACCATTACTACTACTACTACTACTATTAATAATAATAATAATAATATTATAATTATTACTACTACTATTACTACTACTACTACTACTACTACTACTACTACTACTACTACTATTACTACTACTGCTGTCACTACCATTATTATTATTATTATTATTATTATTATTATTAGTCTTTTCTGCCCTGCCCATAAACCCTTGTTAGTCTGCCAAATATGCTGTAAATGTATGCTAAAATCAGTGAGCATAAGAAAAATATTATGCCACTTTAACTTAAACAGGAAGAAAGAGCATGCATCGCTGAATTTGTAACTTTTCCTAGCCTCTCAAGCGGTACTACGGGTTGGATCGACTGGAAAGAAATTCTTGATTTTGATTGGTCATTGGAAACAGAAATTTCGGCTTGGACTCATTTCACGCAGTTTTGATACTAAGCAGAGAACAAGAAAAGTAGATTTTCATCAACTTCTCTATCTCTCTCTCTCTCTCTCTGTCTCTGTTTCTCTCTCTCTCTCTGTCTCTTTCTCTGTTTCTCTCTATCTCTCTCTCCGTCTCTCTCTGTTTCTCTCTCTGTGTCTCTCTGTTTCTCTCTCTCTCTATCTCTCCATCTCTGTCTGTCTGTCTCTCTCTCTCGATCATTATAACTTTAGAAAGTTTCTACTTCCTATCTTTAGTAACACACAATATTTAGTGTATGAGTATATAACTATACACGAAGCACTGCAGTAAAGCTTGGATACCAAAATGTATAAACTAGGAAAAAACTAGGAATAGGTTTATTACTTAACGACTACAAAGTTGTGACGTTTCGGCGTGAGCCTTAATCATACAGAAACACACAGGTCGAAGAAACAGAGAGAGGAGATAAAGTATAAATTCACATGAATGCTATGTTTAAAAAAAAATCATATAAAATGAATATAGCATCTAGCTGTAACTTGTAAGAAGCTGTGGCTTGTCTGACGCTGTGTGTCAGAAACGCGCATGGTGGAGTGTAGAGAGTATTTAAATGGAGACTTGGGATGTGTGACAGGTAGGTCGTAAATGAGGGTGGTGGGTGGGGAACCCATGGAGGGGAGAGAAAGTGAAACAATGGTAATCTAGCCGGGAGAAGATGAAATATGTGATTATAGTTGGGGTAGAGGGGTTGTAATGTGATGCTGTGAGGAGGTTCTGAACTATGTACAAGTGAGAAGGAGTGGGAACTTAGTGGGGAGGGGATATGATTGTGGAAGAGGAGAATGTTAGATGTAACTGAATAACGAGTTCAAACCATGTGGTTTAAACGTCCCATATTCCTGAATATAGCAGTTCTCAAGCACTAAGCGGCTTCTGCCTTCCTGTCTGTACGTAAAGCTCACAGTTTCGTGCGATTTTGTTTTTCGTTAATTACTGGATAGCTACATTTGGCAGGTCGAAGAAGAAGAAGAAGAAGACTTGCACATACACACTCTACATGTGTGGACAATGAATAATAACGGTATGTTCTGTTTACACTGATATATTATAAATTACCAGAAATTTATAGTTTTATCCAGCAGTTTCAAGATACCAGGTGCCAATTTTACAACAATGTTGACTGAATTGTGTGTAGCTGATGAAGTACTGGTTTGATGTATTCTTTTCATTTATATGTATTCGTCTTATTTTCTGTCTATCTGGTTCTTGCCAGCTTTCCTTACTCTTTCTATTTGTTTCTTGTAAAACTGAATCATACATCTCTTTTTATTTGAATTATCAGAGCCCGTTTTACTGTAGCCGTCGTTTCTCTGACTGAAAAGTAGTACACTTTTTTGTCTTTAGAGGCATGTGCGCAACTCTCTGCGCTGCTCCGTCACCCGGTATAAGGTAAAATGTAGAGACAAATGGGAAAAGACCGTGTTATTAGTAACGAAAAAAATATAACGATTCCTAAGGCGCTGATAATGAACAGTAGCAACTCTTCATGCTCTTTAAAAGGGCACATAGGAAGCGCAGACCACAGAGTGACGTAGGGCTGACCTTTGAGGCGTGCAGTTTCATACATATCATTCAGTTTTTATTATGGCACAGGTCTGGGAAAGGGCAGGACAAGAACCTATGAACCTACAAATCATGTCAAGGGGGTGGATTGGCCACACTCTAAGGAAACCCGACACCAGCATAGCAAGACAGGCACTGACATGGAATCCTCAAGGAAACAGAAAACGAGGAAGACATAGACTTACCTGGAGAAGAGAAATTATGACAGTGCTCAGAGACAAGGGATACACTTAGAAGGAAGCAGAGAATAATTCCAAGAACAGGGATGACTGGAGACCCTTTATCCGTGGCCTATGCTCTCAAGGGAGTGAAAGATGATGATGATGATGACGACGACGACTGCGCATAATTTGCCAGCCACTAGTCCTGCACACACTAAAACGTCTGCTACCTTCAGGTGATGACTATCACAACGCACCTGATGGGAGAATATCAGCTCTCTTATCACACATCAAGTGCTGACAGCACACAAAACGTGGACAACACGGAACTGCGCATGTACAAATGATGCCACAGCCAAATGTGCGCACACATCCAGGTGAGCTGAATTAAGCAACAGCCCGCCTTGTTCGTGTCTTTAAAGCGCTCACTTGTTTCTCAAGGCCGTAAGACGCCCCCAGATCGTGGATCCAACAGGAGTCTGAATTTCCAGGTTCATGAAAGTGAACTTTAGAAAGGTTGTTGGGGAAGGCATTACAGAAAGTGTCAGCATTCAGAAAAGAAGCACTCTAATATGCGCGTTTCACGTAAGGAACACGTGATACGTGTATATAAGATATGAATGTATAAGATAAGCTTATGTTTATCTATTATTGTGTTTCTTATGAGATATCAAATGTTTATTTAATGAAGGAAAAAGAAAATGATGAAGGGGGAAGGAGGAGGAGGAGGATAATGATGAGAATTTGGAGGAGAAGGGGAGTGAAGAGGAAGAAATGGAGGAAATGAGGAAGGAGAAGGGGGAAGAAGAAGGTGTAGGAGAAGGGGGAAAGAAGAAGGCGTAGGAGAAGGGGGGAAAGAAGAAGGTGTAGGAGAAGGGGAAAGAAGAAGGTGTAGGAGAAGGGGGAAAGAAGAATGTGTAGGAGAAGGGGGATACTCTAACGTGGCAGTTAGACTTGATCACGCCAAGTTCAGTCGAGAGAATACAGGGACGCCAAGTTCAGTCGAGAGAATACAGGGACGCCAAGTTCAGTCGAGAGGATACAGGGACGCCAAGTTCAGTCGAGAGAATACAGGGACGCCAAGTTCATGAACTTTTCAGGCAACTAGGCTGCTCATTAGTTCTTGAGGTAACCTGGCTGTCCATGACCTCTTGAGGTAACCTGGCTGTCCATGACCTCTTGAGGTGCCCTGGCTCTTCATGAAACTCTTGGCAAAGCTTCATTATTAAATCTGTTCCCGCAGATACAACGTGGTACGAACGCTGTCCTCAAACCACGGACAGCCGAGAAATCTAACACACCATCAACCCTGTACACCGAGTACTGAACACACGAAAGAGCCAACATTACTCATATTTTGCCAGAATCAGTTTACTCAGCTTGGCTGACAAGCTGTCGAAGATTAAAGCTATGCAGTTCTGTTACCATATGGAGCGATAATTGCCAGTGCAGTGTTGGAAGACGGTTCTGTATGACCAGCCTCGGTATTGAACTGACAAGGCACTTTAGGTGTGTAAAGAAAGAAAAATAGTAACAGAATGAACTTTAGGTGTGTAAAGAAAGAAAAATAGTAACAGAATGAACTTTAGGTGTGTAAAGAAAGAAAAATAGTTACAGAATGAACTTTAGGTGTGTAAAGAAAGAAAAATAGTAACAGAATGAACTTTAGATGTGTAAAGAAAGAAAAATAATAACATAATGAAATTCAGATGTGAAAAGAAAGAAAAATAGTAACAGAATGAACTTCAGATGTGAAATGAAAGAAAAATAATAACATAATGAAGTTCAGATATGAAATGAAAGAAAAATAGTACCATAATGAACGTTAGACAGGTAAAGAAAGAAAAATAGTAACAGAATGAACTTTAGATGCGTAAGGAAAGAAAAATAGTAACAGAATGAACTTTAGATGCGCAAGGAAAGAAAAATAGTAACAGAATGAACTTTAGATGCGTAAGGAAAGAAAAATAGTAACAGAATGACAAGAACTTCTTTCCGGGGGCGTGTTGTGGGGGGAAGGGGAGGGGGTGTGCATGTTGTGCCCATTTCTTATTAAATGCCCGTATGAAAGTCATTATTATTACTAATTAAGAAACCTAATTAAATCCACCAGAAAACCACGGTCATCATTCCTGGACATATAATAAGAGGCGGAGGTTTTCAGAACATCGTAACAATAACAAAGATAAACGGGAAGAGAGACATCGGGGTCCCACCTGGGCCTCCACCGTCCTGCATACCCGATACCCGTACTTCAAATTTGGATCCCCACAATGATATGGTATTATCTCAACTGTTATATACAGGAACTGGCGTAATGTATCCAAAAAAAAAAAAAAAGATAAAAAGAAAACTTCAAATAAAGACTGAATAAATTACCATAAACCGCCAATCATTTCATTGGCTTTTCCCACCTCATGTAGAACAAAAGTTACTGACTCACGGGCTTTTTCTAGCCCCTCTACAACAAAAGTTACTAACTCACGGGCTTTTTCTAGCCCCTCTACAACAAAAGTTACTAACTCACGGGCTTTTTCTAGCCCCTCTACAACAAAAGTTACTAACTCACGGGCTTTTTCTAGCCCCTCTACAACAAAAGTTACTAACTCACGGGCTTTTTCTAGCCCCTCTACAACAAAAGTTACTAACTCACGGGCTTTTTCTAGCCCCTCTACAACAAAAGTTACTAACTCACGGGCTTTTTCTAGCCCCTCTACAACAAAAGTTACTAACTCACGGGCTTTTTCTAGCCCCTCTACAACAAAAGTTACTAACTCACGGGCTTTTTCTAGCCCCTCTACAACAAAAGTTACTAACTCACGGGCTTTTTCTAGCCCCTCTACAACAAAAGTTACTAACTCACGGGCTTTTTCTAGCCCCTCTACAACAAAAGTTACTAACTCACGGGCTTTTTCTAGCCCCTCTACAACAAAAGTTACTAACTCACGGGCTTTTTCTAGCCCCTCTACAACAAAAGTTACTAACTCACGGGCTTTTTCTAGCCCCTCTACAACAAAAGTTACTAACTCACGGGCTTTTTCTAGCCCCTCTACAACAAAAGTTACTAACTCACGGGCTTTTTCTAGCCCCTCTACAACAAAAGTTACTAACTCACGGGCTTTTTCTAGCCCCTCTACAACAAAAGTTACTAACTCACGGGCTTTTTCTAGCCCCTCTACAACAAAAGTTACTAACTCACGGGCTTTTTCTAGCCCCTCTACAACAAAAGTTACTAACTCACGGGCTTTTTCTAGCCCCTCTACAACAAAAGTTACTAACTCACGGGCTTTCTCTATCCCCTCTACAACAAAAGTTACTAACTCACGGGCTTTCTCTATCCCCTCTACAACAAAAGTTACTAACTCACGGGCTTTCTCTATCCCCTCTACAACAAAAGTTACTAACTCACGGGCTTTTTCTAGCCCCTCTACAACAAAAGTTACTAACTCACGGACGTTTTCTGCCTCCTGTACAAGACTTGTATTAAACACGTGCTTTATAACGACCTCCTATTACTGTTCAAGAGTAGAGGAAGACACGGAAAGAGCGAAGAGGTAAGAGAGGAGGAGAAAGAGGGAATATGGAGGGAAGTAGCGCAGAAAAAAAAGAGAGTACAGGAGAAAGACAGAGAGAGAAGTAAGAGAGATGAAGGAGAGAGAGAGAGAGAGAGAGAGAGATTGATTGACTGATTGATCTTTATTTCAAAAGGGTTAAGAACTGGGCACGCAGGCCCGTCTGACATTCTGCCCTTTACATCGGGCGAGAGGGAGGGTAGGATAGAGAGAGAAAGGGCGGGGGGAGAGATGCAAGAAAGAGGTTGCGTACAGGGAAGAGCAAGAAAGTGAGAGACGGGATAAGATAGAGGGAAGGTGGGAGTGGGGTGGGGAGGGGGAACCTGTGGGGTCGAGGAGAGATATACGAGTATACAGACAAAAAAGACAAGATAGGGAGATGAGGGGGGAAAATATGGGGAGATAATATATGCAACTTTCAACAGCCTACCTGGCGGGGGCGGTGTGAAGGTGGACAGAGATCCGGTCTGAGGTGAGGGGCGCTCAGAAATGGCCTACCTCGCCAAAATAATACAGGAAGCTTTAAGAGTACACTAAGGCGTGACTCATACTAGAAACACGGAACCTGCTTAAATAAGGTTGGGGAGGGTGGGGGTTGGGGGCGGGGCGCGAACGGGGGGGGGGGCGCAGAAAGAGAACTCCCCTGCCTGACATCCAAGTTTCTGATGCTCTAATATAGCTTACGTCACAGGACTTTACTGCTGTTTACCTTCTCATGCGGTGGCTGTGCTAACTGCGAACAGTTCTTCTGGGCGTTCTAAAGCCTGTACCAAAGATTCTGGGCTTGAGCAGGATAGGAAAAAAAAATGTGCTATCGAGAGGGCTTCCCTACTTTCCGAAAGGGGACCTAAGAAATAAAGAGTTCTTTGGTGGCTCCACTACTGCATACGCTAAATGGGCCTTTCTCGCTATCTGAAAGGGAGCCCCAAGAAACAAGCGCCAATTTCTTCCTCCAGGACTATGGGAAAGTGTTGACTCTTACAGGCTGTTGTGCCGCTCCACAAAATGGACAGTCCTTAGTGAAACTGTGAGGAGAGATAGATCAGACTAGCCTGGAAAATGTGATCACGATGTACTTCTAATATGAGAGGAAGAGAAATAGTAAGGTAATGACCAGAAGAACATGGACTAAATTCTCAAGTCAAGAGAGATTTAAAAGATCAAATGTGGCTTTTAGAACATTGACTAAATTCTCAAGACAGAGTTTACAAAGGCCAAATCTGGGCTCTGAGAACATGATCTAAAACTCATGACAGATTTAAAAGACCAACATCTGGGCTCTGAGAACATGATCTAAAACTCATGACAGATTTAAAAGACCAACATCTGGGCTCTGAGAACATGGACTTGTCTCAAGAGAGATTTTGAAGACCAAATGTGGCTCTGAGAACATGGACTACAGTCTCAAGACAGAGTTTAAAAGACCAAATATGGCTCTGAGAACATGGACTAAAATATAAAATCAAGAGAGATTTAAAAGACCAAATCTGGGCTCTGAGAACATGGACTACAGTCTCAAGAGAGATTTTGAAGACCAAATCTGGGCTCTGAGAACATGGACTACAGTCTCAAGAGGGATTTTGAAGACCAAATCTGGGCTCTGAGATAAGAGCAATGAAAAAAAAACAAAACTTTTGCTCACAGTGGAATTCATTAAGGGGATACAACTAGACCAGCGCTTCTCATACTGTACGCGGAAAGATCCAACGGACGACGAGTGGGAAAAGCTGCAGCTGGATCCATTAGAACCAAATGGGATCTGCGATTATATATGTGTGTATATTCATAAGTAGGTTCCAGGGACGTGGCTTTTAAGGCAAAGTGCTAAAGCTGGGAAAAGTTTGGGAACCCCTGATATTGGTGGTGGGTGGGGCAAAAGAAACTGAACTTAAGAAGATGGAGAATACATAAGGTTCTAAAAAAAGAAAGTCCGGAAAGGAAGGAAATTTAGTGTGGGATAAAGGAAGCAATTTATGGGTTACTTGCAGGATCTAACCGTGTTACTTACAGGACATAAACAACGATAGAGGTTACTTGCAGGACATAATCTATGGGCTACTTAAAAGACATAACCAATTATTTTTATACAGGTGTAACCCAATGATATTGGTTACGTGCAGGATATAACTAATGAATGATATAGGCTACTTACATAGTATAAACAATGAAATGGGCTACTTACATGTCACAATCAACTAAATGAGTTACCTACAGGATACAACCAACGAAATGCATTACTTATAGGACATAAACAACTTATGGGTTACTTACAGGACATAAACAACTTATGGGTTACTTACAGGACATAAACAACTTACGGGTTACTTACAGGACATAAACAACTTATGGGTTACTTACAGCACATAAACAACTTATGGGTTACTTACAGCACATAAACAATTTACGGGTTACTTACAGGACATAACCAATTATATGGGATACCTGGAGAATATAACCACAAATAAACAACTTACCTAGAATAGCGTCATCCAGCTCTTGTTTGGAGAAGATTAAAGAATTTTCAGAAATGGCACAGGTGTGGAACTGGCACTGCCACATCACCTCCCTCTGGCCTGACCTTGACTTCTTATGGTAGCACTTGATGAGGATGTCTCCGCGGAGAGGAATGCCAGGAGAGATGGAGATGCAGACCTTCTGCATGTTGTCGGTAACATTGCTGGAAGCACAGAATACAAATGGTGAATTATAGTTTCTTGTGGAGGTATTCTGTCTTTGCTTCAAGCAAAAGTAGTAAAGGTAAAGGTAATCCTGTCATGCCTTAGAGGCACATAGGGATATGGTGTTAGTGCCCATATTTTCATTGACCTGTCAGCACACTAGAGGGTGATATGGTCAGTATCACGCCTGGCCGCCCTTTCCTTCCCCAACTTCAGAAGAAGTCGGGTACCCATTTCTACAGCTGGGTGACTGGGGTGCCTCCGGCCGGATTCGAACCCCCGACCTTCGCCCTGAGAAACCAGTGCACTAACCACTTCGCCACTCAGACACCCTCAAGAAAAGTATGGGCTATTTTCATTTCAGAAACCACTGGATGTTTGCTGTTGTGTAAGTAGCCAAAGCTGGCATTTGTCAACTGTTGTGGAAGATTTGGTCAACCATGTGGCACGCTTCTCTTTAGGTGTTCCACATGCACCTGTTTGCATGGGGGATACGGCTTTCATTCATTCTTGCCATGTGCCTCAACCATCTTAATCTTCTCCTGCTTAGTGTGTTACCGCCATGGACATCGTTGTGGAAGAGATAAGTTCTTTGAGCTGGTGACTCAATGAGGACCATGATCTCTTTGTAGTTATTCTAATAGTAAAGTGAAGCACTTTGTGAACCTTGCCAACAGGGACATGGGTTTTGATGTTGTATATGCCCCGTGTCCCTGTGGAGTTGTAGCTTTTTGTTGTATTCTCATAGAGGAATCCTAGCACGTAGAATAACCTCAGATTTTGTCTTCCTACCTGCTGTTTATTTAGAAGACGGCCAAGATGAAAACTACGTCTCCCCCCCCCCCCCCCACCTCTTATCCGGCTAAAATGTCAAACTGCCCAGATGAATTTAACCCTTTCACTCCTGTATTATTTTCCATGCTGCTCCAGAATGAAATTATGTTGAGAAATTTTGTAGAAAGAAACTCTTACATCCTTCCCGTGCCGTTAAACATCACATGGGGCTCGCATAGTTGT
>CM019714.1:9612061-9949561 GCA_009760885.1 Achatina immaculata | reverse complement strand
GTTCCAGCAGAAATGATTCCTGGCATGTACCGCATTATGCAAGTTCTTGAAAGCCATCTACTACAATAAGCAGTGCCACATTTCCTCTCTCATCATTTTTCACAGACAGTAATAACTCAACGACATAAGGTAACTTCACTTAACAACTTTACCTTTGCTGTGAGGGCAAGGGGAGACCACCCAGTTTGTCATCGTAATACCGCTTCATAGCAAATCGATCCAAAGCTTGATCTGCACTGAAAATGTCAACACAAGCAACTATAACTATAGCAATACAACTATAACTATAGTAAAACATCTATAGCTATAGCAACAGCAATACAATTATAAATATAGCAATATGATACTACTATAACTATAGCAATACAACTATAACTATAGTAATACAACTATAAATATAGCAATACAATACAACTATAACAACACAATTATAACTATAGCAGTATAATACAACTATAACTATAGCAATATGACTATAACTATAGCAATACAATACAACTATAACTATAGCAATACAAATATAACTATAGCAATATAACTATAGCAATACAACTATAGCTATAGCAATACCATTTTATTTATAGCAATACAACTATAACTATAGCAATACAATTGTAACTATAGCAATACAACTATAACTATAGCAATACAACTATAAAACTACAGCTCAACTGGGACACAGCACACAACCCTTATATCAAAACCTTGCCCGTGATAGAAAGGTTCACACTTCTCCTTACTATTAGAAGAGCTACAGAGAGGCCAGGTAGGCTTATGTGCCTCGGTTTCACCAGCCCATATAGCTATGCTCCCCCTCAAGCACGGCCATCTTTGCTCCATCCCATACCCATATTACCACATCCACATATTTTCAATGTTTCAGCATGCCCTCTTCTAGGCAACCTCATGATAACCTTCTAAATGACAGGAAGGAAGGGCAACAGTGGTAAACTTCCAAGGGGGGGGGGGTCATTTTGCCCTGACCCCCCCCCCCCCACTGTTTAAAATTTCGTAAAATGCTATAATGGATGACAGCCATATAATTTCCGTGCACTGCACGTAATATACAGCGAAATTTTGATGGGAAGACAACCTTTAGGCAGATTATGACAGGGATACTAACACGGTTATTTATAAGATATCCATAAGCCACATAAACTGGAAAGAACTGAGGGGAAAAAAAAAAGCGTCCGTTGGAGGGTAAAGTGGCTCTGGATAAGGTGGCTGCTGATATATTTGTGGAGCCATGTGAGGGTTAAAAGTGAATGCAGAAGATGGAACTGCAGGGCAGAGTGAACCCTTGCAACATAAGTACGGTTTCACGTGTCATCTGCGGCCAGTTAAGTCGACTACACATCAGCAGAACAAGCCACAAAGAAACACTTCCACAAACCAGCTCTGGGTCACAGATCACTACTTCAGGCAACAACTCCCACCCCCTCACCCCACCCCTACCTCCCCCCCCCCCCCCCCCCGGGTTTCACAAAAAATAATAATATTTCTTGACTAAACAGTAGTGGGTTTGTGAATAATTCCCACTTCTCTCAAATATGTACAGATTATCTCTGAGTTATTATTATTATTATTATTGTTATTATTTGGTGTGCAGGATAGCATTAGCAATCATGCTTCTCCATCTTGCATGGACCTTGGTGTTTCCGATTAATTCAGACACTTGTCTTTTTTTTCCCCATGCCACCGTGGTCAGCCCACTGAGACCCATGCCACCGTGGTCAGCCCACTGAGACCCATGCCACCATGGTCAGCCCACTGAGACCCATGCCACCGTGGTCAGCCCACCGAGATATTTTTCTCTTCAACTTCCTCTCTCTTCTCCAACTTTTGTTTATTTTTAAATATGTACTTTTCTCTGCGGTTAATGTTGCTCTATTTACCAATTACACTGCCTTCTTGTTCTGTAGACCGAACTGGTCATTTACAAAGTGTATGCCCTTTTGCTGGAAGAAGTTCTACCATTTGGTCATGAATCTGTTTATTACAAGTATTTAAATGTAAATGTCACAGCAGTTTTTTTTGCTGGTTCACTTTATGTCTGTCTTTAGCAGGAGCTTGAAAATGTCCCTGGCCAAGTTGTCCCATTCTACTGCGATTTCAGATTTTACAAAATATAACTTTTCTTTTTTTTCCATCAATGAAATAATTTTTAAAAGTTTGGATTTTTGTTACGTAAAATTATATATATATATATAAGGTCAAATTCCCATTTCCATGCCATTAAGGCATACAGGAGAATATGATGTTAGGTTCCTTTTTTCCCAAGACCTTCGGCACATTAAAGTCTGATGTGGTCAGTGTCACGCCTGGCCGCATTTACCTTCCCAGATTTCTCTTGTACCAATTTTTAGAGGCTGGGCCAACCCCGGGACCTTTTTCGGTCTTGTCCCATTAAAAAAAATCCAAGCAGCTGGGACTGAACCCGGTACCATGTGATTAGTAAACCGATATGCATATATACATATACATATTTTTTAAATCAGAGAAACTATGTCAAGACAGATAGATAGTATGATGGCAGCATCATCTTTGCACTCTGGACATGTCCAATGGTGCTTTGATCTCTTTTTTCCAGTATCTCCTCCAGCGTACAATAATCCATAATATCTGTTCTATGTTGACTGACCACTCTTCCTGTAATTTTAAATAGTCATTCATGTTTTGCCACAACAAGTTTCATCCCATAGCTCCTTCATTCTTGACAAAGACACCAATTCACAGTTCATGTATTGCCACACCAAGTTTCATCTCACAGTGCTTTCATTATTAACAAGAATACCAATTCACAGTTCATGTACTGCCACACCAAGTTTCATATCATAGTGCTTTCATTATTAACAAGGATGCCAATTCACAGTTCATGTACTGCCACACCAAGTTTCATCTCACAGTGCTTTCATTATTAACAAGGATGCCAATTCACAGTTCATGTACTGCCACACCAAGTTTCATATCATAGTGCTTTCATTATTAACAAGGATGCCAATTCACAGTTCATGTATTGCCACACCAAGTTTCATCTCATAGTGCCTTCTTATTGACAAGGATGCCAATTCACAGTTCATGTACTGCCACACCAAGTTTCATCTCATAATGCTTTCATTATTAACAAGGATGCCAATTCACAGTTCATGTATTGCCACACCAAGTTTCATATCATAGTGCCTTCTTATTGACAAGGATACCAATTCACAGTTCATGTATTGCCACACCAAGTTTCACTTCCTAGTTCCTTCATTCTTGACAAAGATGCCAATTCACACCTATCAGTAGAACACTTGCACCACATGAAGCAAGACAATTTTCTTTTAAAATACTGACTTCTTTTAACCAAGTTCCACATAAATGACTACTTCCAAAAGTTAAACAAAAAATAAGTTACCTTGCACAAATGTTACTGTAATGCATGTAGGCAGCAATGACACTAGCGATGCGGCTGCGTCCACCTTTGCAATGAAGAATCACCACATTCCTGATATCAGCATTCAACCACGAGTCAATGGCCTTACAGAGGGAACACAACCGCTCCAGGGGCGGAGCAAGATGATCAGGCCAACCAAATTCTTTAACCTGAGAAAACATGACAAGATCTGCATGACCTGCAAGACTGAAACTTAAAAATAAACTATTATGGATGACATTTACTGGCAGGAAGACTTGTTGAGAAAAGTATTAAATAAAATGAAAGTTTGGAAAATACAATGAACCAAACCAAACACTAAGCAAACAGTGGATAACTTTTATAACCAAGGAAGACTAAGGTGAGGATGGGTGCAAGACATCGTTGATAATCTGCAAATGGATGCATCAGCAGCAGGGCATCTTGCTTACAACCGAGGAGTGCTGTTAAGAAGGCAAAGTTTCACAAGGGACATGCAAATGACTGACTGACTGACTGGTACCATAAAAAATTACCCACTTGAACCCAGTACTGCTGAATTAGTAGACCAAGTGCATAAAGGTGATAAAACAGCACAAAATGGACACAAGAACAGAAAAAGAAGTCACTTATTGTGCATCATAAATACTCAGAAAATATTTGGCATCAAGTGGAACAAATTCAAGAACAATGCAGAGATAAGACAGATGACTGAACAACAACCAGTCTCATGGGTGATCAGGAAAAGGAGATGGACATCTGTTGGTCATGTGATGAGAAGAAACAGTCAGAGAATCCCAAAACAAGCTATAAAATGGAACACAACAGGCCAAAGAAAAAGAGGCAGGCCACGTGAAACTCTGAAGAGGACATTGTTAAGAGAGGCCAAATTAATAGGCATAAAATCCCTTGATGAGGTTGAAAGACTCGCCGAAGACAGGAAAAACTGGCGAACTACCTTGCGAGCCCTATGTGACGTCTAACGATACAGGAAGAATATAAGATATAAAATATAAGATATCTGGTAACTAAAGAAAATTTAACTAACTCTGTAGAGAATATAATGGCTTTCAATGTTAATAATACGTTATTTTCAGCCACCTTGTATTTGCACAAACTCTCAAGTGAACACAACAGGCTGAAGAAAATGAGGTCGACCACGTGAAACTCTGAAAAGGACACTGTTAAGAGAGGCCAAATTAGCAGGCATAAAATCCCTTGATAAGGTTGAAAAGCTCACTGAAAGCAGGAAAACTTGGCAAACTACCATGCGGGGGCCTATGTGACATTTAATGGCACGGGAAGGATGTAAGATGTATTTGCACTCATTCACTTATGTGATATATATATATATATAATATTTTATGTTTTTACACAACTTAAACCATTTCCGTAATTTTAAAACCAGTCTTGCAGCTTTCTTGGCTCTGGCCAGACTTGAATGAGCAAATGGATTCTGAGATGATTTTCAGTTTTCGTTTTGCTGGATCACTCCCTGCTGATGCATTGCTTCATGAAGAAAGATGGTAGCATTTACAAGAAAGAGGACAAGAAAAGGCAAAAGGATTGCTACTGTACTCACCTGTGGGTTAGTTTTAGTCAAGTCCTGTCTCTTCTCTGACAAATTCAGAATCTGAATAGCGGGAAAGGTTAAAAAATATATACTGAAGTCTAAAATTTCTTCTTCTTCTTCAACAGAAAAACTTCAACTAGCAAACCGGTTTAATTTAACAATATGAAGGAGTTTATTTATAACTCACCTACTGCATTATTTTCTCAGCTTTTAATGTGATGGATGAGTTTCATGTAGGGGCACAAGTTAGGAAGGTAATACCATCCCAATCTGCTGCTTCATTTCCCCTCAACACCCACCACCCCCTTCCACACCCACCACTCCCTTTTCTTCCACTGCCCTTCCACACCTACCACTCCCTTTTCTTCCACTGCCCTCCCCATACCTACCACTCCCTTTTCTTCCACTGCCCTCCCCCACACCTACCACTCCCTTTTCTTCCACTGCCCTCCCCATACCTACCACTCCCTTTTCTTCCACTGCCCTCCCCCACACCTACCACTCCCTTTTCTTCCACTGCCCACCTACCACTCCCTTTTCTTCCACTGCCCTCCCCACACCTACCATTCCCTTTTCTTCCACTGCCCTCCCCCACACCTACCACTCCCTTGTTTTCCACTGCCTTCCCACACACCTACCACTCCCTTTTCTTCCACTGCCGCCCACCACTCCCTTTTCTTCCACCGCCCTCCACCACACCTACCACTCCCTTTTCTTCCAATGCCCCCACCACTCCCTTTTCTTCCACTGCCCCCACCATTCCCCCACTCCCTTTTCTTCTACTGCCTCCACACCCACCACTCTCTTTTATTCCACTGCCCCCACCATTCTCCCCACTCCCTTTTCTTTCACTGCCCCCCACCTAGCACTCCCTTTTCTTCCACTGCCCCCACCACTTCCCCACTCCCTTTTCTTCCACTCCCCCACACCCACCACTCCCTTTTCTTCCACTGCCCCACCACTCCCCACACACCCACCATTCTTCCACTCCCCCACACCCACCACTCCCTTTTCTTCCACTGCCCCCACCATTCCTCACTCCCTTTTCTTCCACTGCCCCCACCATTCCCCCACTCCCTTTTCTTCCACTCCTCACAACCCACCACTCCCTTTTCTTCCACTGTCCCCACTCCCTTTTCTTCCACTGCCTCCACACCCACCACTCTCTTTTATTCCACTGCTCCCACCACTCCACCACACCTACCACTTCCTTTTCTTCCACTGCCCCCACCACTTCCCCACTCCCTTTTCTTCCACTCCCTTTTCTTCCACTCCCCCACTCCCTTTTCTTCCACTGCCCTCCACCCACCACTCCCTTTTCTTCCACTGCCCCCACCACTCCACCCACACCCACCACTCCCTTTTCTTCCACTGCCCCACCACTCCCCACACACCCACCACTCCCTTTTCCTGCACTGCCCCCCACACCCACCACTCCCTTTTCTTCCACTCCCCCCACACCCACCACTTCCTTTTCTTCCACTGCCCCACCATTCCCTTTTCTTCCACTGCCCCCCTATCGACTCTTTCTTTCACCCGCACCCCCTCCCCAATGTCCACAGTGGGGGGGGGGTGTTATCGCCCACTATGGGAAACACTGAACTAGATTAAGAGCATAGTGCTGCACTGTGAAATGTTTGAGCTATGTACCAGCCACTGCGGGGGTCATTCATCAGCTTCTATCCACTGTGGTTACCATTTGATTCTCTCTCACATAATGCAAGACAATCAGGGCGGACCTACGGACATACACAGCAAAGAAACATTAAGGCACACGCTGAGCAAGTACAGGATCTCACCAGATAGTTGTCCCCATGCTTGGTCTTCAACATCTGAACCACTTCCTTCAGGCTGAAGGTGTAGATGGTGTCGTGACTCTCGGAGGGGAAGGTCATGGCTGAGGAGAAAGATAAGATCAACGCATAATTAGAAACAATAAACAAAAGTATGTTTTTGACTGTTTATCCATTGCTGTGGAGTCAATATATCCCACACAAAAAAACTCTCTGACTCTGACTCCATTATTTCTCTGCTGTTTGATTCTGACTCCATTATTTCTCTGCTGTTTGATTCTGACTCCATTATTTCTCTGCTGTTTGATTCTGACTCCATTATTTCTCTGCTGTTTGATTCTGACTCCATTATTTCTCTGCTGTTTGATTTTGACTCCTAGTAAAACTCATCTATTAATGGCAGTCATTCAGTCAGTCAGTCAGTCAGTCATTTGCATGTCCCATGCGGAACTTTGCCTCCCTAACAGCTCTCCTGTAGGCCTCTCGGTTCATTAATGGCAGACATAAAAGAAATGACAACTGCGGTAAAACTGGTTCTAGTAATGAAAATAGATGGGTGTATGGGACAGTTTTATGTATAGATAGAAAGACTGAGAGAAGTGGGCAGAAACAAGAGTGGCAGAAAGAAAGATAAGTACATGTAAATGAAGGACATACAACGATCCAATATTTTGGCAAAAGCCTTTTTCAAGAATCACATACAAAAACAGCACAGCAGATAAACAACTCGAAAAATGTATGAAAAATATACAGACGTAGCCTTTTGGCCTCCTTCTTGTAAGAAAGTCTGGCATGATTTCATATATTTTTCATCTTTTTATCTGTTGTGTTGTTTTTTTTTTTAATGTGATCCTTGAAACATGCTTTTTCCAAAATACTGGATTGTTGTTATGTCCTTCATATATATGTACTCATCTAGATTTCCAACCCAAAACACAGTCAACGCTTAAGCAATTGTATTCTCCCAAAACTAATGCTTGACATCTTTAAAAAAAATGCTTCTCTTACTCAGCTGCCCACCTTTGGAATGCCCTACCAACTCATGTAAAACTTGCAAGTAATATTCGTTCTTATAACTTCAAACTGTGTCAACATCTGTTTGATAGGGACTATCTGCTCCCTAAGCATAGTCTAAAGTAGTTTAAAGTATGGCTTGATTGTTCTATTTTTAACAGCCTTTCTATAAATGTTAGTTTTGAATGAATGTAAGAATGCAAGTTTATTTCATCTCTCTCTCTCTCTCTGAACCTTAAGTGCCCAGGGCACATGGGGCTTCCGCAAGGGTTTTCCACAAATGCCTGTCCTTCGCCTTTTTTTCTGCTCTTGCCCAGGTGAGCCCTCTATTGCTCAACATCCTTTCTGTTGTTCTTGTCCATGTCTCTTTTGGTCTACCCTTACTTCTGCTCCCCTGTGGTGTCCATCTTAGTGCTATTTTTGGTAGTGAGTTGTCAGTCATTCGGAGCACATGTCCCAACCATCGCCATCGTCTTTCCTCAATAATTGTTGTCAGTGGTTTCATCTGTATTTCTGCTAATAAGATGTTATTTCTTATGGTGTTTGGCCAAAATATTTTTCTAATTCTTCGTAAACATTTAGTCTGGAAAGAATTCAACTTGTTTTCTATGGTTTTGGTGATTTTCCAGCATTCACTTCCATAGAGTAGTACACTTAGAACATTACTCTTAAATATCCTGATTTTTATATTTATGCTTAGTTTATTTGATTTCCATATATTCTGCAGCATTGCAAAAGCCTGGTTTGCTCTAGTAAGTCTGCTGTTGATGTCCTCTGTGCTGTCTCCATTTTCTACTACTCTGCTGCCAAGGTATACAAATTCGTTGACCTCCTCCACTAACTTGTTATCTACTCTGAGTACATTTCTGTTGTTCACATTTTGCTTCATTAACTTTGTCTTTCCTACATTGATCTTTAGTCCTATGTTGTTTGCATTCTGAGTTAGCTTGTTTATTTTATCTTGCATATCTTTTTGACTGCTTAATAATAGACAAATGTCGTCCGCAAAGTCAAGGTCCTCCAGCACTGTGTCAAGAAGTTTATTTCATGCTGTTGCATAAATCAGAGTGTGAAGTGTATGGACAAGAGATAAGTTTATTATTTATTTATATAATCATTTGATTGTGTCTTCATGATTATTAATGCTCATTAATAAATGCTGAATGACCGTGACTGAGTGAAAGCCGTATGATGAAGGGCAGAATGTTAGACGGGCCTGCGTGCCCAATTCTTAACCCTTTGAAATAAAGTATGTTCGTTCGTTCTGCCATTCTTCTTTCTGCCCACTTTCCTCACTCTTTCTACCTTTTCATTTGTGATACAGCTGCACTGACTCTTGACTCCATCTAAAATTGTTTCAGTCTTATTTTTATGATGCTGACCCTGCGTTGTAAATTTTTTCTGATATCACCAGATCAAAATTACAGTGGTCCTATTCTTCGCTTCCCAAGCAAGTGTCCAGGTCCTGGGTACCATACGGGATATATATATATATATATATATATATATATATATATATATATGTTCCCTCTAAGGTCTGCGGTCTGTATGCAAAATGTTCAGCTCATGTGCAAAAAAATATTGTGTGTGCAAATGCGCTTAGTAACGTACGTATGTATATACATATATATGCACATTATATATACACACATATGGCGATGCCGGTCCGTAAGAACAGGATCTCTATAGGATCTTCTACCCCAAAGACTAACGTCGTGCAGCCTGACCGTTTGATCTGAAATTCGACGAGCTACTGTCATTGGCAGGACTGTTGAGGACGCAGATGCAAATCGATTCCTGGGGTAACACAGCCGTATGATGCGGTCTTCGGCAGGAGTTGTGACTATGGGTCACACGGCCGGTCTGCAACTGAGCCAGTTTCTTGAAATCGTCTCCAAAGGCGACTAATGGTTCTTCTAACCATATCAAATTGTCTGGCCACTACACTTTGTGACTGTCCAGTCTGTAAACGTCCAATGATGATGAGTCGTTGTTCTGTAGTGAGATGAGCCATACTTGCGCATTGAATTTTCAGATGAATTAATTCGAGGAGCGTCAATCTTTTATAGGCATTCAATAACATGGTCAGTGAGTTTTGTGTTCAGTAAGTTTCACGCGATTCTCGTGAACATGCCATGAGTTATTGTCTGCTATTATGACTAGTGTCGCTTTCTGTCCTCATGAATCATCTGCTGAGTACAATTAAGGTCAGCACGTGAAGTTGATGTCCAAGTGAACATTCCAGGCAATTTGCCCTTGTCTGATCAGTAAACTTCAGTTTAAATCGCAACATCCTATTTGTTGCGTTTTTTGAACAGTTAATTGCAATGACTATTTTTTTGTGTACTTATTCAGCGATTCTGCTACAGTTCTACCGAAACTACGCGATAAAAGACCAGTTGAAACATCCGATCCGAAAGTGACTTCTTAACAAGAAAGAAACAGTAAAAGAAAACCATGTACCATCATTGTATTTTTCTTGATCGCAATTATAGCTCGGAGTAACATCTGGAAGCTGGAAAATAAAAGTAGCAGTTTCATGTTCCTTTTTGCGCGGCTCCAAAAATGTTGTGCGGTATGATTTTCTCTGAGCGCGGCCGCGCAGGCGAGCAGCTTAGAGAGAACAGTGATATATATATATATATATATATATAAGCCATTTTAATGTTCATTAAATGAGGGAAACAAGACCAAGGGGTAGACCAAGGCAGAGATGGAAAGACAACGTAGAAGAGGATATAAAAGAAACTGCTGTCACCAACTGGAGAAAGAAGATTAGGAACAGAGAGGAATGGAGGCGAACTTTATCTGCAGCAATGAGCCTTAATGGCTCGGAAAGCTGAAGAAGAAGAAGAAGTTTCATTATGGAAGGCAGAAGGCATTCCTTTCAATATGAAATATAAGCCTGCATGGGAGCACACATCTCTGGTTATTTTAAGTTATACTGGACCGAGACTAACAACAAAACTGCTGTCGGTTCTCCGCCTGGCCGATATTTATCATATAAATCAGTCAAAATGTGCCGTAACTGGACCAAAAACCGTTTCACTCTAAAATTTACTGGCACATCTTTAGCTATCTTTGAGCACACCATCTGCTATGACACACTATTTGAAAAAAAAAACAAACAAACTATGGCTTAGAGCTTGGACTTTCTCACTGTCATGTGAAAGCAGTACTTCAACGCTCGTGCACGAACTAAATGAATGGTATATGAGTCATACGAGTAACCTGGCCGCAGGTGTGATAGTTTACTGCAACATACAGAAATTTCTTGCAGGTGTGTCATAATGTAAAATACACATAAAAAAAAAATCAGCAACAGCTGTACGTTAATCAATAATATGGCCATAGGTCTGTTAACATACAACATACATCTCAGCAAAAAGAAAACCCTGGAGTTTTCAAACCCCCATGAGACCTGGACAACAAAAGCAGACAGAAACAACCATGCAAAGAAATATAATTTTGCAGAAAGATGACTCTTTTGAAAACAAATGCCTCAGGAAAATACTCAGTATTAAGTGGAACGAATTCAAGAACAATGCAGAGATAAGACAGATGAGCAAACAACAACCAGTCTCATGGGTGATCAGAAAAAGAAGATGGACATATGTCGGTCATGTGCTGAGAAGAAACAACCCAGAAAATCCCCAAACAAGCTATCAAATGGAGCACAACAGGCCGAAGAAAAAGAGCTCGACCACGTGAAACTCTTGAAGAGGACCAAAAAAAAAAACAAACCCACTATTCTTTGGACATGTCATGAGATGACAGTAGTTAGAGACCATGACAATCACTGAAAAGCTTAAGCGCAAAAAAAAGAAAGAAAGACAGACAGACAGAAAACAATAAGTGGAAAGTCTGATAAAGTTGCACAGGAAAACAGAAGGCAACCAATATGCTCAGAAATATCAAGGACCATTCACACACGGAGAGGCACGATTTTCGACACATACTGGAACATGACCTATTTAATGAATATATACAGAAACAGCCATAGCTTTCATTTCTTCATTTCTTGATATGATACTAAGTTTGATGTTTCCACAATCAAAATTTAAAGGCAAAACAAAAGGAAGTAAAGATAAAACCATAAACACATTAATTATTAAACAAAACAAAAATCAATATCACACTAAGACTAGGTTAGAGTAGGGTCATCATATGCGCACCTCCCCCCCCCCCCAACCCACCCCGGCTGGTCCTAAGGTGTCTAGCAGTATACAGGTTAGCAGGTGTGTCATGGCAGTTCAGGACTTGCTACAACGCATGTTTAAGAAAGTGATGATATAAGTGTCAGTCACTGTGTCACGTGACTGACTTGTTACTGAACTTAGTTATGAGAGGCTGCTTCTGGTGGGACTTTTGGAGAGCAAAACAGTTGTGTATTAGTTTCAGGACGGATATATGGAAGAATGTGAGGTCTTTATCTGTCTGCATGAGTGCTAAGAAAGTGATTAAACACAAGACTATACATGTGAGATTTTGGAGCTGGGCTTTTGCTTGGACCTGTTCTTTAATATATAGCTTGTTCCTGGGTATAAGTCTAAATCAACATGAAGTGTTCATTTGTTTGGATGTTGTATGTTGCGCTGTTACTATTTACCGAAAGTGCCCAGCACAAACACGCGATGCGAAAAGCCAAGGCAGCACAAGCACCCACAACTGAATCTGGACATATATGTTCCGTGTGTGGCAAAACTTTTAAAGCTCATATAGGGCTAGTTGGTCACGCACGGACACACCTCACCCTATTTAGACCTGGATGATGCTTTGGTCATCATCGAAGATGATGGACGAACAACAACAATAACTATTTACAACATGAGTCATTAAACATACTCTCTCGTCCACCACTAGATTACACTGTACGCAAATGAGTGGCAAATGTGTACATATATATATATATATATATATATATATACACAGTGATCGCACTAAGATTTTTTGAAACTGGTACACTTACATTTATCTTTCACCCTGTATGAAGTACTTTCAAAATACTGGTTTTCTAAATACAAAATTCAGTACTTTATACCTTTTTTTTTTCAATGTAAAATTAAACATAAATATCCGTGAAAAGTAAATGTTCGTATGAACTTTTGTTTTCCATCTTATTAGCAGTGAGATTTAATCTTTACAAAATGCTCACATGTTGAGTCAGATTCAAAAACTGACTCACTACTTTCTATGCAAATTGAGCATCATCAACCTTTTGGCCCGATTATCTTCCAGCCAATTTCCCTGGTTGATTTTTGTTAGGTCTCTCATAATATAAACCAGTTACAGTAACTGATGATCTCCAAAAGTTTTGGTTTTTCTCATTTTTAATCAGTAATTTACTGGCAACTGCAGGGTTAACGTGATCACTTTATATATGCATGCCAAGTTTGCAGTAACATGATGGAACCAAATGTCAACAAGCAACAAAACCATGTAAAGCTATACTTACAGATGATTCTTTCCGTGATGTAAACCACATCCAAGGTCAAGGTCCCCTCAAACTGGGATTGTTCTTGGCTTCTTTTGGAAAGAAAATAAAATAGAGATGAACAAACACACATTTTCGTCAAAACGTCCACTTTTTGAGGAAAATCTTAATGTCACACCTTTTTTTTTTGTCTTAGAAAATAGATTTTGAGGCAGATAGATAGGCCCAGTTTAGTGGGAATAACATCCATTGATGAGGTTGAAAAGCTCGCTGAAAACAGGAAGTCTTGGCGAACTACCATCCGAGCCCTGTGTGACGTTTAACGGCGCGGGAAGGATGTAAGAGACACTGTGTTTCACTTTAGCAGCTGGTATGGAGAAAGTGTCTTGCCCCATGTTGCACTTTCCCGCCCTTGAAAGACAATCAGCTGCAGGGGAAGACGCACCCACTTTCGACTCTGCCAATCCTCGGCTACATCAGTAAAGACATTACGTGAATTTATGTGTCTGGCTGGAGTCTCCTGCTACTGTTGGATAGTGAGCAGTGCTACCAGTCCTTGACAAACCCACTGCCTTGTGGGTGAGTCTAAAGAGTCAAAGGATCTGAAAGCATATCCCAAAATACAAACTTGACGGGGGGGGGGGGGGGAGGTATTGGAGAAACCATAAGGCAGTTGCTGCAAAGATTCTTTAGCTTTCTGCTGGCCCCTGCAGCTCTACCAGATTTTCAGATGTAAGGATTTTCTTCTTCTTCTTCTTTGACTGGAGATGATTGGCAGAGTTGAAAAGGGCTAGTGCAACATAGGGCACATACTTTCTCTATACTATTTGCCTGGGCACAGTAAGATATGTAGGAGGAAGAAGAAGAAGAAGCAGAGGGAGAAAGAAGAAGAAGAGGGAGAAAGAAGAAGAAGAGAGAGGAAGAAGAAGGAAGAAGGAGAAAAAAAAGAAGAAGGAGGAGGAGGAGGAGAAGAAGAGGAAGAAAAAGAAAAAAAAGAAAGAGAGAGGAAGAGGAAGAGGAAGAAGAAAGGAGAAGAAGAGGAAAAAAAAAGAAAGAAAGAATAATGAAAAAGGTGAAAGATGAAGAAGAAAGTGAAATATGAATAAAAAGAAAGAAAGGACAAAAGAAAGACAGTAGAAAGAAAGAAGGAAGGTTACAAAACGACATTTTTTATAATAAACAACTCAAGCCACTAATAAAAATACTGAAACATATCATATAACTTCAGTTTACATTGCTCATGATGTTGATTATCATTGAGAATGGTGTTTATTGAGCAGTGGTATGAATTAATAACAGATCTCATGTCACCTTAATCTAGAATGAAACATGAGAGTGGTTAAATGGTTAGTCCACTCATCTCTCACTGCAGCACTCAGTGATTCAATTTCACATTTCAGAAGGGCTCTCTCTAGTCAATTCACTCATAAAAGTAGCTACCTTTCTCCTATCTGATCTCAGAAATGAAAGGTGGACCAGGCATGCTACTAATCACATGACCTTCTAACGTATTTAAAACAAGGGCAACAGTATCATAATCGAAAATGCCTCAATAGCATAGAATAAGTCAAAGAAAATAATGGAACTAACACACTACACCTCCTATATGCCTCAGTGATATAAGACAGATCAAAAGGCACTAACATTATATCCCATATATGCCACAATGGACAAAGAAACTATGGGTACTAACATTATAGTTCTTGTATGCCTCAGTGATATGGAACAGATCAAAGAAACCATGGGCACCTACACTATATCCCCTATATGTCTCAATGATATTGAACAGATCAAAGAAACCATGGGCACCTATACTATATCCTCTATATGTCTTAATGACATGGAACAGATAAAATAAACCATGGGCACCTACACTATATCCATTATATGCCTCAATGGACAAAGAAATTATGGGTACTAACATTATAGTTCTTGTATGCCTCAATGACATGGAACAAATAAAAGAAACCATGGGCACCTACACTACATACCCTATATGCCTCAATGACATAGAATAGATAAAAGAAACCATGGGCACCTACACTATATCCCCTATATGCCTCAATGACATTGAACAGATCAAAGACATGATGGACACTAACATTATATCCCCTATATGCCTCAATGACATTGAACAGATCAAAGATATGATGGGCACTAACACTATATCCCCTATATGCCTCAATGACATTGAACAGATCAAAGACATGATGGGCACTAACACTATATCCCCTATATGCCTCAGTGACATAGAACAGGTCTGGTTTTTTTTTTTTTCACCTAGCATTATCTAACTAGCAATCTGAACACATCATATACATACATTATGATGAAATGCTTCAGTCAGTATGTAGAATGATAGACAGACTTTTAACTCTGTCATCATGGCTAGAAAACCATGGTTTGTCAGGACCTTTGTACTACTTCCAATATGGTATAACTACTCTTGTGTTACCCTTGTACTACTTCCAATATGCTATAACTACTCTTGTGTGACCTTTGTGCTACTTCCAATATGGTATAACTACTCTTGTGTGACCTTTGTACTACTTCCAATATGGCATAACTACTCTTGCGTGACCTTCATGCTACTTTCATTTGGTATAACTACTCTTGTGTGACCCTTGTACTACTTCCATTTGGTATAACTGCTCTTGCATTACTTAATTATGGACACTGGGGTGGGGGAATGACATGTTTCTCAAGGCAATGAAGCCTTTTGAGAAGCCTCTTTCTAAATGTCTGATTCTGCAAAGTGATTCAAGTTTCAAGATACAGAAAGGCACAACCACAGCAATAAACATGCACCAAAGGAGAAAACAAAAAAGAAAATCACTACAGAAATAATGTAACTGATGATTACAAAAAAAAGTAGATCATGTGACATGATCATGTAACAATGACAACCTACTTGTTAAGCATGTCTCTCATAGTAGATGACATGGTGCTCTGAGTCTGAGATGACAAACCAATCTGTTGGGGGGAAAACAAAATACAAAACATTTTCTTCTCCCATCATTTTTTCAACAGGTTACAACCTGTTGCAAAAATTACCTCATCATAATACATCATCCCCTTTTGCTATGAAAAAAAAAAAAGTCTATGACCTCATGCCTTCAAGTACAGGAATCCACTCATTTACTGTTTAATCAAGGGGTCCTTAACATTTGCATGATCACAGAGTCTCAAAGCCTCTCATACAAAATGAATTGCAAATCTCCTCCATAACGTGGATTTAATGCCCAGGACATGCCCGCATCAAAGGCACTGAAATGGCAGATCAACCAGGCAAGCAAAGCAACAACCCTGAGCAACCTAAAAATAGGCAAAGCAGAACTTGTAACAGCCATTCTACCAAATACTACAGGGAGATGGGCAAATAAACTTTGAATGAAGCACTTATCACCAAAGACTATGATAAAGAGGTACAACTTTGAATGAAGCACTTATCACCAAAGACTATGATAAACAGGTATAACTTTGAATATAGCGCTTATCACCAAAGACTATCCTAAAGAGGTATAAATTTGAATGCAGCACTTATCACCAAAGACTATGCTAAAGAGCTATAACTTTGAATGAAGCACTTATCACCAAAGACTATAATAAAGAGGTATAACTTTGAATGAAGCACTTATCACCAAAGACTATGATAAAGAGGTATAACGAAGAGCAGCAGCAGACGATTAGAACTTTGTGGAAGAGGTTAAGCTGTGTACAGTCAACGTGCCACTGGCACCATCAGCCTGCACGCCCTACGAACTACACCGAGGTTAAAGGCCAAGAACATCTGAGTGTCCTGAGTGCAAGGTGGCCAAGCAGAAGAGCATGGCTATTTTTCAAGTTCAAGTTCGATTCTCAATGGTTTGTCCAATATGGTCTCATACACCATTCAACAGATTATCAAAATCATCATCATCATCATCATCATCATCATCCAGTCCCATCAGGTACTAGTATAATTTCACAAGATGTCAATAGCTTGGTTTTACCTTGCACGCAGATAGCTAGGAACACAGCAACTTCTAATCTAACAGCAAATTTTAATCTTCATCATCATCATCATCATCATTTCCCTGTCATTTCCTTGGGAGTATAGGCCATGAATAAAAGCCTCTCCAGTCATCCCTCTTCTTGAATTCGTTCTCTACTTCTTTCCACGTGTAACCATTGTCTCTGAGCGCTTTCATACTTTCCCCCTCCATGTGGTTCTGGGCCCTTCTTGATTTCTATTTTCCCACGGGGGGGTCCTATCTTTGTTCAAAGACTCGAGTTCCATACCCCCTAACATTGGATTCCTATACACCCCATCTTCTCCTCAAGGCTATGGACGCCTTTAGCTAAGAACTCTGGTCTCATGGATACAAAGTTTATTATATAAACAAAGTTTATTATATAAACTGACAACATATTTCAATGACCAGAGAACTATCAGCTTTTTGTGTCTCAATTGACAACTCCGGCCCCCTCCCCCCCCCCCAAAAAAAAATCGTAATCTTGACATCTATCATTTTGATTGCATATACAGCAAAAAATCAATTATCTGAACATCAATCATCCGAACCGTCAATTATTTCAACCACTCCCGCACCAAAAATATAATTATGTAGCTTGGAGTCCAAAAAAAAAATAATTTACAGCTTTCAGTCCAAAAGAGTTTAAATCTCCTAATGCTAATGTCGTGAAAGTTTGAGGGGCAGCATGTAAGATGGGCCTACGTGTCCAACTCTTTACCCTTTCAAAATAAAGATCATTCATTCATTCAAAGTTTTCAACTCTCTTTCAGCTTTGGCTTAGTCTGTTGCATACGTTCTATGGATTTTTGGTTTTTTTTTGCTAATCATTCAGCGCTTTCAGATTTAGTTCGTAGCTATTTTAGCATAGTTCAAATATAACCATACTACAAGAACTTAATATTGAAGAAGGCTGGCTAGTAAAGAGGATTAAACAGAGAAAACTTAAATATTTTGGACACATTAAACGTCATGATAATCTAGAGAAGACCGTCTTGGAAAGGTACATAATGGGAAAAAGAAAGAGAGGAGGACCAAGACGAAGATGGCTGCAAGACACTGTTGATGATCTGCGAATGGATGCATCAGCAGCAGGACATCTCGCTTACAACCGAGGGGCCCACAGGAGAGCTGTTAGGGAGGCAAAGTTCCGCAAGGGACATGCAAATGACTGACTGACTGATTGACTAATAGTTCTTTCTTTTTAATATTCTGTACTGCTGAGTTCATGATGACACCTACAATGAAAAGAAATATCAACTGAGGATAAGATACCAATAATTAACAGACTCGAAGGATAGGATACCAATAATTAACAGACTCAAAGGATAAGATACCAATAATTAACAGACTCGAAGGATAAGATACCAATAATTAACAGACTTAAAAAAAAAAGAAGTCAAATTTGGTGAATCACTTGCTAAGATTTTTAATGTTGGAAAATCAACCATATCTGAAATAAAAGCAAGGAAAAGCATGAAATTCTGAACTTCGCATCAAAGACAGACAGTACAGACAGTTCTAAAAGAAGGAAGACAACGAAAAAAAAGAGCATGATGGGAAATTAAAAGACACTGTCTATTTATAGCTGCTGCTAAAGAGATTTCAAGGCGAAACTATTTCAATTATTTTGTGTAATAAATCACATTTCAAAATACAGCCGTCATACTCTTGCATTCAATAACTAAATTTAGGCTTAATTGCAGTTATAAACTGGGTACGTTCATGCATTTTTAAACTCTTTGAACTATTTAATTAACTGAGCCACCTTGGTTCCAATTTTGTTCAGATAATTTACGCTTTGGGGGACCGGCTAGCATAGTGGTTAGAGCACTCATCTAGGCACCGAATGGTCGATGGTTCGAATCTCCAGCTGAGCGGGATTTTTTTTTTCCGACCATTACGGCACCGAGGTTGACCCAGCCTCGTAAAATGGGTACAAAAGGAAACCTGGGAAGGAAAGGCAGCGGGGAAAGGAACTGACTACCCTACCTCATACACTGATGGCCCAGCATAATGAGGTATCTAACGATTCATCCCCTACGGCATTTGCTATGTGACCACCTTTACCTTAACTGATGTTCTACTATGTAAACGTAAAATTCTATGTAAAACTCACAGATCTACTGGAAGACTGGTTCTTGCTTAGTGCTTCATTGCTCTGAAATGGAAAAAAAAAGAGGAAGATAATAATCTACAAACATAAAAAATATATAGTAAAAGAATTACCATCACATGCTGGAGCATTTGAAGAAGAGTTCATTCAAATATCATGGGCACAAAAAGGAACAAATATATCCATATTACAAGAACTTAATATTGAATGAGGCTGGCTAGTAAAGAGGATTAAACAAAGAAAACTTAAATATTTTGGACACATTAAACGTCATGAGAATTTAGAGAAGACCGTCTTGGAAGGGTACATAATGGGAAAAAGAAAGAGAGGAAGACCAAGGTGAAAATGGCTGCAAAGACATCGTTGATAATCTGCAAATGGACGCATCAGCAGCAGGCCATCTTGCTTACAACCGAGAGGCCTACAGGAGAGCTGTCAGAGAGGCAAAGTTCCACAAGGGACATGCAAATGAATGACTGACTGACTGACTGACTGACTGTTGGAGCATTACGATGACACAAATAATCAAATGTGTTTCCATACTCATAGAAGTTGGCAATGAAAAAAGCTGATCACCTTGTAGCAAGGGCTAACCCAGAAGGAAGCAAGAATTTGGACAAACAAGACATATATCAATCTTTCAAGCAGCAAATCTACATATGCGCTAAAAAAAAAACAAAACAAACCAAAACAAACCTTCCTCAAAAGTACATACAATGCCCGCCACTATGAGTTAAGTACATCGGTACTATATCAGCCAAAATACTAAAAGACATCCTGAGCTGAGTGGAGAATACTTATGGGCATGTACCAAGTGTTCTGAAGCAGCTCTCTCAGATCAGCAGCAGACAGAGCTAGGTCACATCCAGTATTCATAAAAGTCATCAAATGTCATGATTTTTCTGCTTGGCAATTAAATATATTTATATATTACGTATAATTTACTATTCTCGCAACATTTTGTCTTGTTTTTTAAACTTAAAAAGGAAAAAGAATTTTTTTTTTATTTTTGACATATTTTTATCTTGTATGGTTATTTATTGTTTCTTTTTTTCTTCTGTACCTGATGAAAGCCTTGTGCTGAAATAATGCTTGTACCTGTTTGTCCATGACTACATTGTGTTCCCGTTTTCTTTAACGTCCCCAGATGATCCTTCTCCCAGCAATACAACAAGCCCCATTATACTGCCAACATTAAAAGTATAACACAGCAAAACAAATAGTGCTAGTCATGTTCAACCACGGTTCTTTGGCCCTGATAACCGTGTAAAAACAGGTTCTTGAATGAGAATTATCACACAAGTAATCTGGATTCTGTGTCACACACATGTTCTGTGACTAGCCATAATTATTATCTGGGCATCTCCAGACCTTTACTGGCTGGAAGTATATCTGACCTTTGCTAGCACACATGCCTGACAAGTCATTATATCAGGGCCATTCTACTACTTTTTCCTCCTTCCCATTCAGTTTCATATATTTAGTTATTTCTTCTTCTACTTCTCCTTCTTCTTCTTTTTCTACTACTACTTCATCTTCTCCATTCAGTTTTATTTACTTAGTTATTTCTTCTTCTTCTTTGACTTCTTCTACTTCTTCTCCTTCCTCTTGTTATTCTTCTTCTACTACTTCATCTTCTCCATTCAGTTTCATATGCTTAGTTATTTCTTCTTCTTCTTCTACTTCCTCCACTTCTTTTTCTACTTCTAATTCATCTTCTATGTCTTCTTCTTCTAATTCTTTTTCTTCTACTACTTCTTCTTCTTCTATTTCTTCTTTTTCTACTTCTTCTTCTACTTCTTCTTTTTCTACTTCTTCTTCTACTTCTTCTGCTTCTTCTTTTACTTCTTCTTCTTCTTCCTCTTCTACTTATTCTTCTTCTTCTACATCTTCTTGTCCTTCGACCTCTTCTTGTTATTCTTCTTCTACTACTTCATCTTCTCCATTCAGTTTCATACGTTTAGTTATTTCTTCTTCTTTCTTCATCTTCTTCTTCTCATTCTTCTTCTTGTTTTTCTTCTTCTTCTTCTACTACTTCTTCTTCTTCTTGTTATTCCTCTTCTACCACTTCATCCTCTCCATTCAGTTTCATATACTTAGTTATTTCTTCTTCTTCTTTCTTCTTCTTCTACTTCTTCTTCTTGGAATTAAGTCTGTTGTTCGCTGCACCCATTGCAATGAAGGTGTTAAAGCACCATGCTAGATTAGAGGTGGCTTACAGTGGAGTTAATAAAGCAGGGGGATGTGGAATACTTGTTTTTTTTAGCAGACTCCACCACCTATCCAAGCTAGGTCTGTCACTTGGGGGGGGGGACCACCAACAGAGAGGTGGGACAGGATCATCGTTGGTTATGGTTCTTCAACCCTGGCATTACCATGTCAGTTATGGGATGCTGGAGGCCAAATTGGACAGTGTCTCCCCTCCTCCTTCCTGGCTATTTAAACAAAATGATGGGTTGCCTCAATGAATCCCATTATCAGCAGCATATGTGCCACAGTTTTCCATCCATGCTCTTTTTCCTGAGTGTGGCTTTGGTTTCTTAAGTCTCTGGAGGGAGTATAGGTCTACAGGATGTGTGTGTGGGAGTCTGGAAACTGTTGACTTTCATTTTGTGTGTTCTGTCCATTGTAGAGTGAGTTTTAGGTGGCTTTCATTTTATGTGATCTGTTAAATGTAGAGTGAGTTTTAGGTGGCTTTTATTTTGTGTGTTCTGTCCCTTGTAGAGTGAGTTTTAGGTGGCTTTATTTAATGTGCTCTGTCCCATGTAGAGTGAATTTTAAGTAGCTTTCATTTTATATTCTGTCTCTTGCATAATGAGTTTTAGGTGGCTTTTATGTGTTCTGTCCCATGTAGAGTGAGTTTAAGGTGACTTTCATTTTGTGTATTCTGTTTCTTGTAGAGTGAGTTTAAGGTGACTTTCATTTTGTGTGTTCTGTCCCATGTAGAGTGAGATTAAGGTGGCTTTCATGTTGTGTGGTCTGTCCCATGCAGAGTGAGTTTTAGGTGGCTTTTATGTGTTCTGTTCCATGTAGAGTGAGTTTTAGGTGGCTTTTATTTCATGTGTTCTGTCCCTTGTACAGTGAGATTTAGGTGGCTTTTATTTTATGTGTTCTGTCACATGTACAGTTAGTTTTAGGTGGCTTTTACTTTATGTGTTCCATCCCTTGTAGAGTGAGATTTAGGTGGCTTTTTATGTGGCTTTTATTTTATGTGTTCCATCCCTTGTAGAGTGAGATTTAGGTGGCTTTCACTTTATACTGATGGGCTTGTGTAATTTTCTTTTGAATGGCCATATTTATGACTAATAACCTTATCATATGTGGAAGAAATGAGAGTAAATAAAACGTGTATAAAACAAGGATGTACCCAGCCAATGAAACAAACAGCAGAGAATGTGTACAAATCAAGTGTTGTGAAATATGATAAAAAAATCAGAGGAATAACTCATTTGTTACATTCGTGATACTAACTGATATATGAAATGTTGGTGGACGGAAAAATAATAAGGAATGAGTGAACAATAAAGAAAGAAAAGGAACAAAAAAAAGAGAGAGAAGGATGGAAGGAAACAAGGAAAGAAACAAAAGAAAGAAAGGGAGAGAGGGAGGAGCAGAAAGAAAGACAGAAACAGAAAAGGAACAAAAAAAAAGTAAGCAAGATGGAAAGAAAGAATAAAAAAGGAACAATATGAAAGAAAGAAAGAAAGAAAGAAAGAGAGAATAGATAACAAGAGAACAGAAAGAACGAAGATTTGTACTTTTACACTAAACAACATGTACCCCAATCCTGTAACAAAGAAACCAAACAACAGGACAAGTATTCAAGTATTTCATAACGTGGAAGTTACAGCAGAAAGAAACATTTAAAACAGGAATGTCAGCTTTAAAAGAAAACATTTCAACTAGAACGAAACTCTATCCCTGGTCTCATATATCATCTAACACTAGAAGACGGCGCCAGGTAAAGACAAACTTTGAATTCTTCCCCCCTTCACCAGGGGACGTAATTTGAAATTTGGCAAGTTCAAATTTCAGTGGCTGTATTTAGGCAAGTTTTTCCCTCTATATGTGTTTAACTAACAAAACCATTTTGGCCCGAACGGTGTAATCCGCGTTGTGTTAAACAGGTAAAAACAACTGTTAAAGCTGTGATTTATGTAAAAAAAAATATTACAACTAAAGCCAACTACCTTTCTTTGAAATAGACTGTGATACGCCAACCTGGCATATGGAGCATGGAACAACGTATTTGACAAGGTAGTGGATTCGGTTAGCGATGTATGACCCATTTTTGTTCAACCTTGGCTTTATTATGCAACGCATCCATATCAATGAATGTTAGAAAACGAGTCCTAAAATGCTGTATTGAATATATCTTGGTAAATGTAAGTGAATTATGGGCAATAGACAAAGTTCATTTGAAGGAATAAAGATGTGGTTTATCAAAAGAAAATTGCGAATTCTCTGGACAGCACAGATTACTAATGAAGAATGTACGAAATTCTCTGGACAGCAAAGATTACTAATGAAGAATGTACGAAATTCTCTGGACAGCAAAGATTACTAATGAATAATGTACGAGAAGATTAGGAGAGATTTTTTTTAAAAATCTTGTCTACGGAAATACTAGTGACAATGTACTTTCATAGGACATGCAATGAGGAGATGAGGCATAGAAAATATTATAACAACAGGAAAAAACAGATGGAAGATGGGCCAGGAGAAGACCAAGAGAAATGATACTGGACAGTCTGACGGGATGATGTGAGAGGAGATCACCAACTGAACTGATGGCCAGCATGAAGGATCGTGTATTCTGGAGAAACATGATAGCCAACAACAATTGGCACGGCACCTGATGATGACTTGCTTTCATGGTCGGGATGTATCACCCACCCCCTTTTATCTAGTGAATTTGAATGTAAATTTGTAGATCTATTTGTCCAGATATAACACTGCAGTCACCGCGAAATGTTTCTCTCTCCGCGTATGTAGTTAGTCATTTATATGTGACTGTAGTTAGTCATTTATATGTGACTGTAGTTAGTCATTTTAAAATTGGCGAACTACTTTGCGAGCCCTATGTGACGTTTAACGGCACGGGAAGGATATAAGATATAATAGATAAGTTAGTCATTTATATGTGACTGTAGTTAGTCATTTATATGTGTATGTAGTTAGTCATTTATATGTGACTGTAGTTAGTCACTTATATGCGTATGTAGTTAGTCATTTATATGTTATTTAGTTAGCCATTTTAATGTGTATGTAGTTACTTTATTGTTAATTATACTGTTCCAAGGAAAAAAAAAGAAACGCAACAAATAGGATGTTGCGATTTAAACTGAAGTTTGCTGATCAGACAAGGGCAAATTTCTTGGAATTTTCACTTGGACATCAACTTCACGTGCTGACCTGAATTGTACTCAGCAGATGATTCGTGAGCATAGAAAAGCGACACTAGTCACCCAGCTGTAGAAATGGGTACCTGACTTCTTCTGGAGTCGGGGAAGGAAAGGCGGCCAGGCGTGATACTGACCATATCGCCCACTAGTGTGCTGACAGGTCAAGGAAAATATGGGCACTAACGCCATATCCCTATGTGCCTCTAAGGCATGACAGGATTACCTTTACCTTTACCTATAATATTTTCAGTGCCCCCTCTTCTCACTGCATGTCCTATGAAAGTACATTGTCTCTCTTTTATTTTGTTGATAGAAAGGAGGTAAAACCTTGACTAACAATAAAAGTGAAAACTTAGGAGAAAGGAAGCATAATCTTCTTGTTGACAAGACTTTTTTTTTGTCTCTCCAGCTCTTCTCATACATTCTTCATTAGTTATTTTTGCTGTTCAGGGGATTCGCAACATTCTTCTAATAAACCACATTTCTGCTGCTTCCAATGACTTTTGTGCAGACCTGCCTATTGTCCATGATTCACTTCCTTATAATAAGATAGGTTCAATATAGCATTTTAGGACTCGTTTTCTAACATTCATTGATAAGGACGTGTTGCATAACATGTAACACATCCTTATCAATATCAATGAATGTTAGAAAAAGTATAATTAGAAACAATGGGTTTATAACTTTTTTTTTCCACCGGAACTTCCATCAGTCAGTCATTTGCATGTCCCTTGTGGAATTTTGCCTCCCTAACAGCTCTCCTGTAGGCCTCTCTGTTGTAGGCAAGATGGCCTGCTGCTGATGCATCCATTTGCAGATATCAACGATGTCTTGCAGCCACCTTCGCCTTCCATCAAGACACCGTAAAACTCATGACAGAGCGCCTTTATCGCCATGACAAGCTTGTGATCGTAACTGTTAGTTGTATCTTCGTATGTGAAGCCATCCCAGGTAATGATTTCTAATAATAAAGTCCATAAAAGAAAAGAGGTAACACAGAAAGTAGGAATAATGTCCCTGCAAGCCTCTACAGGAAAATAAGAAAGACAAACAGTCTCATAACTCAACTTAATGTTAAAAATGAAAACTCTCATGACCTTCCTTAAATATATAAACTAGGGAAAAACACGCAGGAACAGCTTTATTACTTAACGAGCACACGATTGTGATGTTCTGGCGTGAGCCTTAATCATACAAAAACACACAGGACGAAGGAATAGAGAGAGGAGATAAAGTACAGATTCACATGAATGCTGTGTTAGAAAAACAAAATAAAAAAAATGAATAGTGCACTTAGCCTTCCCTTCCTTCATCCCTCCTTTCCTTTTCTTCCCCTTCCCAATCCCCTTCCATCCCTTCCTTTTCTTCCCTTCTCATTCTTCCTCCCCTCTCTCCTTCCCTTTCCTAACTAATTCCCTTCCCTCTCTTTCTTTTCTTCCCTCCTTCCCCTCCTTCTCTTCCTCCCTCCCTCCATTCCCTCCCTTCCGTCCTTCCATTCCTCCCTTCCTTTCTTCCCTTCATTCCTTCCTTCCAAGTGGGACAGGGTCTTGGTCGGCTGTGGTCTGTCAAGCCTGAGGTAGGCATGTCAGATATGGGTCGATGAATGCCAAATCGGACAGTGTCCCCCCTCCCCCCCCCCAATGTACAAAGATAAACGTTGAACTATAAAACAACAACAATAACAATAACAACAACGAACTGCTGGAAACCAACAACTAGCCAAGGACAGTGGACGGTGGGTTACAAATAATCAACAACTAGTCAAGGACGGTGGACGATGAGTTACAAACAAGCAACAACTTGCCACGGACGGTGGGTTACAAACAAGCAACAACTTGCCACGGACGGTGGGTTACAAACAAGCAACAACTTGCCACGGACGGTGGGTTACAAACAAGCAACAACTTGCCACGGACGATGAGTTACAAACAAGCAACAACTTGCCACGGACGGTGGGTTACAAACAAGCAACAACTTGCCACGGACGGTGGGTTACAAACAAGCAACAACTGGCCAAGGACGGTGGGTTACAAACAAGCAACAACTGACCAAGGACGGTGGACGGTGGGTTACAAATAAGCAACAACTGACCGTGGACGGTGGGTTATAAACAAGTAACAACTGGCCAAGGACGGTGGGTTACAAACAAGCAACAACTGGCCAAGGACGGTGGGTTACAAACAAGCAACAACTGGCCAAGGACGGTGGGTTACAAACAAGCAACAACTGGCCAAGGACGGTGGGTTACAAACAAGCAACAACTGGCCAAGGTTTGTGGATAGTGGGTTACAAACAAGCAACAACTGGCCAAGGACGGTGGGTTACAAGCAAGCAACAAAACGCCCACATAACGGGCACAGCAACACTTGCAAGCGGAAGAGCAATTACCCAGCGGACATGCTCAAGCGGAAATCATCAAAAACCCATTAAAACGATTACTTCCCCTGCGTAAAATGACTGGCTGAAAAACAAGGAAACCTGGGGTATATTAGCTTAGAAAAGTTACATATCGCTACAAGGACAAATAATGTCTTTTAAAAGATCCAAACAATGTTAACATGACAGAGAACATTTTTCTCTGTCTGGGAAAAATAACACTTGTTTATTTTCTTGACAGAGAACTCTTTATTATAAGCAGCAGAACACCTGCACGATCTCTAAGGCAGATTAAATTCGTTTTTTTTTTTCACTTCTCATCAGAGTAGAATGTATGTCTTCTGACCTCTTCATACCAAGATAGGTGGACAGACAGACAGATAAATAAACAGATAGATTGACAGACAAACTGATAAGATAAGATACAATAAGATAGGATTGACAGATAGAGAGACGGACGGACGGTCGAACAAACAGACATACAAGCAGGCAGACAGGCGAAATTATTTTATAGACAGACAGACAACAGACCTAGGAACACTGATAACTTCAGACGGAATATGTGAAATGGAGACAAAGAACAGGACAACACAGGCTAAAATAATCTTTCAAAAGATACCCAAAAAAAATGATATAATCAATCACTAACCATGAAAGTGAGGAAAAGCCCCAGTGCCACGCTGAACCCAATCCTGTTCCATGGTTACTATCAGAAGTGTTATCGCCAGCCGCCAAACACTTGCAGAAATACTGAAGATGGGGTAGGAGCACTTATGGACTAATCGTCGGATGTGCAATGAACATGGTCCATCGACTAACTAACTAACTAACTAATCCTAGTTTATGGATGTGAAATATGGACACGTCACCCGGGAAGTACAGCGCCACCTGGAGGCCGAGGAAAGTTGGTTTATTAGAAGAATGCTAAAGACACCATGGACAGCGAAGAGATCAAACGAAGAGGTCCTGAAAGAGGCAGAAGAGAGAGAGAGAGAGAGAGAGAGAGAGAGAGAGAGAGACAGCAACAAAATGCAGGAAGAGACGGTCCAAATTCACAAGACACATCACGAGAGCAAGTGGATCGGGATATCTGACAACTACATGGATGACTGAGGGCGAAAGAGACTGAGGGCGACAGAGAGAGAAGATAACAGATGAGCTCATGAAGTGGCACGGAGAAAGAACACCCAGTTCCGCTCATAATTAACACCCGGAATAGAGAACGCCAACGCCAACGCCAACGCCTGGCAGCATGGTACTGGATAGGATACCAGACCCAAAAAAATATCAAGACCACACAAAAAAGTGTTTAATAAAACACATCAGCCGTGCTTTTGATTTTGAGTCCACATTTAACTTATATGTAACAGCAACGCAAAAAGCTGAACCCCAGAAAGCTTGAATAAAGCTCTATAGAACAATTACTTTATCTGTACCCCGCATTTAACTTATATTATGTAACAGCAACGCAAAAGCTGAACCCCAGAAATCTTGAATAAAGCTCTATAGAACAATTACTTTATTGTAGCCCACATTTAACTTATATGTAACAGCAACGCAAAAGCTGAACCCCAGAAACCTTGAATAAAGCTCTATAGAACAGTTACTTTATCTATAGCCCACATAACTTATATGTAACAGCAACACAAAAAACTGAACCCCAGAAAGCTTGAATAAAGCTCTATAGAACAATTACTTTATCTGTAGCCCACATTTAACTTATATGTAACAGCAACACGAAAAAGCTGAACCCCAGAAAGCTTGAATAAAGCTCTATAGAACAATTACTTTATCTGTAGCCCACATTTAACTTATATGTAACAGCAACACGAAAAAGCTGAACCCCAGAAAGCTTGAATAAAGCTCTAAAGAACAATTACTTTATCTGTATCTGTGCGCTGCTTTTTTAAATGACATTTAAGAGGTTCATGATCTCTCTTTCCATCTCTCTCTCTTTCTCTCTCCCTCTCTCTCTTTCTCTCTCTCCCTTTCTCTCTCTCTTTCTCTCTCCTCTCTCTCTTTCTCTTTCTCTCCTCTCTTTCTCTCTCTTTCTCTCTCTCTTTCTCTCTCTTTCTCTCTCTCTCTCTTTCTCTCTCTCTCTCTTTCTCTCTCTCTCTCTCTCTCTTTTTCTCTCTCTCTCTTAACCTTCAAGTGCCCAAGGAACATAGGGCTTCAACAAAGGTTTTCCACAAACGCCTGTCTTTTGCGTCCCCCCGCCCCCCCCCCCCCCCCAACCCCGCTCTTGCCCAGGTGAGCCCCTCTATTCCTCAACAGCCTCTCTGTCACACACGAATAATTAGTGTATAAATATAGAACTATACACGAAGCCACTGCCGTATAAAGCTGTGTAACCAACACGTAAAAACTACGAGTTTAAACAGCCTCTCTGTTGTTCTTCACCGTCTTCTCCTTTGGTCTACGGTTCATGATACAAACAAGGGGGGAAACAGCCCATACAACAGATAATTCTAGATATAAAAAGACGTGAAATATGAGTCGTGCCATGTGGAAACAACATAGTTAATGTCGCCAACGAATGAGGGCACGGATTATACTTTCAAAGAGTTGTTACAGTACACGTTTATGTCACGGATGTAAACACCATTATAGGCTCGTAGCTTTGGTTTTTTTTTATGGAGAAGCCCGAGATTTAATGTCTACATTTTCTGAGTTGCATTCATGAATGAGAAGAGCTGGAGAGACAGAAAATCTTGTCAAAAAGATAAGAGAGAAAGAGAATGTAGGACATGCAATGAGAAGATTGGGCATTGAAAATATTATAACAACAGGAAAAATATAAGGAAGAAGATCAAGAGGAAGACCAAGAGAAATGATACTGGACAGTCTGACGGGATGGTGTGAGAGGAGATCACCAACTGAACTGATGGCCTGCATGAAGGATCGTGTACTCTGGTGAAGCATAATAGCCAACGCCAGTCGGCACGGCACCTGATGATGGTGATGATTCATGAATGACAGGCTTTTGGTCCGAGAAACGGACAGCACCTGGTTTCCTGGGGTTAAGTCCAGTAGCTGGGGATGTGTGTTCATCATCATCATCAGGTGCCGTGCCGACTGGCGTTGGCTATTGTGTGTTACGTTAAAGAAAAAAACAAACAAACAAAATGGACGACTGACCAGTGCGGATGTGTTTTGTTTGTCGCAGCGTTATTTTGGGCTGTGTTAAGAACTTTTAGAACTGTTTACATGTTTCATCCGAAGCCTTGTTCACCTGTTTGCCTGGAATGGAAGTTTTGTGTCAGCTGTATGGCCTGACTGTTTGATTTGTGAACTGAAGATGTTTAATTCGGTATATTAAAAAAGGTAAAGATAAGTCCCATAGCAAATGCCGTAGGCGATGAAGCGTTAGAGACCTCATTATGCTGGGCCATCAGGGTATGAGGTAGGGTGGCCAGTTCCTTTCCTCGCTGCCTTTCCTTCCCAGATTTTCTCTGGTACCCATTTTAAGAGGTTAGGTCGACCTCGGGGGCTGTACTGGTCGAAAAAATTTCCCGGCTCAGCTGAGGATTCGAACCCTCGACCATAGAGTTGCTAGACCAGTGCTCTAACCATTACGCTACCCATTCCTCAACTTGATATTTTGCTCAACGTATTTATCATCCATCCAGGTATTTATTATCATCAAGTTCCATCCAGTAAACTTCACTTTGTCGTACTGCCAGACCTGCCTGCTTATTACACTGTGGCGTCGTCTAGACAAAGGAAGAGATCCTGGTAATCAATCTCATTCTTACATCTTACATTCTACATCCTTCCCGTGCCGTTAAACGTCACATAGGGCTCGCATAGCAGTTCGCCAAGTTTTCCTGTTTTCGGGAGAGCTTTTCAACCTCATCAAAAGATTTTATGGCTACTAATCTGGCCTCTTTAGAGTTTCACGTGGTCGACCTCTTTTTCTTCGGCCTGTTGTGTTCCACATGACAGCTTGTTTTGGGATTCTCTCACTATTTCTTCTCCTCACATGACTGACATGTGTCCATCTTCTTTTTCTGATCACCCATGAGACTGGTTGTTGCTTGCTCTTCTGCCTTATCTCTGAGTTGCTCTTGAATTCGTTCTACTTAATACCGAGTATATTTATATTAGTGAATAGTTAGGCGCCCACGGTGTACAAAGTTGGGTAATACATATGGTGCAGCAAACGTACAGTCGTAGGTTGAAGAATTGTGTAGACTCTCCCCTATATCTCTTAACTTTCATCCTAAAAGTGTAAGCACCAGTATTACATAAATATTTTAATATTACCTCCTTTCTCCCAAGACTTTATCTCCTTTCTCCTAACATTTCTATTGTTAGTTAAGACTTTACCTCCTTTCTCCTAACATTTCTATTGTTAGTTCAGACTTTACCTCCTTTCTCCTAACATTTCTATTGTTAGTTAAGACTTTACCTCCTTTCTCCTAACATTTCTATTGTTAGTTCAGACTTTACCTCCTTTCTCCTAACATTTCTATTGTTAGTTCAGACTTTATCTCCTTTCTCCTAACATTTCTATTATTAGTTCAAACTTTACCTCCTTTCTCCTAAGACTTTACCTCCTTTCTCCCAAGACTTTATTTCCTCTCTCCTAAGTTTTCGCTTTCTATTGTTAGTAAGACTTTACCTCCTGTCTCCTAAGTTTCCGCTTTCTATTGTTAGTCAAGACTTTATCTCCTTTCTCCCAAGACTTTACCTCCTTTCTCCCAAGACTTTACTTCCTCTCTCCTAAGTTTTCCCTTTATATCGGTGTTAAGAGAGTAAAGCTACGAATAGAAGAAAAGTTTAGCCCTGCAAGTTAATCCACTTCTGTCCAGTGTGTGAATGAGGCTAATGAGGTCGGTGTAATGGTGAGTGCTGTAATACTGGCACAGGACCAGGCTCGATGGAAGTGAGAAACGGCAATTACAATACTTTCCGGCGGGGGGGGGGGGAAGAAGAAGCAGACAGAGAGATAGATAGATAGATAGATAGATAGATAGATAGATAGATAGATAGATAGATAGATAGATAGATAGATAGATAGATAGATAGAGAGAGAGAGATAGAGATAGATAGAGAGAGATAGATAGATAGAGAGATAGAGAGAGATAGATAGATAGAGAAATAGAGAGAGATAGATAGCTAGAGAGAGATAGAGATAGATAGAGAGAGATAGAGAGAGATAGTTATAGATAGATAGATAGATAGATAGATAGATAGATAGATAGATAGATAGATAGATAGATAGATAGATAGATAGATAGATAGATAGATAGATAGATAGATAGATAGATAGAGAGAGAGAAAGGGAAAAAACAGCAAATACTTTGACAAAACGCCTTCATAAAGGACAACAAAATAATGGACAGACGCAAAAGAATGACGTGAAAGAAACTCGTCCAATCTTTTTAGTGTTTATTTTTTTTTACGTGTTACAAATTAGTTTGTTCTGTTCACGCCAACTTCTACTACTATTTCTCTTCTTTTCTTCCTCCTTCCATCCTTCGGGTAAAACTGTATCTTCACGCGACGTATCCTTTCCAGAATGTTGTCCCTCTCACTGTTTTCATGAATGCAATGCGGTCTTGCGCAAGTTGACCGGCGTCTTGCAGTGACACATTCAGACTTTCTGTAATGTCCTGAGTTCACCTGCAGCGAGGTCGTCCCTTTTCTATTTTGCCGGGCGCTGTGCCTTCTATTATCAACCTCCCCAAGCTGTTGTGTCTCTTGACGTGGCTGAAGTATCTCAGCTTTCTAGTTCTGATGGTGTTTACGAGTCAGTTGTCTGCCACACCTAATCCCATCAATATCTCTCTACTTGATTTTCTTTCCATCCATGATATTCTATGTGCCCTTCTTTAACATTTCATTTGCAATCCTGTTATTCTCTTTTTGAGTGATTTGTTACGTGCCCATGTTTCATATCCGTATATTGCCAATTGGAGATATGTAAGCTCTTAGTAAACATAGCTTTGTTTTCTTACTGGTACCTTGTCACATACTCTTCATTTGCGGTAGTTTCTGTTGATGCGACTGCTGGTCTTCTTCTGATTTCCACCGCGCAGTCGCCATTGGTGATGATGACTGAAACCTAGATACTGAGATTTGTTTAGTTTTCCAACTCTCTTGATGGTCCATTTTAATTTTGGGTTTGCCTCTCATTGCGTCAATTATAATTACACATGTACACGAACTACCTTGCGAGCCCTATATGACATTTAACGTCACGGGAAGGATATAAGACACTGGTTTTGTTGGAGTTTAAAGAAAAGGTTTCTGAGCTTCGATGTGTCTTTTTGGTGGTGAGAACCAACTGTTGAAGTCCTTCTGAGCTGTTTTATAAGGACAATATGATCGTCATATTTAATTTCTGGAGACATGGTGTACCCCCTCCCTCTCCCCTGATGCTGAGAGAGTGGAACTGTTCCCCGGTCAGGTCTTGCAGTCCTCATGTTTTCACCGTGGATGTTGATCGTATGGTCAATGGATGATTTCGGACTCAACTGTCCGCGAAGCAGGTGAAACAAAGAAATAGCGAGTCTTCAGCCTGACTTCACTCAGTCAGTCATTTCATGCACCTTGCGGAACTTTGCCTCCCTAACAGCTCTCCTGTAGGCCTCTCGGGTGTAAGCAAGATGCCCCTGCTGCGTGATTTATGCCTTGAAAAAAAATTACTGCAACCTGCTTTAATATATTAACAGAACAACGTGTGATATTTCCGCAAAAAAGTCTTAACAACAACCAGAAAGGTAAGATCAGCAGAACACAACCCCCCCCCCCCTTTTGTGATATCAAGTGAAACAAAAGAAAACACTATGTAAGTTGTCAGCAGTTTCTACACTCGGAAGATCACAGACTGGGACGTGTTATACAAAACGTTGGAAGTTTCAATTTTGCGGCATCGAAGTGTAACACTCGGTTTTCTGCGCCACCACATAACCCAAACCCCATGACATGAATCTACTGGTAAATACTTGACATTTCATATACAAACAGATGTGTGTATGTGCTTTTGGTTTAAACATAACCAATCGATTCTCGAAGGTACTTTAATATTAGAGATATAACCTACTCTTATGGGCGTTCTGTACAAGTTTTGAAAAAAATATTCTGAACCAAGGGAGGTAACACTGATTATTCAGCTGTTTCACGCAACATGGTCGCTCTGTGATCCGGAAAGACATGGCTGTCTTTTGAAAAAGGTCAGGGAAGTTTACGTTAAAAGATAGCTCACCCATGCACGGTTTGGTGATGATATCGAAAAGCTGCCGGACCACTGAACCCAACCTTCCCTGGAAAGATGGCACATGATGATGAATGATGATGAATGATGATGAATGTGGAAAAGGGGAGACAAAGGTGTCTATGCTAGACTAACCATGCGGTAGTGTGACCCTGCAAACCAGATCTGGCCAACACCCTATCCTGCTCCTTCCTGGTACACCAAATGAAAACTATCTTTCAGCCTAGCTAAGCAGAGAAGGCTGACAGTGGTTCTCGTTTTCCGTAACAGAGGTTCTCAAGCAGGTCGTTTCTTGGCCCCACTCAGGATTTTCAAGAGAGGCATCATAACACACTCCCTATCCAAATCCAAGCCTGCCTTCACCATCGTTAGGGTGACGGGTCTAAAGAACAACACTCCGAATGTTTAGGAAGATCGAAGAAAAAGAAGATGATGATGATGATAATGATGATAATGACGATGAAAATGGCAGTGACGATGATGAAAGACACTGGTCAGACAGACTGACAGACAGACAGACACAGACATACAGCCAGATAGATAGACAGACACAGACAGACAGAGACGACAGACAGACAAACACAAACAGACAGACAGACACAGACAGACAGAGACGACAGACACAGACAGACAGACGACAGACAGACACAAACAAACAGACAGACAGACACAGACAGACAGAGACGACAGACACAGACAGACACAGAGGGACAGAGACGACAGACAGACACACACAAACAAACAGACAGACAGACACAGACAGACAGAGACGACAGACAGACAGACAGAGACGACAGACACAGACAGACAGACAGACAGAGACGACAGACACAGACAGACAGACAGACAGATCTTATTGTTCTTATATATAAATATAATTACAAGTCCCGACTTCCTTCATCTAAAATGGTTTATAAGGTAAAAAAAGTAACTTCGTCTGGAATGAAGAGTGGGGCATGACGGATTGATTTAATTCTGAATAAAAAACCCCAAGACATTTTCTGAGATAGCTCCACCTCTATGACAGCCACATCCGCTCCAATTCTCCTGGCCAGAATGAATTTCTTCGTAAGGTAAGACGAGGTTTTTATTGATCTTCCATGGCCCTGATAACTGCCATTCTTACAATTATTTTCCATATTCTAATGTGATACTTGTACGAACTCCCTGTAACTGTGAGAGGTTGTTCTTTGCAGCCGATGCCGTGAAGGTGTTGAGGAACAACATCGTGTCGGCGTGGGAGCGGGTTATGGCGGCTACTTTTTCAGTCCCGGGGTACAGCTAAAAAGCAGGGGGGGGAGGGGAGGGGTGTACAATGCTTCTTTAGCAGACTCCATCACTATGAGGCCCCGTTAGCCAGCCCCTGCCTGCTACTGGGGGTACCACGGAGAGGTGGGACAGGGTCTTGGTCAGCCATGGGTCGCTGATTGCTTCATCAGACAATCGTCTTCGCCCCCTCTAGTGTGATAGAAAATGCCCTTTAGATGTGAGAGAGAAAGAAAAAAACAGTATAAGAAAGACTATGACTTGAACCCTGGACTGCTGAAAATTGATCCAAGAGACGACTGTGAATTGAACCCTGGACTGCTAAAAATTGGTCCAACAGACGACTGTGCATTGAACCCTGGACTGGTGAAAATTGGTCCAACAGACGCTATGACTTGAGCCCTGGACTGCTGAAAATTGCTCCAAGAGACGACCGTGAATTGAACCCTGGACTGCTGAAAATTGCTCCAAGAGACGACCGTGAATTGAACCCTGGACTGCTGAAAATTGCTCCAAGAGACGACTGTGAATTGAACCATGGACTGCTGAAAATTGCTCCAAGAGACGACCGTGAATTGAACCCTGGACTGCTGAAAATTGCTCCAAGAGACGACCGTGAATTGAACCCTGGACTGCTGAAAATTGCTCCAAGAGACGACCGTGAATTGAACCCTGGATTGCTGAAAATTGGTCCAAAAGAAGAATATGATTTGAACCCTGGACTGCTGAAACTTGGTCCAACAGAACGACTATGACTCGAATTCTGGACTGCTAAAAGTTGGTTCAACAGACCTATGTTCCTGCAGCAAAGAGCAACAGATTCCACATCACATCTTCCAGAGCTGCCAGTTATACAGCCCACGCAGGAAAAGGACCTGGGCCCCTCCCCTACAAGAGAAGCTCTACGGTGATGCTAAGATGCTGAGACGAGATACTGCATTTGTAAGAGAGATTGACGTCGATGTCTGAGCAAACGAAGAAGAAGAAGAAGAAGCGTCTAGTCCGAACAGCGCACTATCACCTTGGCCATCTTTCACCCCGCATATTCCCCTACTGTAAGCACATCTCTACATGTGTACACAAACACACACCCGAGTACACACAGCAGCTGCGACGCCTACGTGGCCCACAACACGACAGAGGCCCAGTCAATAACTTCAGGTTCAATGATTACATGCAGCCCCGAACTCATGTGATCGATTGATGGCAGCGTCGGTGAGCGCCTGTTATATGTTTTGTGTGCGTGCTTCGTTCGCTGTGGGAGATGAATATCTGATTCGTATTTGTTTTAGAAATACGCGTGAGCTTTCTGTGTGGACTGTGTCTGTGGAAATGGAAAGCGAAAGTGGAGAAATACATACATAAATAAACCTGGATTTGAAAAAAAAATGGAACTGTGCCCCCGAAAAAGGACTGTTCAGATCACTTTCACGGACCCACATACTGAAATGCCACATATATTAAAGCTCAGAACAGGACGCTGGAGCATACAAGTCCTTGTACGAGAACCAAGGCCGCCTGAACACATTCTTCCACTGCCAAGTTGGTCTCCAGACTCGAGAACACATTCTTCCCCTGCCAAGTTGGTCTCCAGACTCTAGAACACGCTCTTCCCCTGCCAAGTTGGTCTCCAGACTCTAGAACACGCTCTTCCCCTGCCAAGTTGGTCTCCAGACTCTAGAACACGTTCTTCCCCTGCCAAGTTGGTCTCCAGACTCTAGAACACGTTCTTCCCCTGCCAAGTTGGTCTCCAGACTCTAGAACACATTCTTCCCCTGCCAAGTTGGTCTCCAGACTCTAGAACACGTTCTTCCCCTGCCAAGTTGGTCTCCAGACTCTAGAACACGTTCTTCCCCTGCCAAGTTGGTCTCCAGACTCGAGAACACATTCTTCCCCTGCCAAGTTGGTATCCAGACTCTAGAACACATTCTTCCCCTGCCAAGTTGGTCTCCAGACTCTAGAACACATTCTTCCCCTGCCAAGTTGGTCTCCAGACTCTAGAACACATCCTGCAAACACGCTCTCACTGCAGAGATGGGGTGGGGAGGTGGGGTGGGAACTAGGAACCCAGGGTAGGTCACGGCCTTTTGTCTCACCCCTCCCACCTCGGCTATGCTTTAGTAAACAAAAACTGTTCAGTTACAGCACCTCCCATCCCCATCCCCTCTTCCCATCTGGTCAATTGGGGGGGGGGGGGGAATTGGGATCGATGTGTTTCCTAATATTGATGAAGCCAAGGAAGAAATATCGATTGGAGAGTTAAGTAAGACAAGCAGACAGCCCATCGATAACTAATTCATCAGAACGATCTTCTACTCAAACAAGAAGTCGACTGGCAACCCAGCCAGTTTTTCACGTGTTGTGCATTCAGTTTTTCACGTATTATGCATGAAGTTTCTCCCGATAAGTTTCTGAACAGTTCGCTATGTTTAATGCGATATACCGATAGTCCGGGTCGGAAAATGAAATGGTCATAAAGCGGAATTTCACAGTGGTTAACAAACAGTACGGCGGCTTGGTTGGCTGAGTGGTTAGCTGCTCGGTTTACTAATCCGGGCGGCACCTGGTTCAAGTCCCAGCAGCGGGGGGAATTCCCCCACCCCCCTCTTTTTTCTTCTTTAATAAACAGTACTTTACCGTCAACAGACAGGCATATTTTAGAGCATTAAAAAACAGAGTAGTGGTGGATGGAATGGGAGAGCAGCTGACAGATAATGTTGGTTATGGTCGCCATTCTATGACGGTAGGCAGATGATCTGAATGTAGGGACAATGGCTACGATCACAGACTAGTACAGTCACTGCCCGGAAGGAAAGCAATGGTAAACTATCTTCTGGAAATATACCAAGAAACCGAAGCAGCAATCATGGAAATTAAAAGGAGGACATCTATTGCTCTTCAGGAAGTAAAACAAATAAAGAATCTGTGGAGAGGAGCAGACATAACTACAAAAATAAGATTTTTAAGGGCATGCATCTTTCCCATCGCAACATATGCCTGTGAGACCTGGACACTTAACAAAACAGCTGAGAAACACATAAATGCCTTTGAATGTAAATGCTACAGAAGAGTTCTCCAGATATCGTGGACACAAAAAAGAACAAATATATCCATACTACAAGAACTTAATATTGAAGAAGGCTGGCTAGTAAAGAGGATTAAAGAGAGAAAACTTAAATATTTTGGACACATTAAACGTCATGATAATTTAGAGAAGACCATATTGGAAGGATACATGATGGGAAAAAGAAAAAGAGAAGACCAGAACGAAGATGGCTGCAAGAAATCGTTGACGATCTGCAAATGGATGCATCAGCAGCAGGGCATCTTGCTTACAACCTAGAGGCCTACAGGAGTGCTGTTTGGGAGGCAAAATTCAGCAAGGGACATGCAAATGAATGAATGAATGAAAAAACAGAGTGACCTTATAATTTATACACATTTTAAAATAAGTAGGCTTACATTAAATAAGTAATAGAAAATTTTTTTTAATATATTTGTATATTTTTTGTAAAAAGAGCTACCTGAACCAATGGTCGCAAAACGAATAGTCGTAAAGTGGGACGCTGTAAAGCGGGAGTAACCGTATTTTTCCTTAATCTTAGAAAGAAGTGAAAGAAGTTAAAGTTTCATTTTTGTTGTTGTTTTTTGTTTGTTAAATTGTTCCAGCGTTTTTTAACCGTGCATGTTCTGATGGGGTTTTCGTGTTGAAAGTGTTAAAGGATTAGCATCGTTGCATGGCGGACAAGTGCTCCGATCTCCCGCCTTTGTGGAGGTGGGTCTCAACATAGTGCACGTAATCCGTAGCACCGGCGAAATACCCGGAGGAGGTGGGTGGGATTCAAACCCACGTCCGAAGACCGAAATGTACTGAAAGAGACCGCGTGCTTATCGATTCGCCCAGCCTAACCTCGAAATTAGGATATATATTTTTTTGGTATCCTACGTTATATTTCAAGCGGTTGTTGTTATATTTCATGTTGTATGAATTATGCATCTGCTTAAAAAAAACCCTATCGATCAGCAATTCTATCTTGGCTTCCCCAGTTTTCTATTGTAAATGTCGCTCTATTTTCCAGTTTCTAACCTTCATAGTTCACAGTGTTTGTTTTTTACATATTCACATTTAATCTATTCTTATATTGTTTAGGTCTCACTCAGTCTGTCCCCGTTCCGTCCATGGTCATTCTAGTCTTGTGAGGTTCTCGTGGAAGGACATCGTTCATTTGGTTGTGTGATGATACACATTAATATGACTGTGGTGATGGTACGCACTCATTTGGCTTGTGTGATGGTACGCACTCATTTGACTGTGTGATGGTACACACTCATTTGACTGTGTGATGGTACACGCTAATTTGACTGTGGTGATGGTAAACACTAATTTGACTGTGTAATGGTATGTACTCATTTGACTTGTGTGATGGTAAGCATTCATTTGGCTGTGGTGATAGTGCACACTCATATGGCTTGTGTACGCACTCATTTAGCTTGTGTGATGGTACGCACTCATTTGGCTGTGGTGATGGTACGCACTCATTTGGTTGTGTGATGGTACGCACTCATTTGGTTTGTGTGATGGTATGCACTCATTTGGCCATATGAAAGAGCTGTGTTTGGCTGTGCTTATAAAAGAGCTTTCACGGGACGTTTATTAAAGAGCTTTCACATGACGTTTATTAATGGGCTTCCACGGGATGTCTATTAAAGAGTTTTCAAGGGACGTTTATAAAAGAGCTTTCATGGTACGTTTATTCAAGAGCTTTCACGAGGCGCTTATAAAAGAGCTTTCATGGTACGTTTACTCAAGAGCTTTCACTGGTCTTTTATACAAGAGCTTTCACTGGACGTTTATTAAAGAGCTTTCACGGGTCTTTTGTAAAAGAGCTTTCACTGGTCTTTTGTAAAAGAGCTTTAACGGGTCGTTTATTGAAGAGCTTTCATGGGTCATTTTTTTCCAAGAGCTTTCAAAAGATTTCATTTCCCGACGTTCGTTGAGATGTTTTCTTTTCTTTCAACTCGTTCATTTCAATTATGTGGATACTGAGATGTTTCCTTTCATCTCTTTCATCATTTTAGTTATCTGGTAAGCAGAGTAGGAACCACAGCGGGGCCATTTTATTCTTTATGAACCCGTCTCGTGTCTCTTCTCTAGTATCCAGCTTGTCGTCTTCAGGTAAGTAAGAAAACATAGGTGAGAAAGAAGAAACAGCTGTCGAGAAAGAAAGAACACAGGTAAGAAATAAGGCATACAGATAAGAAATAAAGCACACAGGTAAGGAATAAGGCCACAGATAAGGAAGAAGGCACACAGGTAAGTAAGAAAACACAAGTGAGAAAGAAGAAACAGCTGGCGAGAAAGAAAGAACACAGGTAAGAAATAAGGCATACAGATAAGAAATAAAACACACAGGTAAGGAATAAGGCCACAGATAAGGAAGAAGGCACACAGGTAAGTAAGAAAACACAAGTGAGAAAGAAGAAACAGCTGGCGAGAGAAGATTAGGAATAGAGAGGAATAGAGGCGAACTTTATCTGCATCAATGAGCCTTAATGGCTCACAGAAATGAAAAAGAAGAATGATCTGTGCTCACTTCCACCAAAAAATCTACATTCTTTCATTCTAAAAAGTCGATGTTTTGACCTCTTTTTTTACGCCAAAAGATTCATTCTAAACTGGCATAAGTTTGATATAATGCGGCATTTTATTGACGTCCAGTATCATCGTGCTAAACGCACCTCTAGATACAGGCAGAAAAACAACACAACTCCTCAGATCATCAGATAAGTACCCCCCCCCCCCCCCCCCCCGACCAGGCAAGAGTTCCAGCTCTTTAAAACGCACCTCTAAACTACCGTTTAACCTGATCTCCAGGCGCAGTGTGATACCCGCTTCAATAACGGTGACCGAATATCTTTTACAGGACAGTTACATAAACGAAGAACACGGGCGTTTGTTCATCGTGACAGCGAGGCACATGACCACCACACACGGCGCGTCATGTACGAAAAGAGTTAAAAGCCTGCCATGAACACCACACAAGGCGCGTCATGTACGAAAAGAGTTAAAAGCTTGCCATGAACACCACACACGGCGCGTCATGTACGAAAAGAGTTAAAAGCCTGCCATGAACACCACACAAGGCGCGTCATGTACGAAAAGAGTTAAAGGCTTGCCATGAACACCACACACGGCGCGTCATGTACGAAAAGAGTTAAACGTTTGCCACTCTCTCTGATTCATTTATGGACGACCAAAAGCGTCACCAGAGAATAAACATGTAGACAGGAATGAAATGATAAGCAAAAATCTCACACACTTGTCAGAACAAAGGCAGATTTCTTCTTCTGCTTCTTCTTCTTCTTCGCGCTCGCTTTCAAAAGACGTTGTGTTGCGATGCCCATTCATTCGGGGCTGGGGGCTTTTTGTCCGTTTCGAGAAGCACCAGCAGGAGATAGAATAGGGTCTTTGCCTGCTATTGTTGACGCTAGGATGTCAGCTATGGGTCGCTGATTGCCAAATCAAACCTGGTCTTTACTCCCCAATATCTTGTTTTCCGTGAGTCGTAAATGGAAGTGACTTAACGCGTACGTTTGCTCTGTTCTATGCTTGAGTGTCTGTAGGTGGTCCACCAGACGAAGGTCTAAAGTAGAAATGCTGGTTTTAGTTGGGGGGGGGGGGGTTCGATAAATTTTACAACAACCAGTTTTAATATATATGTCCCTTCTATGGGACAGAAGGAACAGATATTGAAGAAGTCAATCAATTTGCATACCTTGGCAGCTACACAGACAAGGATGGTGACACTAGAAAGGAAGTTAGGATCAGAATCGTAAAAGCAATCTTGAGAACATATGGAATTCAAAAGTTATAAGTAAAAAAATAAGTTAAGACTATTCAATTCAAATGTAATATCCACCCTCATTTATGCATGCGAAAGCTGGAAAACAACTAAAGAAATAGACAATAAATTAGACTCTTTTGAAAACAAATGCCTAAGGAAAATACTCGGCATCACGTGGAACGAATTCAAGAACAATGCAGAGATAAGACACATGACTGAACAACAACCAGTCTCATGGGTGATCAGGAAAAGGAGATGGACATATGTTGGTCACTTGATGAGAAGAAATGATCAGAGAATCCCAAAACAAGCTATCAAGTGGAACACAACAGGCCAACATAGAAAAAGAGGCAGACAGCGTGAAACTCTGAAGAGGATATTGTTAAGAGAGGCCAAATTAACAGCCCCCCCCCCCCCCCTTTGATGAGGTTGAAAGACTCGCCGAAGACAGGAAAAATTGGCGAACTACTTTGCGAGCCCTATGTGACGTTTAACGGCACAGGAAGGATATAAGATAAGAAGTTTTAATATATTAACAGGACAGCATGTGATATCTCGGCAAAAAAATCTTAGTTAGACAACACAAAAAGAACAAAAGACAAAAAAATAAAAACCGACAGAATACAATCTGCTTCGTGATATCAAGTTTCAAAGAAGCTAGTAACTTGTCTGCAGTTTTTGCATTCTGAATAGTTTCTGTTTTATCCAGTTTTTATGGCTTCAATGCACAGCATTGCATGTGCGAGCGCACATACTCACGCACACGTATACACATAATATAGGAACAGACAAACATCCGGAAACAATAGATAACTTCAAAGGGAAAGATAGTAGGACTGTCGTGTCTTGTCTCGTCTTGTCTTGTCTTGAATTCCATCTCCCTGTAATTGCGAACTGGTGTTCTTTGCAGCCGATGCTGTGAAGGTGTTGAGATACAGCATCGTATCAGCGTAGGAGAGGGTTATGGCAACTATTTTTTTTTCAGTCCCGGAGTACAGCTAAAAAGCAGGGGGTGTGCAATGCTTCTCTAGCAGACTCCACCACCATGGGGACTATGGCGATCCCTGTCCCGTTAGCCAGGCTAGGGCGTGTTACTGAGGGGTACCAACGAAGAGGTGGGACAGGGTATTGGTCAGTTATGGGTTCGCTAACCCTGACTTTAGCATGTCAGTTATGTGTCGCTGATTGCCAAAACAGACAGCGTCTTCCAGAAATCCTGATATATACATCATTCATTCATTCATTTGCATGTCCCTTGTGGAACTTTGCCTCTAAAACAGCACTCCTGTAGGCCTCTCGGTTGTGAGCAAGATGGCCTACTGCTGCTGCGTTCATTTGCAGATCGTCAACGATGTCTTGCAGCCATCTTCGTTTTGGTCTTCTCTTTTTCTTTTCCCATCATTTATCCTTCCAATATGGTCTTCTCTAAATTATTCATGACGTTTAATGTGTCCAAAATATTTAAGTTTTCTCTCTTTAATCCTCTTTACTAGCCAGCCTTCTTCAATATTAAGCTCTTGTAGTATAGTTATATTTTTTCTTTTTTGTGTCCACGATATTTGAAGAACTCTTCTGTAGCATTTACATTCAAAGGCATTTATGTGTTTCTCAGTTGTTTTGTTAAGTGTCCAGGTCTCACAGGCATATGTTGTGATGGGAAAGATGCATGACCTTAAAAATCTTATTTTTGTAGTTCTGTCTGCTCCTCTCCACAGATTCTTTATTCTGTATATATATATATATATATATATATATATATATATATATGGAATACCAGACAAGCAGACGGGCAGGAAAGCACGCAAACAGAGTGATTCAGTGAGTAGCTGTAGATTAGTGTGACATAGCATGTAGCAGCGACATAAACAGGCATTTAACGTCAATGTGTTATATATCAAAGGACAAATTATCTACCTTAATAACAGAGCGCATGAAAATATCTTACCGGTGAGCGAACTGTTTGCCTGCTGTCATTGTAGCTGGTAATCCCTGGGCCGAAAGACCGAGAATGTGTCAGTCCACCACGTTCCAGATATGGATCCTCAATCTGTCGCTTGTCGAAGCTTCTCTCCGTGCTTCTTCCAAAACGAACCAGCGGTTCTGTAGTTCCATGGAAACTGCGGTTCAAACCCTGTCTTTCAAAGACGCGACTGGAATCTCGGTTCTCGAAACCTCTTTCCTGACTCTCGTGAGTCAAGCCACCGTCTTGCCGGCGTCTCTCGGGGCTGCGGTCTACAATTCTTCCGCTCCTCGAGGTTGTCCTGCGAGGGCTCTCTGGACTGCGATCAATTCCTCTTTTCTGGAAGCTACGTTCCAGACGTCGAGCTTCCCTAGAGGAATACGCGTTGGACAGGTCAAAGCTTCTGTTCATATCCATGAAATTCCTGGACGAAGTCTCGTAAGAGGCATCAAAACTTCGGTCCATGACTCTAGTTCCGTTTGGCACTTGTACTCGATCTTGCTCATAGTACCTCGGTGAGTCAGAAATATCGAAACTTCTATTCATTCTACCGGGCATAGATCTATTTCCAGCTTCGCGCATGTTATAGATCCGGTATCTGAACGAATGGGACTGTTGTTGTGGCATTTTGAAACAGCATTAGCTTTCACCTAGAAAAGTTTTAAACATCTCCGAAATATCTGGAATTCACAAATTACACAAAAAATGAGCATCCATATGCCTTACTTTAGCAATAGAATCCGGCAAACATCCTTGCCCTAACTAAACTGCAGCATCGTTGCTGGTACTAGTACAGAAGTGAAGCTTTGTAAAAAATAAAAAAGCAATACTTGTGAAATAAGTGTACGAAAACTGACTCCATCCGTCTTCCGTACACAAGCCTGTCATGACCAGAATCGAGGCCCCACGATTACTTGATCGGCATAAGGCTCACGACTGCATGAACGAGGGTCAGACCACAAGATTACACAACCAGTATCGGTCCACACTATTACATGATCAGTATCGAGTCACACTATTAACGACCAGTACCGGGCCACATTATTACACGACCAATGTCGGGTTACATGACATTACACGACCAGTATCGGTCCATACTATTACATGATCAGTATCGAGTCACACTACTACACGACCAGTACCGGGCCACATTATTACACGACCAGTGTCGGGTCACATGACATTACACGACCAGTATCGGGCCACACAACATTACACGATCAGAATCGGGCCACACTAGTACACGACCAGTATCGGGCCACATGACATTACACGACCAATATCAGGCCACATGATTACATGACCAGAGTCGGACCACACGACATTACACGACCGGAACTGAGAACTACATCATCCCAAAGAGATAACTATAAATCTGTCCTGCCCGCCTGTTCTAGCAACACAGAACTACAACGTTAAGAGTCCCCTTGCAAAGCATCTTTAGCAACTGTCTCTACATTCTTCTCTCTTATATGAATACATTTACGGGTTGCCTTTGATTAAATTTAAATACGAACAAAAAAGTTTAGACGGCAAACAGGGAGCCAGAGATGCCCGACAAGAGGGCTGTCAACACAACAACCAACAAATTTCAGCATCAGGAGAGCTGTGAACACAACAATCAACAAATTTCAGCATCAGGAGAGCTGTCAACACAACAACCAACAAATTTCAGCATCAGGAGAGCTGTGAACACAACAATCAACAAATTTCAGCACAAGGAAGGCTGTCAACACAACAACCAAAAAATTTTAGCAAAAGGAAGTCTGTGAACACAACAACCAACAAATTTCAGCAACAGGAAGATAATCAACAGAAAAACCGACAAACTGCAGCAACAGAAAGAATATCAACACAACAACCAACAACTTTCAGCAACAGAAAGACTATCAACAAAACAACCAACAAATTTCAGCAATAGGAAGGCTGTCAACAGAGCAACCACCAAATTTCAGCAAAAGGAAGGCTGTCAGCACAACATCCAACAAATTTTAACAATAGGAAGGTTGTCAACACAGCAACCGACAAACTTCAGCAACAGAAAAACAATCAACACAACAACCAATAAACTACAACAACGTTGACTACCCACGCCTCTAACACAGTCTCCAAAATTCAGATTACATCAAGCAAACTTACAATCTCATCAAGGCATCAACAGCTCAAAATATGCAAATCTCATCAAGACACCAACAGCTCAAAACCTGTATATCTCATCAAGACATCTACAGCTCAAAACCTGCAAAATCTCCTCAAGACATCTACAGCTCAAAACCTGCAAAATCTCCTCAAGACATCAACAGCTCAAAACCTGCAAATCTCCTCAAGACATCAACAGCTCAAAACCTGCAAATCTCCTCAAGACATCAACAGCTCAAAACCTGCAAATCTCCTCAAGACATCAACAGCTCAAAACCTGCAAATCTCCTCAAGACATCAACAGCTCAAAACCTGCAAATCTCCTCAAGACATCAACAGCTCAAAACCTGCAAATCTCCTCAAGACATCAACAGCTCAAAACCCGCCCGGGGGAATACGATGGAAAACTGCTGAGCACGCAAGAAGAGCTCATAAAGATAATGGGATTAATGAAGCGAACCCGTTCCTTTCTCTAGTTGGCTGTACGCAGAAGAATAAGCGTGATGACCACTAACAGTAAACGCCACCTTTCCTGGTGGGGAAAAGACCACATTGTCTCTAAATTTAACTAATCTTGCCAACTGTTAAAATAAAAGGAAAACACTTCATGTATTTACTGTAGGGAAAACAAAAACATCAACTTTAAAGTACATGGAAAACCGAAGGATACGAAATAAACCAAATGTACAAATTGAGCACGATATGAACTGTACCGTACGCGGGGAGGATACGACACAAGAAAAACAGATCTGGATTCCGTAGCACGAAACAAACTGTGTCACTGAAACAACTCTGTCATATGAAAAAAAAACTTCCTGTAGCCGAAAAGGAAAACTTAACTAAGCCTTCCCAGGCAACCACGAAAAGGAAACATTATAGCGAACATGTATTTCACTCGCGTCAGCTGACTGCAACATCTGAATCATCATATTTGGCTACTATTCAGGATGTCACACACACGTCAGCGTGCATGAAACATCCCCTGTCACACATTATTGGTTATTTATCACACGCATAAACGGGGTGGGGGGGGGGGGCGGCTATGTAGAGGCGAAGATGCATATTTCAAAGTATTGCAGCCATATGCTAAAGGTGAACCGCTCGCCCGCATATTAGTGGGGGGACTTTCCTGCAGCGTAGCTATAAGGGCAAGTAAGCCACATATATTCGTTCACAGCTCATAGTGCTCAAAGAACGCTAAATACACTATTGACGGTACAAAATCAAGGACAGATGAAGGAGTCAGGAACAGGCCAAAATAAAGACAATCTAGTGAAGAACTAACAATGAAACTTCCCATTAATCAAGAAGGAAAAATATACGTAGATGGAACAACTGTTGAAGAAGTACACAAGCTTGCATACCTTGGCAGATACTTAGACCAGGATGGTGATGTCAGAAAGGAAGTTAGAATTAGAATTGCAAAAGCAGCACTGACCTTCAAGAATCTTGAGAACATGAGGGACTCAAAAGTTATAAGCACAAAATCAAGTTAAGATTATTCAATTTAAAAGTAATATCCACCCTCATTTATGCATGCAAAAGCTGGAAAACAACTAAAGAAACAAACAAGATATTAGACTCGTTTGAAAACAAATGCCTAAGGAAAATACTCGGTATAAAGTGGAACGAATTCAAGAACAACGCAGAGATAAGGCAGATGAGCAAAACAACAATCTGTCTCATGGGTGATCAGGAAAAGGAGATGGACATATGTCAGTCACATGATAAGAATAAATAGTCAAGATAATCTCAAAAACAAGTTGTCAAGTGGAACATAACAGGCCGAAAAAAAAGATGACCACGTGATACTCTAAAGAGGACATGGTTAAGAGAGACCAGTTTAGTGGGCATAAAATCCTTTGATGAAGTTGAAAAGCTCGCCGAAAACAGGAAAACTTGGCGAACTACCACGCGACGTTTAACTGCACGAGAAAGATGTAGGCGAAGAACTACGGAAGTACTAGCAGACAACATACAACAAGAGATGGCGAGCACCATAGAAAAGGCCTTAAATTATCTCCACTTGTTTCACTTATTCTGACTGTGTTCCTAGAAACTCCAGCAGACCTTTACAGCCCGAAATTGTGAAGGTGTTTTGAGCACAGTATCGTGTTGTATCAGGACCGGGCCAAGGTGGATACTTTTTTCAGTACCCCCCCCCCCCCCCGAATGAAGCTCTAAAGTAGAGTTGGGGAAAGGGAAATACTTCTTTAGTAGGCTCCACCTACATGGTGACTTTAGCAATTCATGCTACTTTATTCAGGCTCAGCCTACACGGTGACTATAGCAATCCTTGCTACTTTAGGCAGGCTCAGCCTACATGGTGACTATAGCAATCCTTGCTACTTTAGGCAGGCTCAGCCTACATGGTGACTATAGCAATCCTTGCTACTTTAGGCAGGCTCAGCCTACATGGTGACTATAGCAATCCTTGCTACTTTAGGCAGGCTCAGCCTACATGCTGATTTTAGCAATCCCTGCTACTTTAGTCAAGCGCAACCTACATGCTGATTTTAGCAATCCCTGCTACAGCTCGGGGCCTGTTACTGAGTGTACTATATAAAGACGGGAAGGCGGGGGGGGGGGGGGTCTTGGCTGGCTACGGTTCACCAACCCTGACGCAAGTATGTCAGTCACGCCTCACTGACTGATATCTCTGACAACGTCATCCATGCATGTTTTTATATGTGTTTATGCTTTTGGCTTTTAGCACAGTACACGTTTTTAGCACAGTACAAACCAAAGACGGCAGGTAAAGTTGAAAGAGTTTGCCTCATGGGAACGATGATATGACCGTTTGGGCGTGGATATTCGGCCCCCTCAATCACCAGATGGGCCCCAGATACAAATTCCAGTGCACGAAGGACTGTGATTACTGCAGGGATATAACATCCTTACCAGGCAAAGTCCAACCTGGCTACATTTGCTCACGCAGCCAAGCGTACAGTGTGGTTACACCAGTTACGCATGAGAGAACTACAAGACGGGCATGCCTCAGCTGCCTTTGACAAAGAAAATCGATCTCTCAAGGAAAAAAAGTGCACGGATCAATCACAGGTGTCTGCATTTGTAGCAGGTAACCACTATCCTTTTGATGTGTAGCCACTGTTCTTTTGATGTGTAACAACTATCCTTTTGATGTGTAACCACTATCATTTTGATGTGTAACCACTATCCTTTTGATCTGTAACAACTATCCTTTTGATGTGTAACCAGTATCCTTTTGATATGTATCCACAAGGACACTTTCTGGTTCTAAAAGAAGCTGAGAACGATATGCAACGGCGCGTAACGTTGTTATCCGGGCAAACTATAAGAAAAAGATAGTCAAAATTTCTTTGTACAAGGGAGGGAACTTTGTAGCAACGGGAAAACTCCAGAGATTAAAGAAAAAAAAGGAGAGACCAAGATCAAAATATCTCAGTGGCATAGTTGAAAAGAAAAACATTTATATTGACCGGAAATTTCATGAACAAGCACAAGATGAACGTCATGAACAGCACAAGATGAACGTCATGAACAAGCACAAGATGAACGTCATGAACAGCACAAGATGAACATCATGAACAGCACAAGATGAACGTCATGAACAGCACAAGATGAACGTCATGAACAGCACAAGATGAACGTCATGAACAAGCACAAGATGAACGTCATGAACAGCACAAGATGAACGTCATGAACAAGCACAAGATGAACGTTATGAACAGCACAAGATGAACGTCATGAACAGCACAAGATGAACGTCATGAACAAGCACAAGATGAACGTCATGAACAGCACAAGATGAACATCATGAACAGCACAAGATGAACGTCATGAACAGCACAAGATAAAGAAGTATTACTACCAACGCTGTTGGGCACAGAACAAGGTCAATTAATAAATATTTCGGCGATCGGATATTTGGGTACCAACCTTTTTTTGCGATGGAGCATTTAGGTACCAGGGCTTTTGTCAATGGAGAATTTAAAATACTAAACCTTTGGCGATAGGTCATTCTGATACCAGCCGTTCTGGTGACCAGGCAATTTGGTGCCGTGTCTTCTGACGAAAGGGCATTTTGGTACCTTGTCTTCTGACAAAAGGACATTGTGGTACAGTGATTTCTAACGAAAGGGCATTTTGATACTAGGCATTTTGTGCAGTGTCTTCTGTGGAAGGGCATTTTGGCACCGCGCCTTCTAATTTTACGATTCTTTGACACAGATGAACAAATTACCATAGATTCTTCGCGCCTTACGTGGCAGCCCGGGGTTTGGCTTTAAATACAAGATTAAAAGTGATAATACAGCCCTTAAAGTGGTTGTACATAACTTTTTTAAACAGAATGATAGTAAGTCTCAAAGGATATATATTCTACTGGTAGCAGTAGTAGTAGCAGCAGTAGTGGTAGTAGCAGTGATAGTAGTAGTAGTAGCAGTGGTGGTAGTAGTAGTAGTAGTAGTAGTAGTAATAGTCGTAGTTTTAGCAGTAGCAGTAGAAGTGGTAGTAGTAGTAGTTGTAGTAATAATAGTGGTAGTAGTAGAGGTAGTAGTAGTAGTAGCAGTAGTAGTAGCAGCAGTGGTAGTAGCAGTGATAGTAGTAGTAGTAGCAGTGGTGGTAGTAGTAGTAGTAGTAGTAATAGTCGTAGTTTTAGCAGTAGCAGTAGAAGTGGTAGTAGTAGTAGTTGTAGTAATAAAAGTGGTAGTAGTAGAGGTAGTAGTAGTAGTAGTAGTAGTAGTAGTAATACGCAGTATTGGTAGTAGTAGTAGAGATGGTGGTGGTTGCGGTGGTAGCAGAAAATGAAGTAATAACAGTAGTTGTAGTAGTAGTGGCTGTGGGGACTGTAGGAGTAGTATCAGTAATTGTAGTAGTATTGACTGACTGACTAGGGATGGTAGTAGTAGATGTAATGGTAGTAGTAGTGTTGGCGGTAGCAGAGGCAGAAGTGATGTAGTAGTGATATTAAGTATACATGCAGTGAGAGATTTATTAGAGAGATGTAGCAGTCGTGATGGTGATTATGTTGGCAGTAGCATTAGTAGTAGCGATGTTGGTGTTAGTAGTAGTACTACTGGTAGTAGTAATAGTAGTAGTAGAGTAATAGTAGTAATAATAATAGTAGGGTTCGACATAGGGCCAGCAACCCTATCTGGTAAACAAAAAACCCCATCAGACTGCTACAGAAACAGAAGAATGGGAAAAAACAAATGAAGGTGGAAGGAAAGACGCTGGCGATGGTTGGGGCATGTGCTCCGAATGACTGACAACTCACTACCAAAAATAGCACTAAGATGGACACCACAGGGGAACAGAAGTAAGGGCAGACCAAAAGAGACATGGAGTAGAACAAAAGAGAGGATGTTGAGCAATAGAGGGCTCACCTGGGCAAGAGTGGAAAAAAGGCAGAGTACAGGTGTCTGTGGAAAACCCTTGCGGAAGCCCCATGTGCCCTGGGCACTTAAGGTTCAGAGAGAGAGAGAGGAGAGTAGTAATAGTAGTAATAGTACTAGAAGTAATAGTTGTAATAATAATAATAATCATAGCAGTAGTAGTAGTAGTAGTAGTAGCAGCAGCAGCAACATATCCTGTAATGTGGTAATCTCATGCCTGAAATTTACTTTAAAAAACGCACAGATACTAACTACATCAAACGGCAGAGGACATAAACAAATATAAAATATATCAAACTCTTAAGCACGTTTTTAACCAGTCTTTGCACGGAACTGTAGCACTTTGTTTACAATCTTCCAGGCGACTTGCACAGTAAACAGAAGCTTTGCCTAGGGTTAGAACACGCTGCACCTTCCCCGCGATATCTCGAACTACCCACACTTTTATTTTTATTTTTTAAATATGCACAATATAATTCTCTAGTCATTAAGAAAAATGAATCCCAACCATTGTTGAAGGAATCAGTACATCTCTATCGTCAACCCATAGAAGAAAACACACAACTATTGGCAAAAGCACAGGCGACTACTAACACACTTGTCAGAAAGTGTAACCCTACGCCGCGCAGCCTAATAAAATCTAGTCCCCGTTTCGATACGTAACAACAACAACAACAACAACACATCATGATATCACACTGCCATTTTCCTGTCCTTTTCAGAAACATTTTCATAATCCTGCGCGTAGTTAAAAGTAGCACGTGTTAAATGAGTGGCAAAATGTCAGATCGGGTCCTAGTGTTGTGCCCACTATAAATAGAAACCAATCCGGTGAGAATACACAGGTGTGTCGCTAGAGGACGAAAACACAAACAAAAACCTGTTACGCGAGAAAGATATCGATTTTAGAGCTAGGGCATCATCAAGGGAACTTTGCATAGATCTCATAGACGATATATATATATGCAGCAAATTAATTTTTGTCCAATCTCAGCCAAGCATGGAAGGAAAAAAAAACAAACCAGAATTTCTACATGCAGAAAGTGATACCAAGGATTGCTTGAAATTTAATATCGTCCACGGCGATATCTAGACTCTGTGGGCTACATGGAGACTTGTAGATGGAGGGAAAAAAGAATTTGTATTTAAAACGAAATAACAAATGTTTGTAGGTTGCACATGTTTCACAAGAAACATTCAGATTTATCCTTATATCCAGTATTATGAATGTCTTATCTCTAATCTCCCTGGAACTGCGAGCTGGTTTTCTCTGCAGACAACGCCGTGAAGATGTTGAAGCACAGCACTGTCGGATTGGGAGCCGGTTATGCCGGCTATTTTTTTTTCTCTCATCCCTGGGTGAAGCTAAAAAGCAAAGGTTTTGCAGTACTTCTTCAGCAGATTCCACCACCATGGGTACCATGACGATTTCTGCCCCGTTAACCAGGCTAAGGTTGTTACTTTTTTTGTTTCGGGGAGGGGGAGGGCGTGTATCAATAGAGACGTTTGATATGGTCTTGGTCAGGTATGGTTCAACTAATATACTAAAAGGCAAACTATATTGAGCCCAACAACAGCAATTAAGACAACAGCACATTCAATGTGGAAAGAAAAGAAGTCCAACAGAAAAATAGAGTAAAATAGTTTCTATCCCTTGCTATAAGAATGTTCTGTATTGTTTATCTCCACAGTAAACTAGCACAAAAACAAAGTGAAGATTATTAAACTCAGATGTAATGTTCATCCTTATTTATGCATGCGAAAGCTGGAAAACAACTAAAGAAATAGAAAACAAATTAGACACACTTAAAAACAAGTGTCCAAGGAAAACACTCTGTATACAATGGAACGAATTCAAGACCAACGCAGAGATAAGGAAGTTGGCCCAGAGGACTGAGTTGTTGGGGGGAGAGGGGTCTCGAAGTTGATGAAAAAAAAAACAAGCTGAGGGTAGGGTTGGGAGGTGGGGGTCTGCAGCAGTTTACAAAATTTCTCTGGGGGGGGCCATAACTGCGCCTACACCTGGATAATACCTACTATTATTACTACTATTATTACTACTATTACTGCAACTATTATTACTATTATTATTACTAATATTATTGCTACTATTATTGCTACTATTATTACTAATATTATTGCTACTATTATTACTACTATGATTACTACTATTATTACTACTACTATTGCTACTACTACCAGAGGAGGAGGGGGGGGGGGAAAGAAGGTTAAGACAGAGCATTCCTTCGGGGCTTGGAGGACTTCCACTATTTAAAGGAGGGCCCCCGGAGTGGGAAGATTGGGGGTCTTCCCTTGTTTTAAAAAATAGTGTTCGTAGCGAGTGTAAACAGAAAAGGCAATCAACATGATGGGGGAGGGGGGGGAAGAGACATATTCTATACAAAAAATGCCCTCTCCGGATACCCTGATTGCTATTACTACTGCTACAGCTACTATTATGCACTACTAATATCACTACTGATACCTACTAATAACATTACTGCTATTTACTACTAATAGTAATATTGCCGCTTCCTACTATTATTACTGCTACTTACGGCTGCTACATCACATCTTACTATTGCAATATGTTATCATCATCTTTGAAGAGGGCAACGGGAAACCACTGTCTTAACTCCCCAAAAACAGCCCAAATAGATCTTACATCCTCCCCGTGCAGTTAAACGTCACACAGGGCTCACATGGTAGTCCGCCAATGTTCCCTGTTTTCGGCGAGCTTTTCAACCTCATCAAGGGGTGTTATGCCCACTAAACTGGTGGTCTCTCTCTTAAGAATGTCCTCTTTAGAGTTTCATGTGGTCGGCCTCTTTTTCTTCGGCCTGTTTGTGTTCCAGTTGATAGCTTGTTTTGGGATTTTCTGATTGTTTTTTCTCACCACATGTCCGACATATGTCCATCTTCTTTTTCTGAGCACCCATGTGACAAGTTGTTGTTTGCTCATCTGCCCTATCACTGCGTTGTTCTTGAATTCGTTCCACTTTATACCTTATCGGGAACTTTTTGACACTCTTGCCGGCATACTTTCGTATGATTTTTTTGCTTTGTCACATATCGTAAAACGGGAGTTGGACATAGGGCTAACAACTTTATCCTGAGACTCATCGGGAGGCGACTATAGCTGAGGAAAAAAAGCAACTGTTATGGAAAATCTCAACAAATCAACCTAGCATCAGGGATACCAACTCCGACGACGGCACATAACGATCCATACAGATCTACTGTACAAGGAATCAAACTGAAGAGAACTGCGTTACCGGGTGTTCAGATAGAGCAAACCTTGTTCGGTAGAGAATTTCATGAGCCACAGATGATAAATAAACCAGGAATTCTAGCTGGAGGCCACGACATGAAAATTAAAAATAAAATAGGAAATCTAGCTGGAGGTCAGGACATGAACATCAAAAAATAAACCAGGAATTCTAGCTAAAGGTCACGACATGAACATCAAAAAATAAACCAAGAATTCTAGCTCGAGGTCAGAACATGAACATCAAAAAATAAACCAAGAATTCTAGCTCGAGGTCAGAACATGAACATCAAAAAATAAACCAAGAATTCTAGCTCGAGGTCAGAACATGAACATAAAAAAATAAACCAAGAATTCTAGCTCGAGGTCAGAACATGAACATCAAAAAATAAACCAAGAATTCTAGCTCGAGGTCAGAACATGAACATCAAAAAATAAACCAAGAATTCTAGCTCGAGGTCAGAACATGAACATAAAAAAATAAACCAGGAATTCTAGCTAAAGGCCACGACATGAACATCAAAAAATAAACCAAGAATTCCAGCTGCAGGCAAGGACATGAAAAACCTACGATAAGCAGATGATAAAGTACTAACAGGCAAACAATGAAAAGATCCTACAGAAATTATTAGATAAGGTAGTAAAAGAAAGTGAGAAGAAAGAAATGCACAGACTGGAACCTCCCCCCCCCCCTCCCACTCAATTGGGCCTATGCACAGTTGAGCCTGTTTGCCCACGTGCACCATGTGGTAAGATACAAGAATAAATTATGAGTTCCACAGCAACCGGACCGCGACTGTGGATTCTGACCACATGATGATGATGAAAAGCAGAAAAGTATACGGTTGAGACCTGGAAAGAGCAGAGATTTTTTTTAAAAAGGAGTAGTAGAAAATAAACGTTAAGCAAAGAAGATTTGAGTCCAGAGTTAGAGACAATAAAACGATGTTAAGATGACCGAAGTCCCGCAGTATCTGCATGCCGTGTGAGTGTGACACGTTAGTTCTCTTACATTTCTAGGTCACTACACCATCTGAGGAGTTGGGGAAGGAAAGGCAGCCAGGCGTGATACTGATCATATCACCCTCTAGTGTGCTGACAGGTCAAGGAAAATATGGGCACTAACACCATATCCCTATGTGCCTCTAAGGCATGACAGGGTCACCTTTACCTACCTTTACACCATCTGAGGTAGGGATGCCAGACTTTGCCTCGCTGCCTTTATTTTTTTGTAGGGAAACCACCAGGTACCCGTTCTTTTTTCTTTTGAGGCTAGGCCGACTCTGGTGGTGGTCGGTCTGAATCTTTTTTTTAAATCCGCCCCAGTACAGAATCGAACCAGGGACCTTTTGATTGGCAGGTAAGTGTAGTAACCATTACACCACCGCGGCATTAAGATTAAAGCAAGATAAACTGACAACAGCTGCATTTTTCTTCCCACCCCACCCCCCCCCCCCCCCCACACACACACACACTTCGATGTGCCTGCACAAAGATTTCCCAAACGAAGAAAACGAAGACAATCATCACGAAGATGAAGTTTTCACCATGAAAAGCAACATTTTTCTCCTCCTCCTCCCCCCTCCCCCAGCCTCCCTCTATTTAAGTGAGACGAGTTACAAAATGGCCGACCGGCTGCCGTGAACGGAGGTCAACGTAAGAATCACGTGACAAGAGCAAATTTGACTTCCGCAGCGCTCGAAGGAAATGCAAACTTCAGCTGGGCAAATAGCGCGTAAGCGAAAGTTACCACGTCTTGACATTGGGATTTACGGACACCTCCATACTTAGGCGATGGACGAACGTGCTTGTCTGTTGGACTGACCGCCTGTGTCCCGAAGAACAGCATGGAAGAGAGGAACGGGAACAAAGAGACATGATACAGGCTTGCTCAGGTCTGGACGATTACCTCTGAACACCGTTTACTCTCCTTGACATGTCCAGCAAAATGCATCTGTGATTTCTCTCTGACACCACTCTTCAATGTATCCCCATGGGAATTTCACTTGTACCCCAGAAGAAGATGCTGGGGTTAATACATTTTAATTAATCAAGTGCCGTGCCGTGTGGCGTAGGCGATCATTTCTTTCCACAATTCCCTGTCTTTAGATTTAATTATGAGATCAGCTGGTGACTTTCTTCCTAGCCACACTGACAGTCCATCCAGTAACTTCTCTCTCTCTCTCTCTCTCTCTCTCTCTCTGTCTCTCTGTCTTCCTGTTTCTTCTTCCCTCATTTCTTCCAGTTGCCACTATGTGTTCCAGTTTACCTCTTCTCAGAAAATGTCCTACAAATCTCGCTTGCCTGCCTGTGATCTTTGCTGTAATTTGCCTTTTAACTCCAGCCTCTCTTATGACTTTTTCGTCGGTTTTCTTAGCCCTCCATAGTACTTTCAACATCCTTCTTATGAACCACATTTCCATTGCCTCCATTTCTCCCTGTACTCTCTTTTTCATGAACCGTGCTTCACATCCATAAAACAAAACTGGCTCGATGTAACATTTAAGTACTCGGAATCTTGTTTCCATTGATATGGATCTGTTACACAAGATGTTTCTCATGTTCTGGAATGCTGACTTGGCCTGAGCACGTCTGCTTTTTATTTCGTTGTGAGAGAATAATACATTTAGTACTGCTAACTTTTCAGCACTTTTGTCTCGGCAAAGTTTGAAACTTGCATCCTTTTTTTTTCCTCCGGCTGCCCAGTTGGCTTCTGCTTTGAATCCTACCCCTCTGTCTATACCTGAGGTCTCACAGACTAAGCATAAAAGATGACGCACTGACGGCTGCTGGTAAAAATCTACAGAAAGCAAGCAAAACTGATTAAATGAGCCATAATTTTCCAGGAAAGCGACCTCAAACGAGACCTCTATATACTGCAGATATTTTTTTAAAAAAACGCCAAAACACTCCAGTCCATATATTGTTCCCTTCTCTGCGTCACGTGAACTTTACACAGCGGAAGAATACAGAAGAACAAATATCACGAATTTTCAAACTCCGCGAGTTCTGGTGTCACGGAAACGGAAGTAGAAGGGAAAAAAACGGGAGGTAATCAACGAAAAGGAATGTGGGATTTATGAAATCAGAGACAAGTACGGCGATAGTTTCCGTGTTCCTGCTTCCTTCTTCTCTCTTCTCCGATGTGGCTCAAGTACTCTTAACTATTTGTCTTTCCTCCAATGTGGCTCAAGTACTCTTAACTATTTGTCTTTCCTCCGATGTGGCTCAAGTACTCTTAAATATTTGTCTTTCCTCCGATGTGGCTCAAGTACTCTAAACTATTTGCGTGGGGTAAGACAGCGATATTTATTTTGCAAAAAAAAGAGGGGGGGGGGGGCTGCGGACATAAAATAAACAGAAGAAAACTGATAGTCTTCTTTTGATTTCCACTGCGCAGTTGTCGTCGGTGTTGATAGCAAAACCTAGATATTCGAATTTGTTTATGTTTTCAAGCTGTTGATGGTCCAGTGTAATTCTGGGTTTGCTTCTCACTTTAAATATTAAGAAAAAGGTAAAAAAAAAAGCGTGGTTTTTTTTTCATTGATCCCAGTTCACGTATCACTACTAGTTTAGGGTCGCGATTTGGTTACGTTTTTTTTTCATTGATCCCAGTTCACGTATCACTACTAGTTTAGGGTCGTGATTGGGTTACTTTTTTAAAATTGATCCCAGTTCACTACTAATTTAGGGTCGCGCTTGGTTTAGATTTTTTTTTCCTTTTTAAGGAACGAAACTAAACAAAATATTTACGTTAACTCTTTCACCCCTGCAGTAATTTCCACGCTATGCATATACAAATTATAATGAGAAATTTTGGGTAGATAGAAAGCAGAAGGAAGTTACTCTATGATTTAAACTCATGGATTGAGCCAGAAATGTTGCTACTCTATGATTTAAACTCATGGGTTGGGCCAGAAATGTTGCTACTCTATGATTTAAACTCATGGATTGGGCCAGAAATGTTGCTACTCTATGATTTAAACTCATGGGTTGGGCCAGAAATGTTGCTACTTTATGATTTAAACTCATGGATTGGGCCAGAAATGTTGCTACTTTATGATTTAAACTCATGGGTTGGGCCAGAAATGTTGCTACTTTATGATTTAAACTCATGGGTTGGGCCAGAAATGCTGCTACTTTATGATTTAAACTCATGGATTGGGCCAGAAATGTTGCTACTTTTCATTTAATTCAGACGTTGCCTAAATATCGCTCCGAGCACTGGTTTGTACAGGCGTGCAAGATCTACCAGCCCTGTCAGCGTTGTTATGGAGCTAAAGAGTTAATTCAGCGGTTCTTAACGTTTTCTTTTTCGTGGAACTCCTTTCCTGCCTGAGAACCGTTGTGGACCCCTAGGTAAAATAAAAATCTTTAAACAGAACCTAGATAACATTAAGATTTTTTTTTTTCAGTCGATCCAATCCATTTGCTGCTACGCGGACCCTAAAAATGCTTAAGTTGACCCCATGGGGGTCCATGAACCCCAGATAAAGTACCACTTCCTTAAAGAGCTGCTAATATCGGACTTTCCGAAATATGTACACTTAAGAATAATAACAAGATTAATTAACGAAAATTAACAACAAGAATTATAAGACACTGTTGAGAATATGTAAGATAAAGGTCAAATCCCCGTTTCCATGTCATTAATGCGTAGTTAGGGATAAGGTGTTAGTCCCGTATTTCCATGACCTTCGGTACATGAAAGTCTCATGTGGTCAGTATCACGCCTGGCCGCATTTACCTTCTCAGATTTCTCTGGTACCCATTTTTTGTTTTTAGGCTGGGTGGACCCCAGACAAGACCAACAAGACCTGCAAAATCTCTTGGATAAAGTCGCCAAAGAAAGTGAACAGAAAGGCCTTACTTTGAACATAAAAAAGACAGAGACTATGGTTATATCTAAGAAACAGAATCCACCAGCATGCAGTATAAAATTAAACGGAACCATTCTGAAGCAGGTGCAGAAATTCAAATACCTTGGAGCAGTAATAACTTCAGATGGGAAATGCAAAACAGAAATTAGGAACAGAATAGGCCAAGCAAAGACTGCATTTCAGAGAATGAGAAACATATTAGCTAACACATCTTTATCAATGAATGTTAGAAAACGAGTCCTAAAATGCTATATTGAACCTGTCTTGTTATATGGAAGTGAATCATGGACAATAGGCAAGTCTGCACAAAAATCATTGGAAGCAGCAGAAATGTGGTTTATTAGAAGAATGTTGCGAATCCCCTGGACAGCAAAAATAACTAATGAAGAATGTAGGAGAAGAGCTGGAGAGACAAAAAACCTTGTCAAAAAGATAAGAGAGAGACAATGTACTTTCATAGGACATGCAATGAGAAGAGGGGGCATTGAAAATATTATAACAACAGGAAAAATAGAAGGAAGAAGATCAAGAGGAAGACCAAGAGAAATGATACTGGACAGTGTGACGGGATGGTGTGAGAGGAGATCATCAACTGAGCTGATGACCTGCATGAAGGATCGTGTACTCTGGAGAAGCATAATAGCCAACGCCAGTCGGCACGGCATATGATGATGGTGGACCCCGGGGCCTGTTTTTGGCGTAGTGATACCAGGAAAAAAAAAGTCCCACTGCTGGGGCTTGAACCCAGTACCAATGGAATAGTAGACCGAGCGCCTAACCACTCAGCCACTCAATCCGGCTATTGAGAATTGCATGAACCAGAGTTAAAAGGAAAAAAAAACACACAAGCAATAACATGGAAAGTTTAAACTCGATTTGGACTTCTTAATATACGTTCGGTATTGATGATACATATTTTATATGTATGTTATTTGGTCTAGTCAATAATAAAAAAAATTATAATAAAGAAACTAAAATGAATAAACTAGGGGGGAAAAAAGTAGGAGCAGCTTTATTACTTAACGAGTACACATCTTCTAGCACTTTCGCCACATCTGCTCACCACATCTAAACAGAGGATACCTAGCAGTAATAAATGTGTACTAGTTAAGTGATAACAACTCCTCCTACTGTTTTTCCTCGTTTATACATGTTGGTATCACATCTTTACTGCAGTGGCTCCGTGTATAGTTATATACTTACACACTAATTATTGTGTGTTACTAAATAAAGAAACTAAACCATATATAAACTTTTTTGTCATAAACAAATACGCGCAAAAGCCTAAATTAGGATCTCTGTAAACTAAACTCCGGTAAACAAACACCATGGCACACACAACGAAGTACACAGTACATTCTCTAGGTGCAAGTATGGCGTCAATGCACTCTCTACCAGCAATGCTAACTAGACTCTAGCGACAAACTAGACCATCAGGGGCTGTTAATAAAATGTATGAGGGCAAATGAATCAGTGGGGTAGTGGGAGAGAGAGATTTGGGGGGGGGGGGGGTTGAATTCTCTACGCTACGCACCGTATTCAACATTTGCAGCGGTTTTCAAATTACTGCTGTCCCTGCCAGTAAACACATACACATTTTTCTTCATGAAAACCTGCTACTGTTTCTGTACTTATTTATGTAATACATTATAATATAAATAGTAGCATACAGTTGTCTATATCACTTTTCAACATGTCAGCCAGTCAGTCAGTCATCTGCATGAACCTTGCCTCCATAACAGCTCTCCTGTAGGCCTCTCGGTTGTAAGCAAGATGCCCTGCTGCTGATGCATCCATTCGCAGATCATCAACGATACCTTGCAGCCATCTTCGCCTTGGTCTTTCTCTCTTTCTGTTTCCTATTATGTACTCATTATGTTCGCATTATTTCAACATGTAATGTGAAGCTAACAGACAATAACTGAATCATTTTTTTTAAAAATTTAAATCAAGAAAATGGTTGAAAAATATCACTTGCGTCTTCAGTTCGCTGTATGACTATAATGAGAAATAGTATGCTGAATTGAACTGACTGTTGATATTCATGAGATTTTATTTTCACGAACAAGAGAAAAGAAAACTGTATACATCTTACAGGACGACTTAACATGCCTTCTCTTATCTTCTTCCTCAAGGTACATTTAAGGCCGAGGAAGGTTAAAGAAAGCAAAAAAAAAAAGACTTTTATGATACACTCGCCGTATCTTTATAGGCACTGTTTCAAAACTTCCGACCAATATAACATATAATGTAATATATAATAATTACATATAATATAACAACAATATAACGTAATATCTACCCTCATTTATGCATGTGAAAACTGGAAAGCAAATAAAGAAACAGACAAGAAATTAGACTCCTTCGAAAACAAATGCCTAAGGAAAATACCTGGTATAAAGTGGAACGAGAAGAAACAACCAGAGAATCCCAAAACAAGCTATCAAGTGGAACACAATAGGCCGAATAAAAAGAGGTCGACCACGTGAAACTCTAAAGAGAACATTGTTAACAGAGGCCAAATCAGTAGGCATAAAATAACTTGATGAAGTCGAAAAGCTCGCCCGAAAACAGGAAATCTTGGCAAGCTACCATGAGAGCCCTGTGTGACGTTTAACGGCACGGGAAGGATATCACCAATGTAACATAACTACCTGCCTTTTGACATGATTTTAAATTGTGGCTCCCCCTTCCTCTTTTCCTTGGAGACAAGGTAACAAACTCTGCCCACCCCCCCCCCCCCCCCCCCCCCGTGTCCCGAATTAAAACCGGTTCCCCTAGGTTACTTTTTCCTCCTTTTAAAACATCGTTAACTATTCAAAGTGGATGTGTCCCGTTTCTAATTAGCGCCTTGTGACCGACCGGATAAACGAGCGTAGATTTCTTATGTAAGCGGAGCAAAGAACACGATAAACCGGCTGCAGAAAAGTTAAATCAGCGGTTCTCAAAGAGGGCCAGGAGGGGGGTGGGGAGGAGGATCAAGGGTGACGGTGGTGGAGGGAAGGCAGGAGCGTGGACAGCCAAGTCGGGCCCCTAGGTCAGTTACTATTTTACAGTGGGGTTTTTTTTTTCTGAATTTTGCAATTTTATTTCTTCTAAGATAAAAAAAATGGTGAAGGGGCTAACAACAAGCGGTGTCCCAGGGGTACAACACTAACCGCCCCCCCCCCAACCCCCACCCTCTCCTCTCTCGTCGAACATGAGGGAGGAAGCCGACAGGAGGTAAAAGAGCAAACTAAGCAAAAAAAAAAGTTTAAGGATGTGCTAGGATGTGCTAAGCTGCGCGGTCGCGCACAGAGAAAATCATACCGCGCACAAAATTTTTGAAGCCGCGCAAAAAGAAAAATGAAACTGCTACTTTTATTTTTCCAGCTTCCAGATGTTACTCCGAGCTATAATTGTGATCAAGAAAAAATACAACGATGGTGCATGGTTTTCCTTTACTGTTTCTTTCTTGTTGAGAAAAGACTTTCAGATCGTTTGTTTTAACTGGTCTTCTGTCGCGTAGTTTCGGTAGTACTGTAGCAGAATCTTGACGAGGCAAGTGGGCACACAGAGAATAAAGGGTTAATTAACGGGCAGAGAAATGTTCTCAGGGGCGTGGGAAAGGACAATGTCCGTTGAGGTGCTCGGGTATGTAAACTGATCTTGGGTAATTAACACCAGACGTCGTGACCACCAACATTAGAAGCCGTCTTGTTTTGTTTTGTTTTTTTTTTAATAGCAGTAACAAATCGAATTCTTTCCAGACTAAATGTTTACGAAGAATTAGACAAATATTTTGGCCAAACACCATAAGAAACAACATCTTGTTGGCAGAAATGCAGATGAAGCCACTGACAACAATTATTGAGGAAAGACGCTGGCGATGGTTGGGGCTTGACTGCCAACTCACTACCAAAAATAGCACTAAGATGGACGTCACAGGGGAACAGAAGTAAGGCTAGACCAAAAGAGACACGGAGAAGAACAACAGAAAGGATGTTGAGCAATAGAGGGCTCACCTGGGCAAGAGCAGAAAAAAAGGCAAAGGACAGGTTTCAATGAGAATGTCACCTTTAAAAGTGAAAGTAACTCGGTTCTAACCCATAATTAGATGTCTAGACACCACAATGTGGGATTTGGATATTAGGACTGTCCTACTATCACTCTAATTTAATCTTCTATTGTTTCGTAAACTGGGATCATTTACTTGCGTCAGGACATAACGTGGGATTATGTTTCAGTGAACCCATAAGTGCCTTTGAATGTAAATGCTACAGAAGAGTTCCTCAAATAACATGGACACAAAAAAGAACAAATATATCCATACTAAAAGAACTTAATATTGAAGAGGGCTGGCTGGTAAAGAGGATTAAACAGAGGAAACTTAAATATTTTGGACACATTAAACGTCATGATAATCTTGAGAAAACTGTCTTGGAAGGGTGCATAATGGGAAAAAGAAAGAGAGGAAGACCAAAGCGAAGATGGCTGCAAGACATCGTTGACGATCTGCAAATGGATGCATCAGCAGCAGGCCATCTTGCTCACAACCGAGAGCCCTACAGGAGTGCTATTAGGGAGGTAAAGTTCCGCAAGGGACATGCAAATGAATGAATGAACCCATAGTAATTTGAATATGATAGGATTATGATAGGATAAACAACTATGTAAGTACTGTCCCTGAATAAGTAAACAAAGAAATCTTCATTGCAATTAACTAAATACCAGAAACTGAAAAGTACAAAAGAGTGACTCACTCACACTGTTGGAATATTCATCATCCCCATCAGGTGAGGTGCCGGTAAGCGTTGGCGATCATGCTTCTAGATAGTTCTCAGTGTTTGAGGTTTTCCTTAAGCTCAGTTGGTGACTTTTTACTGTCCATGTTTTTTTTTCCTTTTCATTTTCCCCTGCCTCTCTTTCCATTATTTCTCGCTGTGTTGTTATGTTTTGAAAGTAATAAGAGAGTACAGCGAGAAATGGAGGCCATGGAAACCTGGTTTATAAGGAGGATGATGAAGGTACTATGGACAGCTAAGAAAACCAATGAAGAAGTCTTAAGAGAGGCTGGAGTTATAAGGCAAATTCCAGCAAAGATCAGAAGCAGGCAAGCGAGATTTGTAGGATATTTTCCGAGAAGAGGAAAACTGGAACACATTGTGGCAACTGGAAAAATTTAGGTAAGAAGAGACAGGGGAAGACGGAGAGAGAAGTTACTGGACGGGCTGTCAGTGTGGCTAGGAAGAAAGTCACCGGCGGATCTCATAATCAAGTCTAAAGATAGGGAATTGTGGAGAGAAATGATCGCCTACGCCACGTGGCATGGCACTTGAACTGAACTGAACTGAAATATGTCTTGAAGGCCTCCTCTTCTCATTATATGTCCAATGAATGATGATTGTCGTTTTCTTATGGATTTAAATAGGTTCCTTTCTACATCTGCTTTTGTTAGACATTCCTTGTTTGTCATCTTAGCTGCTCATGGTACTCATAACATACTTCTAAGAAAGCACATCCCTCTTGATGTGCATCGATGTGAATGTTTTATGCAGATTGTTTAGGATGCACCTTTTGAGTCTGAAAATCTTGGAAAAGAGGAGGAGGAGGGGGGGGAATAAGCGTGTGAGGTGCGGTGGTGGAGGGAATGACATTCCGACATACGGTGAAAAAAAAAAAGTGTACCTGGACAAAGAAATTTTGAGAACCCCTGTACTATACACTGTAACCGACCTCTGTTACTGTCCTAGTGTCTGCGGTGGCTCAGGACGTTGCTTCTCTCTCGCACTTTTCCCGTCTTGTGGTTAACAGCTTGGCAGTGTAGTCGAGTTATTCTTTTTACTATGAACATAATTTATTCTTATAGCACGCTCTCAGGTGATTGTAGAAGGTAAATCTATGATTCAGCTTATCCACAGCTTCACATCTCAGTTTTAGTTTCATTCAAATCATTTGTTGTTTTTTTTTAATATGGTTTCATTGTACTATATTTGTCAGGTGAAAGTTTCAGTCAGTCAGTCATGTCCCTTGTGGAGATTTTTGTATTCCCTAACAGCTCTCCTGTGGGCCTCTCGGTTGTGTGAGCAAGATGGCCTGGTTCTGATGCGTCCATTCGAAGATCATCAACGATGTCTTGCAGCCATCTTCGTTTTGGTCTTCCTCTTTTTCTTTTTCCCATTATGTATCCTTCCAATATGGTCTTTTCTAAATTATCATGACGTTTAATGTGTCCAAAATATTTAAGTTTTCTCTCTTTACTCCTCTTTACTAAACAGTTTTCTTCAATATTAAGTTCTCGCAGTATGGATATATTTGTTCTTTTTTGTGCCCATGATATTTGAAAGACTCTTCTGTGGCATTTACATTCAAAGACATGTATGGTTTTCTCAGCTGTTTTGTTAAGTGTCCAGGTCTCACAGGCATATGTTGCGATGGGAAAGATGCATGCTCTTAAAAATCTTATTTTTGTGGTTTTGTCTGCTCCTCTCCACATTTTTCATCTTTGATATACAAGTATGTATTTCAGCCGCCTCATTTGTTTTGTCAGTTGTCATCAATTAAAAAAGTTAAAATATGATAATTTGTTAACTGTTAACTAATATGTGTATGTTACTGTTGTTCCGAGTACGATTATACTTCTTTTCTTCAAATTAGTCAAATGTTCCAGAAAAATTTGATATATGACACAGTGAACAAGCAATAAGAACAAACAATATCCATTACCTCTGAATAGTGCAAACAATACCCTTCACTCATGCCTGAACAGTACAGACAGTACCGCACTCTGGTATCTTAATAGAACAAACAATACCCCCTACTCATATATGAATAGAACAAACAATACCCTTCACTCATATCTCAGTAAAACAAGCAATACCCCCTATTCAAATCCGAATAGAACAAACAATATCCTTCACTCATATCTGAACAGAACAAACAATACCCCTACCCACCCCACTAATATCTGAATAGAAGAAGCTATACCCCATAATCACATCTGAATGGAACAAACAATAACCTCATCTCCTATCTGAACAGAACAACCAATATCCCATTCTCATATCTGAATAGAACAAACAATGCCCCATACTCATATCTGAATTCATTCATTCATTTGCATGTCCCTTGCGGAACAAACAGCACTCCTGTAGGCCTCTCGGTTGTGAGCAATATGGCCTGCTGCTGCTGCTGCGTCCATTTGCAGATCGTCAATGATTTGTTGCAGCCATCTTCGTTTTGGTCTTCCTCTTTTTCTTTTTCCCATTATGTATCCATCCAATATAGTCTTCTCTAAATTATCATGACGTTTAATTTGTCCAAAATATTTACGTTTTCTCTCTTTAATCCTCTTTACTAGCCAGCCTTCTTCAATATTAAGCTCTTGTAGTATAGATATATTTGTTCTTTTTTGTGTCCATGATATTTGGAGAACTCTTCTGTAGCATTTACATTCAAAGGCATTTATGTGTTTCTCAGCTGTTTTGTTAAGTGTCCAGGTCTCACAGGCATATGTTGCGATGGAAAAGATGCATGACCTTAAAAATCTTATTTTTGTAGTTCTGTCTGCTCCTCTCTACAGATTCTGTATTTGTTTTACTTTCTGAAGAGCCATAGATGTCCTCCTTTTAATTTCCCTCACTGTATCTCTATTATTTGTTAGCAGTGATCCAAGATATTCAAAACTCTCCACTTCTTCCAATTTTTCCTCATTGATATATATTTCAGCTGCCTTGTTTGTTTTGTCAGTTGTCATCAATTTAGCTTTCTTTGCATTAAGATAGAGGTTCTGCTCTTCGCTGTTCTTACGGACAGACATAATTAGTTTTTCCATTCCTTTTTGTGTTGTGGACAGTAATACTGTGTCATCAGCATATCTAATCTCTGGTATTTCATAACCTCCAATTGTTATGGCATCATAATATTCTTTGTCTACATCTTCTCTAACATTCCTCATTATATTTTCAATATACAAGTTAAATAAGTAGGGTGACAATATGCACCCCTGACGGACCCCTTGTTGTATATCTGAATAGAACAAAGAATACCACATGCTCATATCTGAATAGAATAAACAATACCACATGCTCATATCTGAATAGAACAAACAATCGCCATCGCCAAGATACTGTCTGCGTTTATGAGAAGCCATTAAACAAGAAAAAAAAAACAACCTATAACTATCCTGAGACAGATCCCCCTACACAAGTTTTGAAACTCATTGTTGTTCCCTACTTCTATTGTTGCTTGTCATGTTGCTAGTGGTGTTTTTTTTTTTATATGTTGCTGAAATATCTTATAACAACTGAGACTTTGTTCAGCCCGACAGATGAAGCGGTTTTGAGGATTAGCGTTTTGACAAAAAACTATCAATCTTGTGGAGTTAAAATACTTTTCCAGCAACAAACAATAGGAGATGAAAGTTTCTTGTATGCCAAGTTAAAAGTTTCTTGTATGCCAAGCTAAATGTTTCTTGTATGCCAAGTTAAAAGTTTCTTGTATGCCAAGCTAAAAGTTTCTTGTATGCCAAGTTAAAAGTTTCTTGTATGCCAAGCTAAAAGTTTCTTGTATGGCAAGCTAAAAGTCAATCTCTTGACGTAAGTTAAAAAAAACAAAATGTGAACTCTTATTATAAAGAAGTGTTCTGAGGAGAAAAGTTGCAGGGCCTGTTTCTTGTCGTGTTTTTAAGTGCCCCCCGCTCGGATTCTTTCTTAAAGGTCGTCCAGACAAAACCAGTTTCTGTTGTTTCAAATAGGCTTCTTCTTCTTCTTCTTCGTCTTCTTCTTTTCTTCTTCTTCTTCTTCTTCCATTCCTTTTTCTTCGCAGTTCAATTTAACATGGTCAGCTTTCACATAAGATAACAGATCGCTTCTTCTTCCTTCTTCTTTCTTTCTCTCTCTCTCTTTCTTTATTTCCTTCTTCTTTCTTTTTCTTTCTTTCTTCTTCTTCTTCTTTCTTTCCTTCTTCCTTCTTCTTCTTTCTCTCACTCACTCTCTCTTTCTTTCCTCCTTCTTCTTTCTTTATTTCTTCTTGTTCTCATTTTCTTTCTCCCTCTTTCTTTCTTTCCTCCTTCTTTCTTTCTTCTTCTTTATCTTTTTCATTTTTCTTCCTTCTTCTCCTTTCTTATTCTTTCTTTCTTTCCTTCTTTCGTTCTTTCTTTCTTTCCTTGCTTCCTTCCCTTCTCTCAATGCTCATAACAACGAGACAGAAACTACAAAATGCAACAAAAACAACACTTCGGCTCTGTACAGAAACATCACAGATAGAAAACGTTAGCGAGCACAAAATACTAGGTCTTATAATTGACCAACATCTGACCTGGAACTCTCATGTGCAATGTCTAACAAAACTCATCGCACAAAAAGTATACCAATTAGCTAAAATTAAGCACTTCATAGATCAAGACACTAGGAAGACATACTACATAGCTCATATACAAACACATTTAGTCTATTGCTCAACAATTTGGGATGGTTGCTCAGTGTCAAATACAAAGAGGCTTTGCTCTCTCCAAAAGCGAGCAGTAAAGCTCATTAGTGACAAAGATCAAGCACAAACAACTAATCATCACAAACGTATCAAAATACTACCCCTTGAGAACAGGTTCCTCTTCAACAAAGCCAAGTTAGTACATCAGATTCTTTCACGGCATGCCCCGCCTTATCTATGGAACCTGTTTAAATTTAGCCCAAAGTGCAGCCAACGCTTGAACAACATATGTCTTCCAAAACCTAGACTTGACCTTTACAAGAAAAGCTTGTATAAAAAATATAAATTATACTCCTTCCTACAACTACAAGCCTTCCCAGTATCTATTTGATGTCGACTACATGCCTCCATGAATTATAAAACTTAAAAGTTATCTTAAGCTGCTCTTACAGACACCGAATACAATTAATTGTTTTCTGTATAGTCCCGAAAATTTTGTTTAGTAGATAGTCATTTATAATGTATGTAGTTACTTCTATACTGAGTGAATGTTTAAGAGTGAAACGTAAATGTTATATTTTATTTTATGTCTCTCAGCTTCAATGTTAGTTATGTTTGTTATATGAACAGCATATTTGTAGAATGTCTGGAATAGAGTGAAAGATGTATGATAAAGGGCAGAATGTCAGACGGGCCTGCGTGCCCAATTCTTAACCCTTTTGAAATAAAGATCAATCAATCAATCAATCAATCAATCTCTTAGCAGTTCAATTTCAAATCGTCAGCTTTCTACATAAGACGACTGTAAGAAGACGACGGAGAAGAACAACAACAACAATAACAACAACAAAGCAACAACACCATCATTATCATCATCAAAAGAAAGAGACTAAAAGTAATATGAAATAAGGCTATTCGATAAAGACACAAAACTGCCCCTAGCAAAGACGCAGGTAACGGGCTTCACTGTGGCATTCATCGCCCTGGAAACAAGCACGTGCTATCTGTGGGTACCGCCAGACATCGTTCTGCTGTACAGCTTCCCTCATGGCTGACTCTGTCAATGATATATCTGTATATCAGGCCCAGCACCGTCTTAACTCTAGGGAGCACTAGTATGCAGGAAACTCTTACTACAGAGTGCGGAACAACAACACAACTCCTTCAGATCATCAGAGGAAGTACCCCCCCCCCCCTCAGATAAGTGTTTCGGCTCTATTAAACTCCTGACACGGCTAAGGGGATTGGGCCCCTCTGGGTCATGCCCAGAGAGCCAAAACGAGTCTAACATTGTCAGTGTGTGGGTTAAATAACGGCCACTGTAAGAAAACCTTAGCCACAGGGTCCCAGGCCGGGTGAGAAAGGGGGGAGGGTTGGACAAAGGGCCAGCTACTCAGTTCTGTAAAAAAAAAAATACTTCAGCTACGAACACGTCAATAAGAGCACGGGAAGAGGAAGACATTTAATACTGGGAGAGGAAGGAACTTCTTCACGAAGATCTGTATCGCGTTGTGGTGGAAGCAAGAGGAGGACATAGAAACACCTGGCTAAGGAGTCTTGAAACACAGATAAAAAACTCGACTACACCTGGAGATGGATAGAAGAAACAACCCAGGACGGAAATAAACTGTGAGCCCTTGTTAAAGGCATATGCCCCATAAGGGGGTGAGGAAGGAGAGGAATGAAGAAATGAAGTGTTAAAAGAGGCCATAGAGCAATGGCTTGCCAATGGCCTACAGTGCTGCTATGATGCGGCTGGCCCAGGGCCTACAGTGCTGCTATGACGCGGCTGGCTCAGGGCCTACACTGCTGCTATGACGCGGCTGGCTCAGGGCCTACAGCGCTGCTATGACGCGGCTGGCCCAGGGCCTACACTGCTGCTATGACGCTTTGATCAGGCCCCTGTAACAGAAATCATACGTAGCAGGAAGCAGTCTTCTTACTTTGACGCTTTTCTGTCTTCTAAACTACTCCTCAAACACAATCTTCAAAATCGATCCTCGTTTCCTCCTCAACTACAATCTTCAAAACTGGCCCTCGTTCCCTTCTCAAACATAATCTTTAAAACTGGCCCTCGTTCCCTTCTCAAACATAATATTTAAAACTGGACCTCATTTCCTCCTCAAACATAATATTCAAAACTGGCCCTCTTTTCCTCCTCAAACATGACATTCAAAACTGGCCCTCGTTTCCTCCTCAAACATAATTTTCAAAACTGGCTCTCGTTTCCTCCTCAAACATAATATTCAAAACTGACCCTCGTTTCCTCCTCAAACATAATATTCAAATCTGGCCCTCGTTTCTTCCTCAAACACAATCTTCAAAACTGGCCCTCGTTTCCTCCTCAAACGTAATCTTCAAATATCCCTCGTTTCCTCCTCAAACATAATATTCAAAACTGGCCTTTGTTTCCTCCTCAAACATAATCTTCAAAACTGGCCCTCGCTTCTTCCCTAGACATAATCAACCAGTTTTAAAAGAGATACACTAGAAAATGGTTAAGAATCCTAAAAACCTGCCAGAAATGTACTTTAACTGTCAGAGTAGAAAAACAAACAGGTTTTCGGATGCCCGTACAAGGCACGGTATTCCCTTGCAGACTCGTTACGTACATGACAACACGACACGCTCTGGTTTCTCCAGTCGGACCAACAGACTGGTTCTCATCATCATCATCATCATCATCATCACGTGCCATGCCGTGCACAAATCTCGGTCCTTGACATTTCTGAGCTAACTATGTTGCTGATTTCTTTCTATGCCACAATGTCAGGCCCTTCTAACATCTGTTCCCTGGGTCTCTTCCACTTAAGGGCTTACTGCTGAAGGTCACGAGACTATGGACAAGAAGTTTCAAGTAAAATAGTCTATACCAGGGGTCGGCAAACCTTCAGTAGTCTGGTGCCGATGTCATGTTGAGAAATCACTCAGCGTGCCAACATAAGCCCACCATGTTTTTATATATACAACAACAGAGAAAGACGGACAGATAGACAGACAGACAGACAGACAGACAGACAGACAGACAGACAGACAGACAGATAGATAGATAGATAGATAGATAGATAGATAGATAGATAGATAGATAGATAGATAGACTGACTGATTGATTGATTGATCTTTATTTCAAAAGGGTTAAGAATTGGGCACGCAGGCCCGTCTGACATTCTGCCTTTTGTCATACATCTTTCACTCTATTCCAGATATTCTACAAATATGCTGTTCATATAACAAACATAACTAACATTGAAGCTGAGAGACATAAAATATAACATTTACGTTTCGCTCTTAAACATTCACTCAGTACAGAAGTAACTACATACATTATAAATGACTATCTACTAAACAAAATTTTCGGGACTATTCAGAAAACAATTAATTGTATTCGGTGTCTGTAAGAGCAGCTTAAGATAAATTTTAAGTTTTATAATTCATGGAGGCATGTAGTCGACATCAAATAGATATTGGGAAAGCTTGTAGTTGTAGGAAGGAGTATAATTTATATTTTTTATATAGGATGGGAGGGTATTCCAAAGATGAACAGCAGAATAACTAAAGCTTTTCTTGTAAAGATCAAGTCTAGGTTTTGGAAGACATATGTTGTTCAAGCGTTGGCTGCACTTTGGGCTAAATTTAAACAGGTTCCATAGATAAGGCGGGGCATGCCGTGAAAGAATCTGATGTACTAACCTGGCTTTGTTGAAGAGGAATCTGTTCTTAAGGGGTAGTATTTTGATACGTTTGTGATGATTAGTTGTTTGTGCTTGATCTTTGTCGCTAATGAGCTTTACTGCTCGCTTTTGGAGAGAGCAAAGCCTCTTTGTATTTGACACTGAGCAACCATCCCAAACTGTTGAGCAATAGTCTAAATGTGTTTGTATATGAGCTATGTAGTATGTCTTCCTAGTGTCTTGATCTATGAAGTGCTTAATTTTAGCTAATTGGTATACTTTTTGTGCGATGAGTTTTGTTAGACATTGCACATGAGAGTTCCAGGTCAGATGTTGGTCAATAATAAGACCTAGTGTTTTGTGCTCGCTAACGTTTTCTATCTGTGATGTTTCTGTACAGAGCCGAAGTGTTGTTTTTGTTGCGTTTTGTAGTTTCTGTCTTGTTGTTATGAGCATTGATTTTGTTTTATCGGTGTTTATAATCATGTCATTATTTTTGCTCCATCCAATTAAATTGTATAACTCGACCTGAAGAGCTGATTCTAGATTAACACAATCGTAGTCACTGGTGTAGACTGTGCAATCATCGGCAAAAAGGTCACAAGAAGAGTGTTTAAGATGAAGTGGAAGATCATTGATATAGATAGCAAAGAGCAACGGGCCTAGAATAGAACCTTGTGGAACACCAGTGTCAACTGTAGCAGAATTTGATAGAGAATTATTGAACAATACTACCTGTTGTCTGTCTGAAAGAAACGATGCAATTAATTTTATTAGGTCAGGGTGCAGTCTATAAGTCTTTATTTTTCTTACAAGAATATCGTGGTCAATCATATCAAATGCCTTTTTAAAGTCGACAAAGATGGCACCACATAGTGTGTCGTCATTTATGTTTACTAACCTGTTTTCTGTCATTTTGGTAAGAGCTGTGTGGCAAGAATGATTGGGTCTAAAGCCTGACTGACTGTCTCTGAGTAAATTGTTCTCTTGCATGTGTTGTAGAGTTATTTTGTGTGTGTGTTTTTCGAGTGGTTTTGACAATGACGATAATATGGATATTGGTCTATAGTTGGTAAGATTGTTGGATGAGCCAGATTTAAAGCGAGGATACACCTTAGCAGTTTTAAAAGCCTCAGGGAAATAGCATTTTGCAATGCACTGGTTGTAAATATATGTTAGTGTATATGAAATGACAGGTGCAGCATAAAGTAAGATCTTATTACTAATATCATCAAGCCCGGCTGTATTGTTGTTTTTTAAGGTTAAGAGATAACTGTGAACTTCACTGACTGTTAAGAATGGAATGTGTAACTGTTTAAAATCAGTACATCTGCTGTCCAGGAATGTTTGTAGTTCATGTAAGTCGCATACAGGAGCTGATATTGATGATTTAAGAACGTTGATTTCTTCTCTGAAATGTGTACTGATATGTGCGCTAGTGTATGCACGATTGATGGCTTGAGAATCAAATTCTTTTCTTTTATTTGATAGGGTATTTATGGCTTTCCAAATTGATTTACTGTCTGATTTATTCTGTATTAGATTCCTGAAGTAATTTTTTTCTCTTGTCTTATTAAGTATTGAACTTTGTTTCTGAGTGAACGGTAGGTCATAAAGTCCTTGATTTTGTGCGCCCGATCACGTTCTCTCATGGATTGTAGTATTTCAGGTGTTATCCAAGGTGACTTCGTCTGGTGTTTTACTCTCACCTCTTTCATGGGGACATGTTTGTCTAATATATCTCTGAAGATCTTTAGCCAATATTCTATTGCCTCATCATTGTCAGTTAGTTGGTACACGTGTGTAAGTGAAGATTCTTGCAAATCATTAAGGAATAATTCTAGGTTAAATTTTCTGAAGCTCCTAAATTTCATACTGATGTGATTGTGTTTAGGAAGTTTATACCCCTTTCTTGTCCACGTACAGCAGACTGGGTAACGATCAGTTAACGAAGTATGAGGGATGTTACATTCAATGATGTTTTCTAGTTGGGCTACATATATATGATCTAATAATGTGGATGATACTTCAGTTACTCTGGTAGGTTTGGTGACACTTTGGCAAAGATTATAGGATAATATAATATTGCTCCAAGTTAGATTTGATTGTGTTAGATCTATGTTGAAATCTCCAAAAATGATAATATCTTTGAACCTAAAGGTTGAAACCTCATCCATCATAGTCGTGAAGTGATCGTACCACAGAGATGATGCATTTGGATTACGGTACAAAAGTCCAATAATTAATGGACTCTGGTTTGGCATTTTAACTTCCACCCAAATACACTTTACCTCTGATGATTCGAGGTCTTCTCTACGACTAAACTGGATAGTTGTGGAGACATACATTACTAGACCTGTTTCTAGTTAGACAGACAGACAGACAGACAGACAGACAGACAGACAGACAGACAGACAGACAGACAGACAGACAGACAGACAGACAGACAGACAGACAGACAGACAGACAGACAGACAGACAGACAGACAGACAGACACAGACAGACAGACGACAGACAGACAGACAGACAGACAGACAGACACAGACAGACAGACAGACAGACAGACAGACAGACAACAGACAGACAGACACAGACAGACAGACACAGACACAGACAGACAGACAGACAGACAGACAGACAGACAGACAGACAGACAGCAGACAGACAGACAGACAGACAGACAGACAGACAGACAGACAGACAGACAGACAGACAGACAGACAGACAGACAGACAGACAGACAGACAGACAGACAGACAGACAGACAGACAGACAGACAGACAGACAGACAGACAGACAGACAGACAGACAGACAGACAGACAGACAGACAGATGGAAATAACTATGTTATTCCTTATTGATATTCAATATTTTAGCATAAACAGAAACAAATACAAAAACTTTGTTGTGCAAAATTTAAGTTTTGAACACATTATTTTGAAATTTTATTAGAAAACTAAATCAAATATAAATTTTGTTAACACAGAAAGTCCAACAGTTTGAACTAACTTTGCATCTTTGCATAAGAATGTACACTCTTACATCCCCTATAGCTTTCTTTTTGAAAGGACATATAAAATAGGAACAGCTTTAACGACTTAAAATCTTATCTTATATCTTATATCCTTCCCGTGCCGTTAGACGTCACATAGGGCTCGCAAAGTAGTTTGCCAATTTTTCCTGTCTTCGGCGAGTCTTTCAACCTCATCAAAGGATTTTATGCCTGTTAACTTGGCCTCTCTTAATAATGTTCTCTTCAGAGTTTCACGCGGTCTGCCCCTTTTTCTTCGGCCTGTTGTGTTCCACTTGATAGCTTGTTTTGGGATTCTCTGCTCATTTCTTCTCAGACTTAAAATGCTTCTAGATAATTAAAATTTCAAACATTTTAGGAGATCATAATTACTGTATTTCGATTTTAAACAGCTTGCCATTGTAAAATCGTACCGCGTGCCGCTCTTGGTCCACGGGCCGTTGTTTTCCCAACCTCTGGTGTATAAATATCTTTTACTACTTTCACTTCGGCGCGTAAGGTATTTTATACGCCAGAAATTGTAGAAAAAGAAAAGGAAAATGTATGTACATGAAAAGAAAAAGATATACAGTTACAGAAAAATATACTTAGCGTCAGTTTACGGGCGGGCAGTTACACTGTCTCTTTTGGCGAGCGGCGATCAGTAGCCAACATGCTAGGGTCAGGCCTGGAGAACCACAGCCGATCAAGACCCTTTCACATCGCTCAGTAGTACCCCACAGTCAACAGGCCTAGGCTGGTTAACGGGGAATGGATCGCCAAAGTCTCCATGGTGGTGGAGTTTGGTGAAGAAGCAATGCACGGCCCCACCCCGCTTTTTCAGTTCCAATCAGGAACTGAAAAGAGAGCCCCCGTAACCCGCTCCGAATCCGGCACGATGCCGTGTCTTAACACAGGAACATCAATTTGGCAGTTCCAGGAAGAAGAAGAAGAAGAAGAAGAAGAAGAAATTTACAAAGGTAAGAGAAGCAAACTGTTTTAACGAACTGGAAATGATGGGCCGGAATCGATCCCACACACCCTCAGTCTATCCACTCGGCCATCAAGAATAATAAGAATAACAGGAGTAACCATCCATTCACACAAGAATGCTGAATACGTGTTATAGCCAGATCTCGTCTGTGACCCCACGTCGACTTCTCTTCATGACAAGTTATCACATGATAATCCAAAAGTTCTTGAGATCACAGTAAAGTTCACGTAAATCCAAGAGCTCTTGAGATAACAGTAAAGTTCACATCCGAAACTGGATTAGCCATCCAAGAAGGAATTCTCGCTGCGCCCAAGAACATAGAAAGTAGGATTATGATCCACTGGGAACTTAGAAATCCATATTATCTTTTAAGGAATTTGGAAATCCATATTAGTATGCAATGGGATTTGGAATCTCATGTTACTGTCGTATGAGAAATTGGAACATTTTTTTAAAAATAGGAAACAACGAGGCTTTGCAAGGTAAAATAAGAGAACACAATTTTGTAGGATTAGACCTCGAAAAAATCGTAGACAAAGCACTTTAGTGAGACGTGAGAGAAAGAAAAATCACGAGAGAATTACCTGGGATCCAAACCACAGACTCCGGTAGGACAAGCAGGCGTCTAGCCACGAGAGAACTGCGCTATCTCACACCTCCCCCCCAAAAAAAACAAGAAGGTGTTTGAAAGCGAAGTCATTAGTAACTGTTCAGTGAACACGAGGATCGTAACACTCGGAAAGAGGCGAGAAATTGAAAGTCCGTATCTTTGTTGGAAGGTAACTTTGAAATCTATATTATTATGCCGTGAGAACCTGATAATCTTTATCTATTCCATGGCTCTTGAGGTTCCTGCTTGTAAAGTTCATCATTCTGGAACCCCTACTCCTTATTTGCAATGTACCATTCCTTTATCCGGATGGGACTATAGACAATCATTCTTACTCTCTCCATTTTGGCCATAAAAGTGTCTAGATTACAGAAGTGCTACACCGATTCTCAAAAGACACAGAAAGCGTAAACAAGCTTTCAAAAAGGCGTCTGTAGCTGAAATAAGGATAATAATAGATATAAAGGGACTGATACAATATTTAGCCTTAAAATACTGTTGCTGAAGTGAATTTAATTCGGGCCATACTCACTTAACGCTGTTTTCATTCTTAAAAACAAGTCCAACAGGCTTTAGAGAAATATTAATGCGATTAGTTCCCCTCCTAAGAATTACGTCCCTTTGGTGTCTAGACGCTTCCCATAATTCTTAAGAGGCTCTTAAAATGAAGTAATTACTCCGTTTCCTTTACTGTACTTGCCTTCTCATTTTCATCTGTTATCACTCCGAAAGCTAGACAAAATACGTTGTAGCTCGCCAGTCATTCTAGTATAGGGCGGCCTTCATGACTGGCCTGGTGTCGTGTTTATATGTATTCGAATTTGTCGCTTTTTTTTTTTGTTTCGTCTTAATCGATGTAATTTTTATGTATCTTCTGTCAGATGTAGGCGGCATAAATGTGTAGCGTGGTCAATGTGCTAACCTACATCTAGATGTGCTGTCATGTTGTACTTCTTTATGTAAGGCATGATAAAATCAGTTTCATTTCATTAAAGCTCGTGTGTGGGTTCGACACGCTATCATCATCATGTTGCTTAGAGATGTTCTTGTTAAAAAAATATATCTTAACATCGGGAGTTCCTTGCGCTATGCTCGTATCTGGTAAGATTATACTGGGTGTAACCAACGTAACGCGCTGCTCGATGTGCTGAATATCTTTCTTCAGGTAGTGGAGCGGAGAGAGAGAGAGACGGAGGGGAGAGAGAAAGGGGGAGAGTGAGGGGGAGAAAGGGGGAGAGAAAGAACAAGAAAGAGAGATAGAGAGCGAGAGAGGTAGAGAGCGAGAGAGAGCAACAAAGAGAGAGAGATAGAAAGACAGAGAGAAAGCGGGAGAGAGCAAGAAAGAGAGTGATAGAGACGTAGAGAGATTGAAAGAGAGCGTGAGCGAGGGAGCAAGATATATATATATATATATATATATATATATATATATATATATATATACAGAGATTGAGAGAGAGAGAGAGAGAGAGAGAGAGGGAGAGAGAGGAAGCGAGCGACTAACAGAGAAACACTACAAAATAGTTTAGATGTTGAACTTCTTCGTCGTCGTCTTTCGCTTTCAGAAAGGCGTCGATATCGTTATGTCTCAGTTACAAGCCTTTCGTTCCAACACATCCCACTTCGACTGGTCATATTTTTAGAACCGGGTTCGTCTTCCCACTGCCGTCCCTACTCATTTCGGCAGTCCGTTTCCAAGGGCCACTACTGGAAGATAGAGCAGGGTCTTGGCAAGCTATGGTTCAATCTTCATTTCTTCACACTATCTTGAGCGAAATCTCCGCCCGCACGGGTCCGTTGATCTAACGATGTATGGGAAACACTCAGCACGGTGCTATTATCAAAGTCAAGAACCCTAGCTTCGTGTTCAGTTATGCATATCCTTTACGCATCAAATCCTTCGTACTATCCACGGCAATCCTATAAAAAAGCCATGTAGAAACTAGGTCAAAATACTGGATTCACTGACTGGATTCTGGCAGTGAAGGTTCGCCATTTTCAGACCTACAGTTTCCTTTTTTTTTCAGACTACAGTGCTCCACTTTCAAAGTAAATTTCGCCATTTTAAAATCACAGTTCGCCTTCTGAAGTCATAGATTGGCGCTTCTGTTTTTTTCTTATCTCGCTGAATTTTTCAGCCGACACTGCGATGATGATCAAAGAGCAAAGTGTTATCTTCCATTTATTGTTCGTGCGTTTATCTGCTGTGTTTTGTATGTACTCCTTAACAAAGGCATATGCCGAAATACTGGTTTGCTGTATGTTCTTCATTTATATGTGCTCATCTTAACTTTCCGCCATTCTTGTTTCTGCCCACTTTCCTCACTCTTTCTATCTTTTTTTGAAAAACTGAACCATCCACCTCCACCTACTCCATCTAGAGAGGAGAGATTTTAACTCTTGAGCTACTAAAACGAAAAATAAAATAAAATAAAATAAAATAAAATAAAATAAAATAAAATAAAATTATATGTTTTTGTATCTTGCTGGGTCCTTGTAATTTTAAACTGTCGTAGACATAACTAAAAAAAAAAATCCATATCCAAATTGTAATTCTTTACTTCTCTTGACTGCTCCTTTGATACAGTTGGTCTACGCAACCTGAACATAATCCATGTTCCATTTCCCATAACATGTTTAACGTTCTAAGGTCGAGTTTCATTTATGTCCATCCGATTTCGAAGCGTCCATGTCTAGTTTCGTAACACTAGTCTTTTCTACGGAGAAAAGCATGGAGGGTCAGCTTTGTGAAGTGATAAACAGAGACGGACCAAGAGGCAGACCAAAGCAACCCGTGGCGTGACAACCTGGAAGAAGACATACGAGCCCTGGGAATGAGCAACTGGCAGGAGAAGACAAAGAACAGAGAGGAAGTGAGGCAACTGGCAGGAGAAGACAAAGAAAAGAGAGGAAGGGAGACAACTGGCAGGAGAAGACAAAGAACAGAGAGGAAGGGAGGCAATTGGCAGGAGAAGACAAAGAACAGAGAGGAAGGGAGGCAACTGGCAGGAGAAGACAAAGAACAGAGAGGAGGGGAGGCAACTGGCAGGAGAAGACAAAGAACAGAGAGGAGGGGAGGCAACTGGCAGGAGAAGACAAAGAACAGATAGGAGTGGAGACAAGCCTTGTCTGTGGCAGTGAGCTGCAATGGCTCTGAAAGCTGAATGAATGGATGAATGAATGAATGGATGAATGAATGGATGAAACGTTAAGGAAAAAAAACCAGGCATTATGTATTTTCTCTGTAAAGCATGGTAATTGTGATGAATGATAGCAAAAAATGTTTGTGTGTCTTGCACGTTGTGTGGTCTATGAATTAAAAAAAATATGATGTAACAGTTAAGAAGAAACAAAACCACAAGGGAGAGAATTTCGTTTACTCCCTCCGTTTTACAAAGACGCAAAATGAAACGTTTTTTCCCCCCTTTATCTTATTGATCGACAGGAGCTGGAATAATATTAGGTAAATGAGTTAGACAGACAGACAGACAGACAGACAGATAGATAGATAGATCTTCATTTTCGAAGGTAATGACTTGGGCAGGCTCTGATTTTCTGATACCCCCTCTGATATTCTGATATCCCCTCTGATATTCTGCCCCCCCCCCCCCCAATTACTCAACTTTCACTAGTTATTACATTAGATACACGGAATGCATGAATAAAATGACAAAACATTTACACATAATCTACTATCAACATGGTAAGTTGCTTAATGTAACTAATACACGCTCTAATACGCTGGATGTAGTCAGTTCATTGTACAGCTTAATTAATAGTTACTGAAGAAAGAGAGGGAGGGAGGGGAGAGTAGGAGAGACTGCGTGTGTGACAGAGAGTAAGCGAGAGATAGTGCAAGAGAGAGAGTGACAGCGAGTGTGAGAGAGAAGGACAGTGAGAGAGAAAGTAAAAGAGTGAGAGAGAGAGAGAGAGAAAAAGTAAAATAGAGAATGAGGAAGAAAGTAAAAGAGTGAGAGTGATTTAGAGAGAGATAGACAGAGAGAGAGAGAGAGAGAGAGAGTAAGACAGAGAGAGAGAGAGAAAATAAAAGTGAGAGAGAGAAAGACAGAAAGTGACCGAGATAAGAGTGACAAAATGAAACAGAGAGAGACAGACCGACAGACAGAGAGTGAAACAGAGAGTGAGAGAGAGAGAGAGAGAGAGTCAGAAAGACAGTAATAGAGAGTGAGAGAGAAAGTAAATGAGAATGGATGGATGGATGGATGAATGGATGGATGGATGGATGGATGGATGAGCCTATGCATATCCTGGTAACGTATCTGCACTTAACATAAATTTATAGCACAGCCTTCCAACATCAAAGCCTCACGCTGTTCTATCGAGCAGGAGGGTTGGAAGGGGGGGGGGGTCGGGGGGGGGGGTGGGCGAGAGAGGAGTAGACGAAACAAACATTCATCCTGTCATCTAACAACACTCCAGAGATTTAAACCACATGCCTTCGATAACACAACACAACGCGCGCGCCGTACATCGCCCCATACAAAACAAGACATGGCTGCCCGGAACACCAAGAAAAACCGGTCATTCAAGCTCCTGAGATCATGACACTGAAACCGCACGAAGAACCTTCTGCTACTAGCTATCGCCATATTACGCTGTGTATGAGAACAATTTAATAAAATTCACATTTGCTGTTCATTATAACTTCGTGTCAAAATCTTTACTACTTCTTTTGAATATCTACTGCCTCCTTCTCGTGATAAGGTAAACACTGGTTCTCAAACTAAGGTCCACGTGGAAGAGTTAGATTTTTGTGAATTATCTTTTACATCACATATAACTGAAATTCATATGATCTCAAATGAGCAAAGACGTTGGCGATGTGTGGGACATGTGCTCCGCATGACTGATGACTCAATGCCAAAATAATTTTTAAAAAAAACAGAACTGAGATGAACACCACAGGGGAACAGGAGTAAGGGTAGACCAAAGGAGATACGGAGAAGACCAACAGAGAGGATGTTGAGCAATAGAGGGCTCACAAAGAGCGGAAAAAAAGAAGGCAAAGGGCAGGCATTGGTGGAGCTGTTGAGAGAGAGAATGAATGAATAATCTTTAATCTTTATTTTTCAAGGGTAAAGAATTGGGCACGCAGGCCCGTCTTACATTCTGCCCTTCATCACTCCATCTTTCATTCGATCGAGAGAGAAACAGAGAGAGAGAGATATTATCTCAAAAGAAGAATAACCAAAATGTTCTTTAATAGCGCATGAGAAATGTAGTAGGGGGCTTCAGTGAATTATCACTGGTTTCAGGGGTCCTTGGCTTCAGAGGTCCTTACCTTGAAAAAAAAGTTTGGGAACCACTGTTAAAAGAATTTAGTAAATGAAGATTTTTCATTAGTATGGAACTTTCTGTGTGTCTGATAAAGACAATGGATAACAACTCCGATATGAACGGGTTTCATCCACATGATCTCGAAGGGAATTTCGGTGTTACAGCCATTCTGGAGGGACGGGTTATTGACCTGAACATTTCTGTTCTCTTTTGTTTTTCTTACACAAATGTCTTGTCCATGCACTTCACATTCTGGCTGATGCAACTAGAAGCATTAAACTTATATTACATTCTCATGTTCATTATAATCCAACAAATTTATAGTAAAGCACATTCAGAAATACAACAATCAAGCCATTCTTTAAACTAATTTAGACTTTAACAATACACACTTTTCATATACGCAAATACATAACAGATACATATATTCACAGACATAAATACATATACATACATGCATATAAATACCCATATATATTAAAAAACATACATGTAAACATTCATTCATTCATTCATTTTTGCATGTCCCTCGCGGAACTTTGACTCCCAAACAGCACTCCTGTAGGCCTCTCGATTATGAGCAAGATGGCCTGCTGCTGCGGCATCTATTTGCAGATCGTCAACGATGTCTTGCAGCCATCTTCGTTTTGGTCTTCCTCTTTTTCTTTTTCCCATTATGTATCCTTCCAATACGGTCTTCTCTAAATTATCATGACGTTGAATGTGTCCAAAATATTTACGTTTTCTCTCTTTAATCCTCTTTACTAGTCAGCCTTCTTCAATATTAAGCACTTGTAGTATAGATATATTTGTTCTTTTTTGTGTCCACGATATTTGGAGAACTCTTCTGTAGCATTTACATTCAAAGGCATTTATGTGTTTCTCAGCTGTTTTGTTAAGTGTCCACGTCTCACAGGCATATGTTGCGATGGGAAAGATGCATGCCCTTAAAAATCTTATTTTTGTAGTTCTGTCTGCTCCTCTCCACAGATTCTTTATTTGTTTTACTTTCTGAAGAGTGATAGATGTCCTCCTTTTAATTTCCCTCATTGTATCTCCATTATTAGTTAGTAGTGATCCAAGATATTCAAAACTCTCCACTTCTTCCAATTTTTCCTCATTGATATATATTTCAGCTGCCTTGTTTGTTTTGTCAGTTGTCATCAATTTAGTTTTCTTTGCATTAAGATAGAGGTTCTGCTCTTCGCTGTTCTTACGGACTGACATAATTAGTTTTTCCATTCCTCTTTGTGTTGTGGACAGTAACACTGTGTCATCAGCATATCTAATCTCTGGTATTTCATAACCTCCAATTGTTATGGCATCGTAATATTCTTTGTCTACATCTTCTCTAACATTCCTCATTATATTTTCAGTAAACAAGTTAAATAAGTAGGGTGACAATATGCACCCCTGACGGACCCCTTGTTTTATGTCAAACCAACTTGTTGTTTCACCATTTATTCTTACTGCCGCTTGTTGGTCTAGATACAAAAGTGATGTAAACATACACACGCATATATACATGAACACAGCAATACATATATATATATAATATATATATATATATATATTAGGCAAGCATATAGTTGATCTCAAACAGATATTGACAAAGTTTGAAGTAAAACGAAGGAACATTGCTTATTAGCCTTGTGTGAGTTGGTAGAGCCTTCGAAAGGTTGGCAGCTGAGCAAGAGAAGCTTCTTTTGAACTCAATATTTTTTTTTGTGAGAAGACAACTGTTTAAGCGTTGACTGTTTTAGGTTGGATTTGAACAATGACCACAAACTTGGTGGAGCATTGTGCGATAGAATTCTATGAATAAACTTGACTTTACTGAATCAATCAATCAAGTGTCATGCCACTTAGTATAGGCCATCATTTCTCTCCACAATTCCCTGTCTTTAGACTTGATTATGAGATCCGCCGGTGACTTTCTTCCTAGCCACACTGAAAGCTCATCCAGTAACTTCTCTCTCTCTGTTTCCTCTATCTCTTCTTCCTTCAATTTTTCCAGTTGCCACAGTGTGTTCCAATTTGCCTCTTCTCAGGAAATGCCTTATAAATCTCGCTTGTCTGCCCCTGATCTTTGCTATAATTTGCTTTTTAACTCCAGCCTCTCTTAAGACTTCTTCATTGGTTTCCTTAGCTGTCCATGGTACCTTCAACATCCTTCTTATAAACCACATTTTCATTGGCTCCATTTCTCGCTGTACTCTTTTATTCATAGACCATGCTTCACACCAGTAAAACAGAATTGGTCCGACGTAACATTTCAAGAACTCGGAATCTTGTTTCCATTGATATGGATCTGTTGCACAAGAGGTGTCTCATTTTCTGGAATGTTGACTTGGTCTAAGCACATTTGCTTTTTATTTCATTGTGACATTTCCCATCAGTTGTTATAATCGTTCCTAAGTACCTGAATCTATTAACTTGTTTTAGATTTGTGCCATCGATGTTAATGCTACATTAACATACAGAATACCACAAAAATGTAGCATTAACATTTACTGAATAGAAATCTCTTTCTGTGTGGTACTATGCCGAGATATTCATCTTTATTTGTTGTTTGTGTTACATGTTTGTCAGCGATATGTTTTACTGTTTGTTGTTGAAGTAAGTAGAGTCTTTTCATGTGTAACAATGAACAGCCATCCAAGATTGTGGAACAGTAGTCAAAGTGTGTGTGCATTTGTGATATATTGCATAATTTCCTAGCATTTGTGTCAATAAAGTATTTAATTCTGACAAAATGATAAACTTTTTGTGTAATGAGTTTGGTTAGATTGTCTACATGACGATTCCAGCTTGAGGTGGTGGTCAATCGTGAGACCTAGATTTTTACGTTCACTAACATTATCTATCTTTGAAGTTCCAGCATTCCGCTGTTGTGTTGCCAATGGTGAATTTATCAACTTCAGTATTGCTGTAATGGGCATGGATTTTGTTTTGCTGATGTTTATGAGCTTTCTTTTTGCCGTTGCTTCAGTTAATTAGACTGTTTATTTCAAACTTTAAAAAGCTGACTCAACTTTAATAATCATTGTCACTAGTGTAAACTGTGCAGTCATCAGGAAAAAAGATGATTTTGTTTTAGATGAAACGGAAGATCACTGATGTAGATGGTAAAGTGCAGAGGACCAAGAACAGACCCTTGTGAGACACTAATACCAATCGCAGATGAACTTGAGTTAAGAGTTTTTGAAGCAAACTACCCGAGGTACAGAGAGTGCTGGGGACACAGCAAGCTACAGAACCACAGAACCCAGCCTCCTTCCTAGCGGACATGGAACAAAATAATGGCTCCTCGCTACGTAGTTACCTTTTCTTGGGCTGCGAACAACCAGCTAAACTCGTCGTTCGCCTGTACTAGCACTGTACCTTCTTCTTCTTCTTCAGCTTTCCAACCAATTAAGGATCATTGCTATAGATAAAGTTTGCCTCTATTCCTCTCTATTCATAATCTTCTCTCTCCAGTTGGTGACACCAATTTCTTGTATATACTCTTCTATGTTGTCTTTCCATCTCTGTATTAGTGTACCCCTTAGTCTTGTTTCCCTCATCTCTTGTGCATACATCATTTTCGTTTGTCTGTTCTCTTCTATTCTTTATATATGCCCCAGCCAGCGTAGTCTGTTCAGTTTCAAGACATTTATAATTCATTGGGATTTAATTAAGCTGTTAAGTGCAGTTTTCTTTCTAGCTCTCCATTCTCCACTGTTGGTATCCTTTGTAGGCTCAAAGATTTTTCTCATGATCTTGTTCTCAAAGATCTGCAACTGCTGTTCATCTTTCTTTGTTGTACTCCACGTTTCTGATCCATACATGACGGCTGGTCTTATTATAGTTGTGTAGATTGTTATTTTGGTGTTTTGGGACAGGATTTTGGATTTTAACAGGTGTTGCAAGGCAAAGTATATTTTATTCCCTATCAATACTCTGATTTTAATTTCATCGCTTACTATGTTGCTTCTGTTGAATGTTGCATCTAGATATTTGTATGTTTCTGCTTTCCTAATAATGATATCTCCAACATTTACATAATCTGGATCATTCTGCCATTGGTCTCTTGATATCTTCATACACTCTGTCTTATCTTGGCCAATGGTCAAGCCCACTTTCAATGCCACACTTCTCATGAGCATACAAGTATTGGTGACTTCTTTTTAAACATAGTCCCTCCCCCTCCCAACAAGGTCGATGTCACTAGCGCTGTACTTTACTGACCACAAAAAAAAATGGCGTTTAGGCGAAACATGGTCAGGATTAAAGTTACACGGATTGGCTGTTATAGAGTGCATCTGATAACAAACCCTTTATTGATTTTCTAATCAGTCCAGCCCGGATTTTGTGAAGCCAGCGTGGTAAAAATATTACCAGAAATGTCAGCAATCTACGGGAATTGTTCTTTTTTTTTTTTCTCTTTTTCTGCGTACAACAATGGGTGGGGAGGGGACCTGAAATAGCTGCTACGTTTCTTTAATACGAAACTGCGGCCACATTGTGGATATCCATACATGATGGGGTGGTTACATGTGACTTTGTAAAAGGTTATACTTGGAAAATGGTTGCACGTTGTTACATGTGAGTTTTGTGAAAAATGGTAGGCTTGGAATATGATTACGTGGTTAACATTTGAGTAAGTGGCTGTATGGTTTTTATGTGATTGAGGTTACTGCCTTGTTTTGGTGTGGTGCCAAGTATGGTGAAGCTGTATGGTTAAGCTCCAGGAGACAAAAGAAGAAGAAGAAGAAGCAGAGGAAGAAGAAGGAAGAGAAGAAGAAGAGGAAGAAGAAGGAAGAGAAGAAGAACAGGAAGAAGATGAAGCAGAGGAAGAAGAAGGAAGAGAAGAAAAGAGGAAGAAGAAGAAGAAGAAGACGATGATGATGATGATGATGATGATGATGATGATGATGATGATTTTGTCAATATAACGTTAATTCCAGCTGGAGATGCCCCAATCATCCAGGCTGTTGAAATGGGTACCTAGTTTCTCTTGGAGCTACTAAAATGAGGACGGTCAGTTTTATGTGAACCACATCGCCATCTTGTGCCCCGGCAAGTAACAGAAAACACGTACAGTGACACCATACCTCCTTGTGCAGTGGCACCATATTTCTTGTGCAATGATATAATACTTCCTTATACAGTGGCACCATATCTTCTTGTGCAATGACATAATACTTCCTTATACAGTGGCACCATATCTTCTTGTGTAATGACATAATACTTCCTTATGTAGTGGCACCATACTTCCTTGTGCAGTGATACCATACCTCCTTGTGCAGTGGCACCATATCTTCTTGTGCAATGACATACTACTTCCTTATGTAGTGGCACCATACCTCCTTGTGCAGTGATACCATACCACCTTGTGCACTGGCACCATATCTTCTTGTGCAATGACATAACACTTCCTTATGTAGTGGCACCATACCCCCTTGTGCAGTGATACCATACCTCCTTGTGCAGTGGCACCATATTTCCTTGTGCAATGACATAATACTTCCTTATGTGGTGGCACCATACCTCCTTGTGCAGTGATACCATGCCTCCTTGTGCAGTGGCACCATACCTCCTTGTGCAGTGACACTATACCTCCTTGTGCAGTGATACCATACCTCCTTGTGCAGTGACACCATACCTCCTTGTGCAGTGACACCATACCCCCTTGTGCAGTGATACCATACCTCCTTGTGCAGTGGCACCATATTTTCTTGTGCAATGACATAATACTTCCTTATGTGGTGGCACCATACCTCCTTGTGCAGTGATACCATGCCTCCTTGTGCAGTGGCACCATACCCCCTTGTGCAGTGACACCATACCTCCTTGTGCAGTGGCACCATATTTTCTTGTGCAATGACATAATACTTCCTTATGTGGTGGCACCATACCTCCTTGTGCAGTGACACCATACCTCCTTGTGCAGTAGGTACCAGCCTTTTTCTGCCCCATGTACCATTTCCACATATGTCAGAATATTACCCCCCCCCCCCACAAAATCAGAAACCCTAAAATTCCCCCCCCCACAACACCAGAAACCCTAAAATTCCCCCCCCCACAACACCAGAAACCCTAAAATTCCCCCCCCCCCCCACAACACCAGAAACCCTAAAATTCCCCCCCCCCCCCACAACACCAGAAACCCTAAAATTCCCCCCTCCCCTACAACACCAGAAACCCTAAAATTCCCCCCTCCCCCACAACACCAGAAACCCTAAAATTCCCCCCTCCCCTACAACACCAGAAACCCTAAAATTCCCCCCCTCCCTTCCCGGGGTTTGAAGTTCCCACTGGCTACAAAGCCCTGTCGTACTGCCTTTACGACAAGATAAGGCTGCCCTTTATTTTGCCTTCTAACACAATATGATAATAATTTCTCTATTTTTTTGTATTTAGACGCCATCTTTGAAGCGGTTGGATGGTTAGCCGTTTCCGAAGCCACTGAACCGTTCACCTTCCTGTACCGATTCTGTTATAGCTGGTTCTATCAAGATCTCACTGCGACGAAGACGCCTGTCCGATGTGGCAATAAGCGACCCATAGCTGATATGCTAGCGTCAGGGTTAGCGAACCATATCTGACCAAGACCCTGTCCCACCTCTCCGTTGGTATCCCCAGTAACAGGTCTAGCCTGGTTAACGGGGCCAGGGATCGCCATAGTCCCCATGGTGGTGGAGTCTGCTAAAGAAGCATTGCACACCCCCTGCTTTTTAGCTGTACTCCGGGACTGAAAAAGCTGCCATAACCCGCTCCCACGCCGATAAGATGCTGTACCTCAACGCCTTCACAGCATCGACTGCAAAGAACAGCAGCTCGAAGTTATAGGGAGATAGCAAAAGACAAGACAAGATCTCACTGGCATGATCTGTAACAATAACAAGCCCTTGTTTATTTCAGGTTTCAGTCTCTTTGTGCTTCCTCTTTGTCTATTCACTTTTAACCCTCGCTTGCTCTTTGTCTATTCACTTTTAACCCTCACTTGCACTTTGTCTATTCACTTTTAACCCTCGTTTACTCTTTGTCTATTCATTTTTTACCCTCGATTGCTTTTTTTCCATTCACTTTTAACCCTCGCTTGCTCTTTGTCTATTCACTTTTAACCCTGGCTTGCTCTTTGTCTATTCACTTTTAACCCTCGCTTGCTCTTTGTCTATTCACTTTTAACCCTCGATTGCTCTTTGTCTTCATTTTTAACCCTCGCTTGCTCCTCCTTCACAAACGATGACATTTATCAACAGGAAGAAAAGAAGGAATTTGATTGGATATTTTGTTGAAGTGGAATATGATTGATTTGGACACGCCTGTTTTCTATGAACTCATGCATGTGGGGTTAAATTTGACGTGTATATCTGACCCGCCTTAAAACAAAAACAAATATGGGTTTGTTTTAACCTATCCGATGTCACGCTGACATGGGTTGCCGATCATCCTTTTTTCCAATAATTCTCTATTCCGGGTGTTAGTTATGAGCTAAGAACTGCAGCAGAGAACAGGCCAGAAACCAGTGGAAGACGACATCCTACGAAGAAGATGGGAATGGATCGGACACACCCTACGGAAATCCACATCCAGCACTACAAGGCAAGCCCTAACACGGAACCCACAGGGTAAAAGGAGGAGAGGGAGACCAAGGAACTCCTGGCGCCGAAGTCTGGACACGGACATCAAAATAATGAATCGGACATGGAGACAGTTGGAAAGAGTGGCCCAGGACCGAACTGCCTGGCGAGCTCTTGTTGGCGGCCTATGCTCCACGAGGGGTCAGAGGTATAGATAGATAGATAGTTATGAGCTGGACTCCATGACACTTCATCAGTCCATCCACTATCTTCTCTCTTTGTCTACCTCGGCCTCTTTTGTCATCCATCATCCCTGCAGTTATTAAATATCTCAGTCTCACGAGTGCTTAAATGTTACATCGGGCCAATTCTGTTTTACTGGTGTGAAGCATTGTCTATGAATAAGAGAGTACAGCGAGAAATGGAGGCCATGGAAATGTGGCTTACAAGAAGGATGTTGAAGGTACCATGGACAGCCAAGAAAACCAATGAAGAAGTCTTAAGAGAGTCTGGAGTTAAAAGGCAAATTACAGCAATGATCAGAGGCAGGCAAGCGAGATTTATAGGACATTTCCTGAGAAGAGGAAAACTGGAACACACTGTGGCAACTGGAAAAATTGAAGGAAGAAGAGATAGAGGAAACAGAGAGAGAAGTTACTGGATGAGCTTTCAGTGTGGCTAGGAAGAAAGTCACCGGTAGATCTCATAATCAAGTCTAAAGACAGGGAATTGTGGAGAGAAATGATGGCCTACGCCACGCGGCATGGCGCTTAAAGGAATCTCATGACATTGCCTATGAATTTGGATTGTTTCTTCCTGAATTTTGTTACTGCTTGTCTTTCTCTTCTTCTACCTCTTTATGGGCCTCTTCTTATGATCTCTTCGCTGTCCATGGTATCTTTAGCATTCTACCTAAGGAACCATATTTCCCTGGTCTCCAGGTGGCGCTCTACTTCCCTGGTGACTGTCCATGTTTTAAACATGATTGGTTCAATATAACATTGGGACGCTCTTTTCCTCATTTTCAGTGTTTATGAATGATCCTTTTTTCAGTATAAATGAATATGAAATCAAAGCCTTAAGCCAGAGTAGATAAGGACAATTGTTTTGCAATATACTGTCCTAAGAGTGTTGCGTAAGAAGATTATATATATATATAAAGATAAAACTAAGGATACAATTCTGAAGATAAAGAAAACTCATTATTCTATGATAGCAGAAATATTATAAGCAGACAGATAGAGTGATAGAGAGAGAATGTGTGTGTGAGAGAGATAGAGTAAGACAGAGAGTGAGAGGAAGTAAAAGTGTGTGTGTGAGAGAGAGAGAGAGAGAGTAAGACAGAGGGAGAGAGAGAAAGTAAAAGAATGAGAGAGAAAATAAAAGTGAGAGAAAGAGAGAGTAAGAGAGAAAGTGTCAGAGATAAGAGAGACATAAAATGAAAAAAGACAGACAGACAGAGAGTGAAACAGAGAGAGAGAGAGAGAGAGAAATAGTGAGAATGGCAATGATAAAGAGAGAGAGAGAGAGCAAATGATAGACAGAGATGGATGGATGGATGGATGGATGGATGGATGGATGGTGAGAAGAAGGGAACGTTTGTGTACAGCATGGTAACTTATTTGCACAACACGGTTGCTCAATAGGAAATCATGAATCTCATAAAATCATGAAATTATCTTTACCTTTAAGGCCTTGACTTCCGCTGGTAAGTTCCACTTAATGAAGTGTGTAATCCGAAGCCATTTAAAATACAAAAGTATCAACTCAGACACGTAAAATAAATCTCACATTCGAACTGCAGTAAACTCTCGTGTCCGACAGTTTCCTTGGTTAATTGGCAACGGTACCTCCAAGTATTTGAAAAACAAAAACCGAGGACAATCCTTAACGAAACAAATTACAATTCGCATAACGGAAATTTCAGTGTAGCCATTCTGTTGTATGAAACTTTTTTTAAGGCACGAGATTTGCAACGTTAAATTTAAAAAACAGTTCTCCACGCAAACAGTTCCATAGAGGAAAACGTTTAAACACAGCGCATGCGCACGAAGTCTGGCCGTGAGTAAGAAAGTTACCTCAATCCCGGATCGCTAGACCAGTCCAACGGAGCTTGATAAAGCTAAAAATAGCATCTGCGTAACTTTCCTAGCGGGGGCCGGGAAAATTCCAGAAAAAGGGGGTTGGGGGGTCCTTTGTTGAGGTAGGATGTCGGGGGTCTCAGTGAGTCGGAGTAGTAGATAATAGTGTAACGGTAAACCTCAGAGTTCTCAGACTTGTTTATGATTACAGACCACAAAAGAACTGCCAAATATGTCCCCGTACTAACTTCGTCAGATCATCATCATCATCATCATCATCATCATCATCATGAGGTACAGTATGTAAGACCACAGCGTCCCAAACGGATGGTTGGGGTGGGCACCATGAGTTACTGCAGTGGGTAACACAAACCCCAGTGACGTCACTGAGTATGATTCTGAAAAGTCGCGAATAATTAGTTCTAGTCTACCTAAAGATAATCAGAAACAAACAAACAAGCAAACAAACAAGCAAACAAACAAACACATACACTCTCTCCCTCTCTCTCTCCCTCTCTCTCCCTCTCTCTCTCCCTCTCCCTCTCTCTCTCCCTCTCCCTCTCTCTCCTTCTCTCTCTCCCTCTCCCTCCTCTCTCTCCCTCCTCTCTCTCCCTCTTTCTCTCTCCCTCTCCCTCTCTAGGTGCGTGCGGGGTGGTGTTGGCGATCATGATTCTCCATACTGTGCTCAAGTCAGGAACAGGACAGTTGAAAAAAAAGTCTAATCTAACAGCGCTTAAAGCCTACACATACACCGAGTTGTATGTCTCCGTCTTATGGTTCTCATACCTCCAATATTAGGTACTCGTAAGTAATCCCAATCATTTTGTTCCCACGCCTTCATTATTTGGTTCCCATACCCCAATCATTTGGTTCCCATGCCTTCATCATTTGGTTCCCATACCCCAATCATTTGGTTCCCATGCCTTCATCATTTGGTTCCCATACCTTCATCATTTGTATCCCACGCCTCAATCTTTTAGTTTCCATACCCGAATTATTTGGTTCCATACCCCCATCATTTGGTTCCAAAACCCTCATCAAATGGTTTACATACATCCATTATTTGGTTCACACGCCTTCATCATTTAGCTCCCCATGCCCCCCTATCATTTGGTTCCCCTGCCCCCGTCATTTGGTTTTCATGCCTTCATCATTTGGTTCCCTCATCATTTGATTCCCATATCCCCCATCATTTGATTCCCATAACCCCCATCATTTGGTTCCCTTACGTCGCCGTTTTGTCGACCAAATACAGGCATACGCTGAATTACCATCGCACTGGATATGTGTGTGTGAGAGAGAGAGACCCAAAAAGGGGGGGGGGGGCGTAAGTCGATTTGACCGAAAGTCATTTGCTGTAGGGGGAGGTCAGACACTAAATACAGTGCAGCACAATAACATGTTACAGATGTACAGACACGTTTCTATCATTTTAAAATACTTATCAAATGAACTGTAGTGGAAATGCTTGCAAAATGATCGCATTAAACAGTCCTACGGGACCTCGGCCGTTAAGTAAAAACGGCCGTAACTCGGTATGCAGTAAGTCGGTATGCCGTAAGTCGGCGCGGTGACTGTATCGTTAGAATCAGTCACGAGGAAAAAGCTGCTCCTCTATATCTACCTGTTTCAACCACATCTTCTAGGACGAAAAATGTCATGACGTACATCCACGGTGCATACGGGACTGTGCGCCTGACAGCGTATGAGTAGCGCCGTCGGCATGGACTTGGTTTCAAGGTGCAGTTAGTATAATGGATAACAGCTATCGTCGAGCTACATCCCACTAAAATGTTAAAATATGAGTTCCTGACTCGCTTGTGTCACGGAATTTTAAAACGAAGAAAGCCTGTATTGATGGGCTTTACACTCCCGAGAACACTCAACACGCACTGCCAGTACATTAAAAGATACAAATACGAACGGGAGTCGAAAACTAACCTCACATCAAGGGACGTAAGCATTGAAGTAAAATATGGAAAGCCCGGAGAGGAGAGTCAGAAAGTCTTTCATATACAAAGTAATCGCAGATCAAGGGATGTAACCACTGAAAAGTTGTATTCTGCGAATACTTTATGACTCTACATCACACATCTCTGATGTCTGTCCAACAACATATATTGTATTTCTTTCCCACATATGTATGTATATGTTATATCATATTGTATTTCTTTCCTACATATGTATGTATATGTTATATCATATTATATGTGACGATCTCCTATTTTTTCTTCTCTCCATCTACACTTTCTTCCTGTCACGATTAAGTCACTGTAGGTTATCTTGTGTCCTTTACATCAGTCAGTCAGTCGGTCAGTCATTTGCATGTCCTTTGCGGAACTTTGCCTCCCTAACAGCTCTTCTGTAGGCTTTTCGGTTATAAGAAAGATGCCCTGCTGCTGATGTAGTCCTTTACATACAAATTTAAAAATAAATATGTGTTTTCTATGAGCGGTAAGGAGATCCACCGTCGGCTTGCTGGGTCAGTCGCGATCTGAGTGAGGAGTTTACCCAGGGGACCCCGTCTCCTTGAGCGAGTTATAGCCTCGTAGGTCTTGGCCTCACGGCAACTGTTCTCAGCCTGTACAAGCGAGGATATGCGGTTAACCTTTGTGTACACAGGACAAAGGCAAGCTAATAATTTTTTGCTTTTCGTTTCTTCAGAGAGAAGCCACCTGACCTCAACAAGGCTTCACAAGGTCTGGCCACGCTTCATGACTATCACCAGACAGAGCAGCACAAAAATACATTCACACTAAGATCTGGGAGTAATAGAGGAGGAGGCCGCCTACGCAAGAGATGGAGAGAGGGAATTAAATATCTTATCATATGAAGCAAATTGCCAAACCCTATCATCATCATCATCATCATTATCATCATCATCATCATCATTATCATCATCATCATGTGCCGTGCCGACTGGCGTTGGCTATCATTCTTCTCCAGGATACACGATCCTTCATGCAAGGCTGAAGGCTCAGTTGGTGATCTCCTCTCACACCATCCCGTCAGACTGTCTAGTATCATTTCTCTTGGTCTTCCTCTTGATCTTCTTCCTTCTATTTTTCCTGTTGTTATAATATTTTCAATGCCACCTCTTCTCATTGCATGTCCTATGAAAGTACATTGTCTCTCTCTCTCTCTCTCTCTCTCTCTCTTATTATTTTGACAATATTTTCTGTCTCCCCAGCTCTTCTCATACATTCTTCATTGGTTATTTTTGCTGTCCAGGGGATTCGCAACATTCTTCTAATAAACCACATTTCTGCGGGTTCCAATGATTTTTGTGCAGACTTGCCTATTGTCCATGATTCACTTCCATATAACAAGATAGGTTCAATATAGCATTTTAGGACTCGTTTTCTAACATTCGTTGATAAGGATGTGTTAGCTAATATGTTTCTCATTCTCTGAAATGCAGTCTTTGCTTGGCCTACTCTGTTCCTAATTTCTGTTCTGCATTTCCCATCTGAAGTTATTAGTGCTCCAAGGTATTTGAATTTCTGCACCTGCTTTAGAATAGATCCATTTAATTTTATACTGCATGTTGGTGGATTCTGTTTCTTAGATATAACCATAGTCTATGTCTTTTCGATTTTCAAAGTAAGGCTTTTCTGTTCACTTCCTTTAGCGACTTTATCCAAGAGATTTTGCAGGTCTTGTTGGTTCCCAGCTATCAAGTACTGTGTCGTCAGCATACCGAAGGTTGTTAATATTGTATCCTCCAATTTTTATGCCTGGTTCTGTGATGACCGTTCTTAGAATATTCTCGCTATATGCAAGCCCTATCAAGACGTCTATTTGTCCCCTCAACACCGAAGAGTTATAGAGGTAGGAGACCAGCTAAGACAAGACAAAAATATGTAGCACTGATAAGATCATCAGATATTTTTTTTAAAAAGTGCCTACTGGTAAGAAGTAATCTGTTACTGATAAATTACCTGATTACTGCAGTAAAATAAACGAAGCAAGATGGAAGGTTGGATGCCACAAGCAGGGGAAGTAACCTGTGCTGGGCAGAGCAGATTGAAAAGGGGTAGATTACCAATTTCACAAGAATAACCTAGTTACTGCCCTTTGGTCTTCCTGTCTTCTTGTCCTCTGCCCAATGGTTCCCAAGCGCATTATCAGATGGTCTGCCGGCAGAGTTACCAGTTTAGTACTAATTCTGTACACTGAATAAAACAATTACGAGAATTTACAACTGGCGTAGTAACAGACTCCTAGAGCATGTTACGGAGAATCGAGCGGCATTTCTTCCGTTGGGAGTGGATCCAGCTTCTAGAGGACTCCTGGTTATCTAGCTTGACGTGGATCATGCGGGAGTCAAAGGCAATGAGGGGTTGAACAAGCCAGCAGGCATGGGATACATTCAGGGTATCATATGAATGAACAAAGAGGAGAGTGCAGGAGCCGCCTTGGGCAGGCTGCGAATGAAGGCAACAACAGGATGATGATCCAGTTCGGGGAGGGGGCGGGGGGAGGAGAGGGGAAGTGGATGTTTTTCCGACCTATGTGGTTTAGGGCGCGTTAGCAACATCCAGCGTGTGACTGGGTCCATCAGCAGGCGCACACTTCACTGGGTGTTGGAACGCAAGGCGGAGCACGTATGGGAATGCCCGGAGTGCAGGGGATGCCAGTCTCTGATTACAGATTACAGTTAATGGATTATGACATAGTGGCACTGTACATAAGTCGGTGGCCATTATTTTACAAGCAGTTCGAAAAATGGTCCTTGGTTTCTGAAAAGTTTGGAACCACTTCTCCAGCATGCCACGTGCCTAATTCAACTCACTGCTGTTTCCGTGTTCCAAATATTTCATTACCCTTTTTTAAAAGTTCTATGTACACATTTCGTCTCCTACTTTCTTGGTCTTATTTGTGCTACGAACTCCAACCCAAGTCTTGGTGATCCTTTTATTATAATCGGATGTGGAGTGGGGGTATTTATGGCTTGCTAGGCGCCTCGGAGTGAGCTCAAAGGTGGAAACTACAGTTAATGAGACCTCATCGAGGGCTTTTCATTCACAAATGGAACGTATTAACCCGTTACTGGCATCATAACGAGCTGGTCTCTGTCAGCAGGTCATGGCTACTTTCTTCTTGTCGGTTTCGAATTCTTTTTGTATATGTTTTATAAACATTATTTTAAAGCGAACATAATGTTTATGTTTCATAGATCAACAGTTTTTTATCTTTCATTTTACTAGTCTAAGCGTGAGAACACATTTTAAAACTAAACTCTTCGTCGCATCCGTGTGTGTGTGTGTTATACGACCCAGCATTCACGCCAGCATTTTTTTTTTTTTGTCCTCTGGTTCGGCCCTTATTTCCTCCTCAAATAAAAACTGGGCTTTTGCCAAGTCTCTCTCCATCTTACCCTGTCTTTCGCCAGTTTGTATCGTTCCTCGTGGTTGCTGAAGAAATCTAAGATGGATGACATGCATAGCACTATTGGACTTCCGTACATTAGTACATGAATTTTACGGGTTGTTTTCCTTTCAACACATCTCTAATTCCTACTAAACAGTAACTCCTCTCATACAGTGTTCTTCTTCTTTAGTGTCCGTAGATCTGAGAGCTGGTGCTTTTTGCAGCCGATGCTGTGAAGATGCCAAGGCACAGCATGGTATCGGTTTGGGAGCGGGTTATGGCGGCTATTTTTTCGGTCCCAGATTACTGCTAAAAGATAGAGGCTGTGCTATGCTTCTTTAGCACATCATGGGGACTGTGGCGATCCATGTCCTGTTAGACAGATGTTTATTACGGGGGGTAGCAAAGGAGAGTTGGGACAGCCTTTGTCAGTTATGGTTTGTCAGCCATGACGCCAATATGTTAGCTATGATTTGTCTGCTATGACGCCAATATGTCAGCTATGGTTTGTCAGCTATGACACCAGTATGTTAGCTATGGTTTGTCGGCTATGACGCCAGTGTGTCAGCTATGGTATGTCAGCCATGACGCAGTATGTCAGCTATGGTTTTTCAGCTATGATGTCAATATGTCAGGTGTGGTTTGTCAGTCATTACGTCAGTATATCAGCTATGATGCCAATATGTCAGCTATGGTTTGTCAACCATGACGCCAATATGTCAGCTATGGATCGCTGTTTGTCAAAACCGGACAGCGTCTTCAGACTCCAGCTGACACTTTAAATTACTAAATTATCAGAAACATCTAATTATCTAATTCACAAAATAATCACTGAATTCGAAGGGAACACATTTTTTATCATAAAACTTAGACATCATCTAGTTTCCAGACCAAACGATGGATGATATATATATATATATATATATATATATATATATATATATATACACCGTTTCTTCAGAGCGTGACTAAACCGTAAAACTGGTTACACTTGAGTGGTTCTGGTTACGACATGGCAAAACAGCTCCATTAATGAAACCTGAATTCTGAAAGCAAAGCGTTAATACCGTGTTAAATAAACTGTTACCCCGGCTTTTATCGCATACAGCCCACTCACTTGTAGCCTTTGGGTTAAAAAGAAGAAGGAGGAGGAAGGAAAACAGAGTTTGCGGTACAGAGAAAAGGGGTTGGTGGTGGTTGAGGTTGGAAGGTTGAGGGGGGAATATCAGATACAATTATAGAGCGACGCTTTGATGGTGTATTCACACACCTACAGCATGTCCCAGCGTATATTGCAGCCATTACGTCTGTGGTATTTATTACGCTCTGCCACGAAAAAGGGCTATCCGTATTTGTTCCACACGGCTCCATGCATATAATACTGTTAGTTCACATCCATCAACTCCATTACCCCACTCTTCTTCCCCCTCCCCTGTGTCTTTCTTCTCTCTCAGCCCCCACAAAGCGGTGCTTACAAGAAGTGGGAAGGGAAAGGTCTAGGGGCAGACCAAGGTGAAGAAGCAAAACGCATGGAAAGTGGAAGAAAACATGTTTAATGGTAGCGCTTGGATAGACAGACAGAACGACGGACGGATGGACTGACAGACGGACAGGCAGACAGAACGACGGAAGGACGGATGGACGGAGTGACAGACGGACAGAAAGATAGATGGGTGGATAGATAAGCAGGCAGGTAGACAGCAAGACAGACGGACGGTCGGACGTACAGAGGGACAGAAAGATAGATGGGTAGATAGATACGCAGGCAGGTAGACAGCAAGACAGACGGACGGACGGATGTACAGACGAACAGAACGACAGACAGACGGACAGAAAGATAGATAGGTAGACAGATAGATACGCAGGCAGGTAGACAGCAAGACAGACGGACGGACGGACGGACGTACAGACGGAGAGAACGACGGACGGACGGACAGAAAGATAGATAGGTAGGTAGGTAAGCAGTCAAGTGGACAGCAGGCAGATGGACACACAGACGTATGGACGGACAGACAGACAAAACGACGGATGGATGGACTGACAGACAGACAAAACGACGGATGGATGGACTGACAGACAGATAGAAAGAGAGATGGGTAGATAGATAAGCAGGCAGGTAGACAAGCAGACAGCTGGACAGACAGAACGACGGATGGACGGACTGACAGACGGGCAGAAATATAGATAGGTAGGTAGGTAAGTAGGCAGGCAGACACACAGACAGATGGACGGACGGACGGCAGACGGACGGACGGATGGATAGCTGGATGAACGGACTGACAGACAGACATGTAGGTAGCCAGGAAGACAGACAGACAGACAGACAGAGAGACTGATAGACGGAAGGACAGACAGAAAGATAGGTAGGTAGGCAGGCAGACAGACAGACAGACAGAAAGATATCCTGTGATAATCTACTGTGAAGAAAGCACCGGATTTACTAACGAAAATGAAACACAGAAAAAGTAGCACAAATCCCACTAAGTGCGAGTAAACACGCATATAACAATTTAGCTTTCAAGATGGTATTTGCATGGTTTCTGAACGCAAGCCAAAAAAGCATGCTAATTTCTACATTAAATACTCCATTATCGATTTGTGGGCAGCCGCGAAAACTGGGCTCACAAGAGAACGGATAACATTTACGCTGTGACACGATGGCTGATTACTTTGTGGTGAATTGTCAGTACAGCAGGACACACGCCAAAGCCAATCACTGGCTGTACTGACTGTGATTGCTGGACAAGAAACTACAGGGTGTTTCATAAAGATGGAGCATATTTTAAATGCAATTATCCAGGACTGGAACAAGCACATTCAGTATATATGCCAAGATACAGGAGTTCATAACAATGTTCAAGATTTGAACACCACATCCTTCACATGTTCACTACATTGAAAAGAAACACTCTTTGACTTTGATCCATGGATTAGCGCCGCTAGAATAGCCGCTGTCTCCCTCCAGATGCTTTGTTTGAGCTCCACAGCCGTACATGGCGTCTCAACGTATACATTTTCCTTTAGATAATCCCACAGGAAATAGTCCAGCGGGGTTAGATCCGGTGACCTGGATGACCAATGGATATCATCAAATCTGGAAATGAGGCGTCCTGGGAACTGCCGTCTTATGGTTGCCCTTGAAAGTCGTGAGATAAGTGGCAACATCTTGATACATCCACATCTGAGTAAAACCAAGCAGCTTGAAACACTAACTCCAACATCTTGATACATCCACATCTGAGTAAAACCAAGCAGCTGAAACACTAACTCCAACATCTTGATACATCCACATCTGAGTAAAACCAAGCAGCTTGAAACACTAACTCCAACATCTTGATACATCCACATCTGAGTAAAACCAAGCAGCTGAAACACTAACTCCAACATCTTGATACATCCACATCTGAGTAAAACCAAGCAGCTGAAACACTAACTCCAACATATTGATACATCCACATCTGAGTAAAACCAAGCAGCTGAAACACTAGCTCCAAAGGTTAGACGTTTGATATACAAAAAATTTAAAGATGGCCGAATATTTACGCTCTTGTAAATAAGAAACAAACTGTGTTCCATCATTATGAAACACCCTGTATATCAGTTGTTGTCGATTAAGGTGTCCCATCATTATGAAGCACCTTGTGTATCAGCTGTTATCGATTAAGGTGTCCCATCATTAAGAAACACCTTGTGTATCAGCTGTTGTCGATTAAGGTGTCCCACCATTAAGAAACACCTTGTGTATCAGATGTTGTCGATTAAAGTGCCCCATCATTATGAAACACCTTGTGTATCAGTTGTTGTCAAGTAAGGTATCCCATCGTTATGAAACACCTTGTGTATCAGTTGTTGTCAAGTAAGGTACCCCATCGTTATGAAACACCTTGTGTATCAGTTGTTGTCGATTAAGGTGTCCCATCATTAAGAAACACCTTGTGTATCAGTTGTTGTCAATTAAGGTGTCCCATCATTATGAAACACCCTGTGGTATCAGTTGCTGCTGATGACCGTGCTACTGCTATACGAGAGTAATACGTTGTTGTGAACATTCTTGGCCTACTTCGTGTCTGTGTACATAATATACGCGCGCATGAATACATGCATATTTCAGAATATAAATTAAGCGATACGCCCGCATTAGCATATACATTGCGATCATTATCATCATCAGGTGCCACGTCGACAAAACTTTACGGCCATGCTTATGCCTGATATTTTTCACCAGCTCAGTTGGTGACGACATCATGTCACCGTGTTACACCGTCTCTACTGAACTTCACCTGACTCTTTTCCCTAATTCTTTCCCGTCTTTTTATAGCTGTTCATGATACTCTTTACATTCTCATAAGAACCCACATGATAATCTTAACATTCTTCTAAGAAATCACATGATACTCTTAACATTCTTATAAGAATACACACGATACTCTGAATATTATTCTAAGAAACCACTTGATACTCTTGACATTCTTCTAGGAAACCACATGATACTCTTAACATTCTTCTAAGAAATCACATGATACTCTTAACATTCTTCTAAGAAATCACATGATACTCTTGACATTCTTATAAGAATACACATGATGCTCTGAATATTCTTCCAAGAAACCACATGATGCTCTGAACATACTTCTAAGAAACCACATGATATATCCATTGGTATTTTTTTTTGTTGGGGGGGGGGGATCATCTTTGTTAAGCAAAATAGGTTCATTTAAAAAAAACTTTGATATTCACTGAGTGCTAAGCATGACGCAAAATACCTTCCATTTTCTGGAAAGCTGATCTTTGGCTTTGGCATATTCAGTCCTTAATTTCGTAGATGACTTTCCTGCTGGATGTAATCAAGTGACTGTCCGATTGAACTTGTCTGATGTGCGTGTGTGTGTATAAGGGAGTGGTAATTACCGTGATGAGACTGACCAATACGCTAGTACTCAGCCAAGATTGCGTCATGACTCTTCCGCGTAAACAGCTAAAAACAGGCTGCTGGGAATATTTCGGTCTGTCAGACGGAGGAGGAAGGCACAACATAACCTTGAAACGGTGGAGCCAGGTCTGCTGCCCATCTATGAACACGAACTCTGGTGCCAGTTGTTCGAAGTCTTTCCCAAAGATGGCAGTTACAAGGCATTGGCTTTTCTTGAAACAACAACAACAACAATAATAATAACAACAATAATAACAACAACAATAGTAACACCAACAGCCTCAGCATCATCGCCAGCAACCGCAACAAAAATAAGAAACATCTTCACATACACTCTCAGTGGCGGGGGGAGGGGAAACGAATACGAGATTGTTGAAGTCTTGTGCACACGAAGACCGGCTATGTCAAAATCACTGAAGGTTATATGGGTTTTATGTCAGTGGTAATATTTTTCTTGACCTTTTCTATAGCGGCCTGGTTAGCCGAGTGGTTAGGGCGCTCAGTTTACTAATACGTTAGAACAAGGTTCATGTCCCAGCATTGGGGATTTTTTTTTTCTAGTACACACCAAAAGGGCTTCGGGTTACTCCCAGCCTCTAAAAATGGGCACCAGAGAAATCTGGGAAGATACATCCGGCCAGGCGTGATACTGACATCATCACACTTTCATGTGCCAAAGATCTTGGAAATACGGGCCTAACACCGTATCCCCAATATGCCTTAATGGCATGGAAACGGGACGAAAAACTTTACTTTACCTTTTCTATACCACCGAGGTCATATAGTGCCAATGCCCATACTTTATTTGACTATTTCTTCGTGAACTGTGGGCATACAGGAGATACTGTGTTAGTGTCTATATTTTCCTTGATTTTTTTTCACAGCACTGGAGCATATATGGAATATATTAACGCCCATATTTTCCTTGACCGTTTGGGCACATTAGAGAGCGATCCGGTCAGTATCAGACCCGGTCGCCTCCCCCTCCTTAAGTCTAGGAGAAGCAAGATTAAATCAGGACCCCTCTGACTCCGAGAATCGAACCACCCACCACAGCCATGAAAGACGGGTGCACTAACCACTTTAGCTAGCCAGATGCCCTGCGTTCTTGAAAATGACCAACATCCAGAAAAAAAAGCCAAAAGAACTGCCAGTACTTGATAAGGCAACATTCACGGTACGGGACCATGCGGGACCATGTGGGACCATGCACGCACGTAAAACAAAACGCGCACTCCCAGATCGTGAGTTGCCATCTAGGCACTGCAGGGCTAAATCTGCTACTTCTTTCGACATTTCTATTGCAAGTTTGTATCATGGAAATTATTTCGACATTTCTAGTGCAAGTTTGTATCATGGAAATTATTTCGACATTTCTAGTGCAAGTTTGTATCATGAAAATAATTTCGACATTTCTAGTGCAAGTTTGTATCATGAAAATTCTTTCAATACTTCTTGTACAAGTTTGTATCATGAAAATTCTTTCAATATTTCTTGTACAAGTTTGTATCATAAAAATTCTTTCAATATTTCTTGTACAAGTTTGTATCATAAAAATTCTTCCAACATTTCTAATGCCAGTGTGTATCATCAAACTGTTTTAAAACGTCCCATCCTCTAAGCACAATACTTCTGTCTCCCATGAATATTATTTTAATCTGGCCGTTGTCTGATGAAGGCCAAAGCTGAAATATTATACTAATGCTTTGTTTTAGGGATTAAGTCTGCTGTTATATTTTTTAAAACTATTTATTTCTCTCTTTGTCACTTTGCCCCTCGCTTACATAGGCAGCAAATTTACACATACACAATAACCACATGTAACTAACAATCAACTTATTTACTCACCAAGTCGTTGGTTACTTGTGGAACGCATGTGGTCATCACCTGGGAGAAAGAGGAATATGAACACTGTTAATGAATTAAAGTAATTAACTAATTAACCACATAATTTAATGCGACTGAACTACAGGGTCCGGCATAAAGCATAGCTGAATTTTAAAAATGGAAAATAAATAAGCACTATACATGTTTTTGGTTAAATAAAAAAAAAGTGAAATGACACTCAGAAAAGTGGGTATTTTTATTATTACTGACAATCATATTTAGGTTTTGAAAATTACGCCGGTTAGATGACCGCCATTACATTTGATACATTCAGCAAGGGGTCTGGAAAATTCCTACATAACATCATTTAACATGTTCAAATGAATATTTTGAATGCAGTGTCGGATTCGATCCTTTAGGTCTACAACTGACTGTGGTCGACTAGCATACATCGTGTTCTTGAGGTACCCCCACAAAAAGAAGTCTGCGGCCGATAAATGTGGTGACCTTGCCGGCCAATGAATATCCCCAAATTTGGGAATAAGACGATTGGGAAATGCTTGTCGCAGCATGGCCATGGACTGACGGGCTGTGTGGGCAGTTGCTCCATTTTGCTTAAACTATATTAGTCTCTTATTTCTATTGGCCAAGTCTGGAATGAAGTATTCAGTTAGCATCTGCACATAAAGGTCACTATTAACAGTAAGAGGATGCCAAGTGCCAAAGCGTTCCTAACAGCTGATCGCCGAGGGCTACTCAGCAATGCGTTGTGGACTTCTTGAATTCGTTCAGGTGTCTGTTGAGTTCTTGGACGATTAGTAGATTTGTTATCAAGGCACTTAGCGGTTTCGTTAAATGTTTTGACCACCACAAAATTGTTTTGTCCTCCGATCGGGAACATTATCACTGAGATGCAACTCAAAATGGTGACGAAGCTTTCATTGTACAGTAATAGACGATTCTCTACTTTTAAAATAAGTTTCAGCAGTGAATGCGCGATGTTGTGTTTGCCAAGAAGCCACTGTTAAAAATGACCGTTTGTCTGCTTCATCTCTAACGTCATGTTTTCACACGTAGTCAGTTTCTGCGCACTACGTCAGTTAAATCCAGCCATGCTTTATGCCCGACCCTGCACAAGCTCTCTGAACAGTTGCTGGAATCCAGCATCTTTCCCAGCCACTGAGGCTCACTTCTGCAGACAAGACACGTCTCCATTCCTCTCTATTCTTGATCTTTTTCTTGTTGATTGTCGATTCCAAGAGTAGGTGCATCCTCTAGGCTGTCTCGTCATCGTTGTCAACATCTACCTCTTGGTCTATCCCCTTTCATCATTTCTGTATATGTCATCGTGTTCTAGGTCTACCTCTTGGTCTATTCCTTTTCATCATTTCTGTATAGGTCATCGTTGTATAGGTAATCGTTGTCTAGGTCTACCTCTTGGTCTATTCCTTTTCATCATTTCTGTATAGGTCATCGTTGTCTAGGTCTACCTCTTGGTCTATCCCCTTTCATCACTTCTGTATATGTCATCGTTGTCTAGGTCTACTTCTTGGTCTATCCCCTTTCATCACTTCTGCATAGGTCATCTTTGTCTAGGTCCACCTCTTGGTCTATCCTCTATCATCACTTCTGTCTTTGTTTGTCTATCCTCCTCCATTCTCTCAAAATGCCCGAGCCGCCTCAATCTGTTGTTTTTCATAATGGCTGTTATAAACGGAGAGTTCCAACAATGTTGATAGATTTCTGTGTACCTTTTATCTTCTACTGTTGAGTACCATACCGGTTTATAAATTTTTCCCAGAATTCTGTTCTCAAATATGTTTGCCATCACAGCTATCCGATTTCGATGTTTTCCTGTGCGTTTCATAACACTGCTTAGTTTTACAGAGATGGGGGATGATTGGTTCCATCCTCCAACCCTCCTCCCCCACCCCTCCCCCCAGCCTAGAAGAACAAAGTGCTAGCTTGTTCTTCTTCTGCTTTCGAGGTCGTTGGTCTCATGAGATCCCGATCCCTGTCGACATGGCAAAGCTCGTAGTCCTCTCCAGATCCTGATAAGGAGCCCCAGATTCGTTTGACCTCCACTCGCGCAGATTTTCCCAGCTCTGGGAGTGGTCAGAGCTGCCACACCAAACCACAGCAACAGCATCAGCACCATGTTGTAGAATGCGACTGAACATTCATTCATGTGGCGTGCTCTTTCCAGAACGCTGTCCTTCTCACAGCCCCCCCCCCCACCCCTTGAATGCAAAACGGTCTTTATGCAAGTTGACCGGGTTCTCGCAGTGACAGACTTTCCATGATGTCCTGCATCCACCTGCGGCAAGTTTGTCCCCTTTCTTTTCTGTCGGACAGTACGCCTTCTATTATGAACCTCTCCAAGATATTGTGTCTCTAGATGTGGCTGAAGTATGTCAGCTTTCTAATTTTTATGGTGTTAAGGAGCCAGTTTTCTGCGACAAATAATCCCATCATCATCATCATGTGCCGTGCCGACTGGCGTTGGGGCTATTATGCTTCTCTAGAGTACACGATCCTTCATCCAGGCCATCAGCTCAGTTGGTCATCTCCTCTCACACCGTCCCGTCAGACTGTCCAATCAGTGTCTCTTTACTTGATTTTTGTTCTATCCATGGTATTCTAAGTCCCCTTCTGCGTGCGACTGAACTTTGACCACAAAATCTAAATCAGGAATGGTTACAGAAAACCCAGACAGCCTAGTCTTACACTCAGGAATGATGTGCTATTCGTTAAGCCATGTTCGTTTTGGAGCGCTCATCTAGATGTAAAGACTGTACAAAGTAATCCAGCTTATCACGCTGGAAAATAAGGCTTCTTTAGCCATATTTTACAAACGTCTTGGGCTATATAACCACATAGCCAAAAAGACTGCCGCCTACAGATAAAGCAATACGTGTAACGAAAAGAGCCGATCATTGCTTGTCTGAAAATACATCTTCGTTTACATAAAAGAGAACAGCCAATGATGGCTTATACTTGTATGGAAGAAGAAGAAGAAGAAGAAGATAAAGATTTTAGCTACAATAACAGCTTTATATAGCATAGCGGTCCTTTGCCCTGTTGGCCATGCTAGTCCTGTTACTGGAGGTTACCAACAGAAAGATGAGACGGGGTCTTGATCGGCTATGGCTCGCCAACCCTGACGCCAGGTTGTCAGCTGTGGGTTGCTGATTGCCACATCGGACAACGTCTTCGGCACCCTCGTGAACCCTTCCCTTCCCCCCCCCCCCCCCCCCCCGCTTTTTATAAGATCGTGGTCAATCATGTGTAAGACAAAAGAGAAGAAGAAGAAGAAGACTTTTTATGGAAGAAATAAAGAAAGAAGACAAATGTATTGTATAAATTCCTAGGAGATATTTCTCAATCAAACAAGGTTTTATCTTAAGCTCCTTAGCATCAAGCAAGAGACGCGACGTCATTGACCGCCCCTAGAGTACAATCATCTGCCAGGGATACAGGCCGGGCTCAAAGTCAGAACCAATCCGCTCGCAGAGGTCCCACTGTCGGGTCTGGGGTGGGGGGTGGGAGATATCGCTGTCTTAAGGTGTCACTGTCAGATCAGTCTTGATCTAGGCTTCACCTCCTACTAGAATAGCAGCTTCCAGGGCGACTGTGTCAGTGTTGACGCTTACAAGCATCTTTCTATCTCTGGCTAACTCGCTGTAACTCTGTTCCACGTAACTCGGAGCGCCACCTTCTATAACTAAAATAATAAATAATGATTTTTTTATAGCTAAATGTCAAACACTGATGGTGATTCATTCAGATATGTTCTTCCTAACTCTAACGGTTAAAGTTCTTAGCCTCAACTATCTAATTTTGAATTATTTAGACTGTTGTATACAACTTTAAATATGCTTACACTGTTCTATCCAATTTTCTTTTTCTTCTTCTTTTTCTTCTTCTTTTTCTTCATTTTCTTCTTCGTTCGCTTCTACCACCAAGACCGCCCTGTGATCCTACTGATTATACACCTGTGGTCCTCAATAGGTCCTGTGATTCCCCGTGTGGTCCACAAAAGGACCACACGAGATCCCCGAGAGGACCACAAGAGGTTCAGAGTATCGCATGGCTTGAGCCTGCATTCTTGGTGGGTCTCAGAAGCGGGATTGCGTGACACCGTTGTTTTCGTTGCACCAGTTTAATATATATTCAACTTTAAATGTACTTAGACCGTTCAACAATGTTGAGCAATAGAGGGCTCACCTGGGCAAGAGCAGAAAAAAAGGCGAAGGACAGGCATTTGTGGAAAACCCTTGCGGAAGCCCCATGTGCCCTGGGCACTTAAGGTTCAGAGAGAGAGAGAGAGAGAGAGAGACCGTTCAACCAAAATTTACATGTGTTTAGAACGTTCTACCAAACTTTAAATGTGTTTAAAACTGTTCTCCCCAACATTAAATGTACTTAGACTTTTACAAAAATAATTTCTACCCAACTTTAAATGTACTTAGACTGTTCTTCTTCTTATCTTATATCTTAAATCCTTCCCGTGACGTTAAACGTCACATAGGCCTCGCAAAGTAGTTCTACTGTTCTACCCAGCCTTAAATGTGCTTAGACTGTTCTATCCAACATTAAATGTGCTTGGATTGTTCTACCCAGCTTTAAATGTGTATAGACTGGTCTGCCTGACCTATAACACGACTATCTTAAAATGTGCTCTAAATAAGGTCATTAATATTTCATAAAGTCTCTCTTACACACACTGCTTGCTTATTCTTTCGCACAATATGAAGATGGTATTTTCAGTCTATCTTTGTCATAACTGCTGTTGCTGGAGGGACAAAGGATGGAGAGAGAGAGAGAGAGCAGAGGAAGGGCAAAGGATAGAGGGAGAAGAGCGGGGGAGGAGCAAGGATATATATATAGAAGGAGAGGCAAGGGATAGAGGGAGGAAAAGGAAGAGAAGAGAGAGAGAGAGAGAGAAGACCTGTTCAGGTGAGTTTAGTTTGATTCTGACACCTGCGTCACTTCTCTAAATTTTGGTCCATTCTTTTTTTTTTCTTAAATAACAGACTTATTTCCAAAAAGTGGTCAGGTACCTGAATCCAGCCACTGAGGCTCACTGCTGCAGACAAGACACGCCTTCATTCCTATCTATTCTTGATCTTTTCTTGTCAATTGTCGATTCTTCTTCTTCTTCTTCTATCCCTCTGGAACTGTGAGCTGGTTTTCTTGGCAGCCGATCCAGTGAAGACATTAAGCACAGTATTGTGTCTGGGTAGCAGCGGGCCATGGCAAGGGGCCGTAGCAGCGGGCCATGGCAGTGGGCCTTAGCAGCGTGCCATGGCAAGGGGCCGTAGCAGCGGGCCATGGCAGTGGGCCTTAGCAGCGTGCCATGGCAAGGGGCCGTAGCAGCGGGCCATGGCAGCTCTTTCTTTCAGTCCCTGACTGGAGCCATGAACGAAGCAGGGGATGTGCAATACTTCTTTAGCAGACTCCACCACCACAGGAGCTATGACGATCCCTGGCACGTTAGTCAGGTTAGGACTGTTACTATGGGTACCAACGGAAACCTGGGTCAGCAATGTCAACTATGGATCACTGGCTGTCAGCACGGACAACGACTTCACCACCCAGTCACTGCTTTAGAAAAAAAAAAGTTTCGACTGAAACAGCCATGAAAACAGTTAGACAGACATTTGTGGTTCATGGTTTGGCAGACATTTGTGGTTCATGGTTTGACAGACATTTATGGCTTATGGTTTAAATCATAATCATTGCACTCCGGACACGTCTATTGGTGCTGAAGCTCCCCTTCTCTCTCTCTCCCCCCCCCACCCCCACCTTCCCTAAATATATCCATCAGCGTCTTGTGGCTCACAGTGCCCATTCTGTCTTGGCTGATAAGTCCTCTCACTCATCCAGTGTGCCTCTCGTTTCTGGCCGTGCCAACCTGTTACTCCGAGTTCTCTCAGTCTAATCGGAAAAGAAGAACTCACTGCTCTCAAAGCCCTCCACTCTGACTATCTCCCTTAGCGCAATAACAATAACGGCTTTGATCCAGAGGTTATCCGTCCGCAGTGACGGCAGAGTCAACCAACCTGTCAGCTCTTTCATTTCCCTGGACGCTTGTATGCCCAGGGATCCAGATGAAGGTGACTCTGCGGATCGTTGATCTCTGCGATGACTTAAGTCACTGCTTGCGTAGAGAACCTACTCGACCTTCCAGATCATTCTCAGATAATTAAATTAACCAGTAACATCGGAGAGAGAGAGAAAGAGAAAGGGAGAAAGAGATCATCATCACCATCACCATCATCATCATCATCATCATCAACGCCTTTCACTCCCTTGATAGTATAGGTCACGGATAAAGGCTCTCCAGTCATCCCTGTTCTTGGAATTATTCTCTGCTTCCTTCCATGTGCATCCCTTGTCTCTGAGAATTGTCATAAGTTCTCTTCTCCAAGTAAGTCTAGGTCTTCCTCGTTTTCTATTTTCTTGAGGATTCCATGTCAGTGTCTGTCCTGCTATACTGATGTCGGGTTTCCTTGGAGTGTGGCCAATCCACCTCCATTTCCTAGACATGATATGTAGGCCCATAGTTTCTTGTTCTGCTCCTTCCCAGACTTCCTCGTTCCTGATCTTGTCCTGCCATTTAATGTTTAAAATCATCCTCAAGCAGTAGTTCATGAATGTTTGTATCCTCTGTTGTATTGTCTTGGTCATAACCCATGTCTCTGAACCATATAGCGGGACAGTCTTTACGTTTGTATTGAAAAGCCTAAGTTTGGTTCTTGTGTTGATGTTCTTGGATGACCATATTTTGTTAGGTTGGATAAATGCTGACCTGGCCTTGGTTATTCTAGCTTTAACATCCTTTTCCGGTCCCCCCCCCCCCCGTATTTATCCACTAAGCTGCCTAAATATTTGAAATACTCTACTTCCTCAATTGACGCTCCCTCAATTACCATGAGGCTATTGCTTGCACTATTACTTATCATTATCTTTGTTTTGTATCTGTTAATATATAGTCCCAGTTTTTGCTGACGGCAGAATATACCATGTGAATCCAGGTGGATAAATTAACGAACAGAAGAACACACCGACTTTTTTTTAAATATAAGGATTAACAGAAAAGCGAAAGGAATAAGAGAGGTTATGAAATGAGTGCGTTGATTACGTTGGAAAATAAATATTACGTTAGAAAATAAATATTTTTTTAAAAACTCAGATTCAAAGACAACTCCTGAAGCAAAAACAAAGAGTTGTTTCCCTTCGCTGAACTACATTTCAATCTGCCCAATCCACAGCTTTGAAACAATTTAAAGTTCTTAATGCCAGTCTTTTGAACTTTAATTTTTTGACACAGTTCTGTCAGCATGGCACATCTTTAAGCGTCATCAACCCCAGGTGGCTGATGTTTTCACAGTACGTTGCAATTATTTCAGATTGGTTCGTTGATGGCTGTTAAGTGGAGATTCTTATTTTTCAATTGTCTTCTGCCCTCGCTCTTTCGACGGTTTTTAAAAAATTAATTCCCTAGCTTTCATCTCCTTCTGAATATTTTCTGTTAATTTTCCCGTTCCATATTTTTCATGTTCCTCTCAATCGTTTCACTGCACTGTACTTCCGCTTCCGGTTTAGATGTTTATCTGACTGTAATTGTTTCGTTATGTTTTGTTATTTTCTTTTTCGCCCTACCATTTTGTTTGTAATTTCCGGCAAATTCCTCTTCATATTTTCCATCTTGTTACTGTCCACAACACAAAAAGGAATGGAAAAACTAATTATGTCAGTCCGTAAGAACAGCGAAGAGCAGAACCTCTATCTTAATGAAAAGAAAATAAATTGATGACAACTGACAAAGCAAACAAGGCAGCTGAAATATGTATCAATGAGGAAAAATTGGAAGAGATGGAAAGTTTTGAATATCTTGGATCACTACTAACTAATAATGGAGATACAATGAGGGAAATTAAAAGGAGGACATCAATCGCTCTTCAGAAAGTAAAACAAATAAAGAATCTGTGGAGTGGAGCAGACAGAACCACAAAAAATAAGATTTTTAAGGGCATGCATCTTTCCCATCGCAACATATGCCTGTGAGACCCGGACATTTAACAAAACAGCTGAGAAACACATAAATGCCTTTGAATGTAAATGCTACAGAAGAGTTCTCCAAATATCGTGGACACAAAAAAGAATAAAGGTATCTATACTACAAGAACTTAATATTGAAGAAGACTGGCTAGTAAAGAGGATTAAAGAGAGAAAACTTAAATATTTTGGACACATTAAATGTCATGATAATCTAGAGAAGACCGTCTTGGAAGGGTACATAATGGGAAAAAGAAAGAGAGAAAGAGCAAAACGAAGACGGCTACAAGACATCGTTGATAATCTGCAAATGGATGCAGCAGCAGTAGGTCATCTTGCTCACAACCGAGAGGCCTACAGGAGAGTTGTTTCGGAGGCAAAGTTCCGCAAGGGACATGCAAATGAATGAATGAATGACTTTCCATCTTTCCAAGACATTTTCTTATTTCCTTCCTCCCCCCCCCCCCCGCACTCCTTTTCATATTTAAAGGTAAATGAGTAAATGAGTAGTGTCATTCCACGCGGTCAAACCATAAGTGCTCTGCTATCTAGTCAGCGGTCGACCAGAAGCTGCCAACTAGTGTCGCCATCAGCACTAACTTCGTAGCTAGCGGCGCCATTACTCTTCCTTCCCACAGCGTTAACCCTGGTACCATTTTTTTTTTTTCATGAGGCTGAGGTGAACCCTGGGAGTGTTTTTTTTGTTGTTGTTTTGTACGAGCCACAAGTCTGACCGCCACCACGTGGTGGGTGGAAATCGAAACCGGGTAGCCTGGTCGGCAAGCGAGTGACTAATCCACTACACCAGCGCGGCTTCCTCCTTTTCATATTTGTTACTGCGGGGGGGGGGGGGGGTCCAGTGTCTCTTCCATTATGAACATGAATTTTCTAGTTTAGTGGAACGGGGATCTAACCACAAGGTTACCAAGACCCAGTACTGTCTTCGTACTTCTCATTTTCCTTCCCTCCTCTCTCTCTCTCTCGATCTATCTATCTATCTATCTATCTATCTAGAGAGTACATGTTGAGAGATAAAAGTCACAAAACCAGACATGTCTGCGTATTTAATTATCGATTCTGCAACATTTGTTTACTCTCTCTCTCCCTCTCTCTTTCGCTCTTTCTCCAGATCTCCACCTTGTGAAAGACTCTCATGTACTGTATCCTGTCAGTTATGTCCATCAAGACCCTCTTATACCGTAGAATCTCCAGTCAATACTTTCTCTCTCTCGCTCTCTCTCTCTCTCTCTCTCTCTCTTATTTTTCTTAAACTGCTTTACTATAAATTTGTTAGATTATAATAAATGTAAGAATGTAATATAAGTTTATTGAATGCAGTTACATACATCAGACTGTGGATTGCATGGGCAATTTAAATAAATAGCCCATACACTCCACTATGTAACTGCATAAATAAATACATAAATATATTTCCCTGCTTATGTTCAATAACAAATGCTGAATAGCTGTGGCTGAATGAAAGCTGTGTGATGAGGGACAGAACGGTAGATGGGCCTGGGTGCCAATTCTTGATCCTTTGAGAATAATTTGTTCGTTTTATCCATCCATGCGTACGTCCATCCATCCATGCGTTCGTCCGTCCGTCCGCCCGCCCATTCACCCACCCACCCATCCATCCATCCATCCATCCATCCATCCATCCATTCACCCATCCATCCATCCATCCATCCATCCACCCATCCATCCACCCACCCATCCATCCGTCCATCCATCCATCCATCCACCCATCCATCCATCCACCCATCCATCCATCCATCCACCCATCCATCCACCCACCCATCCATCCGTCCATCCATCCATCCATCCATCCATCCATCCATCCATTCACCCATCCATCCATCCACCCAACCATCCATCCATCCACCCATCCATCCACCCACCCATCCATCCGTCCATCCATCCGTCCATCCATCCATCCATCCATCCATCCATTCACCCATCCATCCATCCATCCATCCATCCACCCATCCATCCATCCATCCGTCCATCCATCCATCCATCCATCCATCCATTCACCCATCCATCCATCCACCCATCCATCCATCCATCCACCCATCCATCCACCCACCCATCCATCCGTCCATCTCTTAGCACACCTTGACTCAACACTACAACAGACTACCTGTGCAGTAGTAAATTCTCCACACTCCTTCTTGTGAGACTCGCTGGGGTCCATGAAGCACCCGCGGCAAAGCTTGGACAAGTCCCGCATTCTGGCTACTTTCTTGAACACACCCTCCTCAACATTCAACAAACTATAGCGCAACTCCCTTCTCCAGAAACGCCTCCCTCAGTGCTATTTCACAGAATAATTAAGAGTCTCAGATAAGGAGAAATGTATGTCTTAAGTTGCTTCTACCTTTTTTTCCCCCTCACGAAATTTAAATTATACCTGAGAAGCACAAACCTTCTACTAACTGTGGCGATAAAATTTATATTTTTAAAAAACCCCTTCATATAATATATACGGGGATACGGTATGCTGCGGACTCGTTGCAAATAACTTTTCCAGTGGAGATGGCACAAGATGATGATGATGATGAAAGGCTGGACATAAGCTCAGCATCCCATGAATACAGGATACACTGGACCACGAGGTCCAATGAGAGCAACACCAGCAGTGAAGACGGTAAAAGATAGCGATGAACTGTTGGACGTAGACACCGCAGGAATACAGAAATAAAGTGTGTAGAAGATACATTGCGACGAAAATTTTCTGAGATGACACAAGATGATGATGAGAGGCTGGGCATATACCCGGCATCCCTTGAAAGCTAAGATGTCTACTAGTGGCAAAAGGGACAAGCATTCATGGGAGCACAAGCTTAATATGGGTGAGTATAAACTCACGTGGCGTAGGAATACATGGTGGGCCGAACTGAACAACCAATCAAAACAACCATAAAAGTTTGACCCTGCTTCAAGGCCACATCACACTGACCATAAAGGGAAGTCAATCTCACTAACTCTGCCACACTATTGTAGTTACCTCCATTTACAAGCACATTTTCAGAAAATTAACTGTGGTTGAAAAGAGGCTTTGTTTCCGCCTTCTTCTTCTTCTTCTTCTTCTTCTTCTATGTTGTTTTACTGTTCCGATGGGAGAGATCCTTGTAAATGATGTTCCGCAGTGGGGATTAAAAACAGACCACGAAATTCATGTTCATCAATAGGGAATTCTACCCGAATTCATCTCTGTTTATATCATTTTTTTCATCGTTGTTGTTGTTGTTGTTGTTGTTGTTGTTGTTGTTGTTCCTTTCAGTACTTTAGACTACTGATCGATCCCAGCGGGTGTGGAGCTTGCTTGGAAGTATGTCATGTAGAAGATGGGACAGCTATATCCAGTCTACACTCTCTTGTTCCTCGGCCTGTCCAGATATATCCAGTCAAGACCCTCGTATACCCCGGCTTGTCCAGCTATATCCAGTCTACACTCTCTTGTACCACGGCCTGTCCAGCTATATCCAGTTTACACTCTCTTGTACCACGGCCTGTCCAGCTATATCCAGTCTACTCTCTTGTACCTCGGCCTCTCCAGATATATCCAGTCTACTCTCTTGTACCTTGGCCTGTCCAGCTATATCCAGTCAACACTATCCCGTGCCTCATTTTGCCCAGCATTATCCAGTCAAAAAAATAACAAATATATCCATATTACAAGAACTTAATATTGAAGAAGGCTGGCTAGTAAAGAGGATTAAAGACAGAAAACTTAAATATTTTGGACACATTAAACGTCATGATAATCTAGAGAAAACTGTCTTGGAAGGGTACATAATGAGAAATAGAGGAAGACCAAGGCGAAGATGGCTGCAAGACATCGTTAATGATCTGCAAATGGATGCATCAGCAGCAGGTCATCTTGGTCACAACCGAGAGGCCTACAGGAGTGCTGTTTGGGAGGCAAAGTTCCGCATGGGACATGCAAATGAATGAATGAATGAATATCCAGTCAAGACCCTCTTATACCTCGGCCTGTCCAGTTATATCCAGTCAATACTCTCATACCTCGGCCTATCCAGCTATATCCAGTCAACATTCTCACGTACCTCATCCTATTCAACTATATCCAGTCTTAAAGCTCACTTTAACTCGGGATCTTACGCCACCAGAAAGCCACTAAAATGAAAACACGTTTTATCACAAAAGCTGTAGGATTACTTAAAAACTGAAACTTCCTAGAATTACCAAAAGAAAAAAAAATAAATAACATCAAAGCAGAAACGAAACAAATAATCCAGAATTTTGGTTCTTCTGAGTGCGAAATACACAACACACACAAGATTGAAACCGTTCAACCTTCACCGATGAATAAATTCTGGACCTGGACCGGTATGGTTTTATAAAATCTTATCCCTGTAGAGAACAAGAAACCTAGAAGTACTTTCTCCTAGCAACCGCTCACGCGCATAAACTCGCCGGAGATATAAATAGGACATCCGGTAGAGACAGCACAGACCAAAACAAAAAAAAAAAAACAAAAAACGAAAAATATCCAGTTTCACACTCGCTTGGGATAAAAGTTCATTCGGCTACGTCAAAATTAGGATAAATTTTTAATTGCTGGTTAAAACTTTGTTCTGTTCTGTGCTAGACAGAAGCTGGAGGTCAGACGGATATTAAACTTTGGCACGTGTCTGAGAGAGCGCGCACGCGCGCACACACACACACACTCACACACACACACACAAACCTGGTTACTTATCCGAGTGTGCACTGTATGATCGTATGTTCTAAACAAGAGATTGCCAGGCTGCGTTTATGCAGCTAAAGTGTATGACTGAAAACACGCAACTCCTTGAGATTGATTGATTGATTGATCTTTATTTCAAAAGGGTTAAGAATTGGGCACGCAGGCCCGTCTGACATTCTGCCTTTTATCATACATCTTTCACTCTATTCCAGACATTCTACAAATATGCTGTTCATATAACAAACATAACTAACATTGAAGCTGAGAGACATAAAATAAAATATAACATTTACGTTTCGCTCTTAAACGTTCACTCAGTACAGAAGTAACTACATACATTATAAATGACTATCTACTAAACAAAATTTTCGGGATTATTCAGAAAACAATTAATTGTATTCGGTGTCTGTAAGAGCAGTTTAAGATAACTTTTAAGTTTTATAATTCATGGAGGCATGTAGTCGATATCAAATAGATATTGGGAAAGTTTGTAGTTTTAGGAAGGTGTATCATTTATATTTTTTATACAGGAAGGGAGGTTATTCCAAAGATGAGTAGCAGAATAACTAAAGCTTTTCTTGTAAAGATCAAGTCCAGGTTTTGGAAGACATATGTTGTTCAAGCGTTGGCTGCACTTTGGGCTAAATTTAAATAGGTTCCATAGATAAGGCGGGGCATGCCGTGAAAGAATTTGATGTACTAACTTGGCTTTGTTGAAGAGGAACCTGTTCTTAAGAGGCAGTATTTTGATACGTTTGTGCTGGTTAGTTGTTTGTGCTTGATCTTTGTCACAAATAAGCTTTACTGCTCGCTTTTGGAGTGAGCAAAGCCTCTTTGTATTTGACACTGAGCAACCATCCCAAACTGTTGAGCAATAGTCTAAATGTGTTTGTATATGAGATATATAGTATGTCTTCCTAGTGTCTTGATCGATGAAGTGCTTAATTTTAGCTAATTGGTATACTTTTTGTGCGATGAGTTTTGTTAGACCTTGCACATGAGAGTTCCAGGTCAGATGTTGGTCAATAAAAAGACCTAGTGTTTTGTGCTCGCTAACGTTTTCTATCTGTGATGTTTCTGTACAGAGCCGAAGTGTTGTTTTTGTTGCGTTTTGTAGTTTCTGTCTTGTTGTTATGAGCATTGATTTTGTTTTATCGGTGTTTATAATCATGCCATTATTTTTGCTCTATCTAATTAAATTGTATAACTCGACCTGAAGAGTTGATTCCAGATTAATGCAGTCGTAGTCACTGGTGTAGACTGTGCAATCATCGGCAAAAAGGTCATAAGAAGAGTGTTTAAGATGAAGTGGAAGATCACTGATATAGATAGCAAAGAGCAACGGGCCTAGAATAGAACCTTGCGGAACACCAGTGTCAACTGTAGCAGAATTTGATAGAGAATTGTTGAAGAATACTACCTGTTGTCTGTCTGAAAGAAACGATGCAATTAATTTTATTAGGTCAGGGTGCAATTTATAAGTCTTTATTTTTCTTACAAGAATATCGTGGTCAATCATATCAAATGCCTTTTTAAAGTCGAGAAATAATCCGAGTTTTTAAAAAAAATGTTAAAGCCGTATTTGTTGTGTACCTACCTACCTACCTACCTACTTAACCTACCTAACCTACCTACCGACCCACCCACCCACCCACTGAATTACACACCCCACTCTATATCCAGCAGTCAAGACCTTTAAGACCTTTTCGCATCTCTATCTGAACAGCTATATCCAGTCAATACCCTAGCCTGTTCAACTATATATCCAGTTAAGACCCTCTCGTACCTCATCCTGTCCTGCTATATCCACTTAAGCCCCTCTCGCACTTTATCCAGTCCAGCTATGCCCAGTCAAGCCCCTCTCGTACCTCATCCTGTTCTGCTATATCTACTCAAGGCCCCCACGACTTCAGCCTGTCCATATACTTAAGGCCCTCTCGTACCTCACCCTGTCCATCTACTCAAGTTCCTCTCGTACCTCAGCCTGTCCATCTACTTAAGATCCTCTCGTACCTCAGCCTGTCCATCTACTTAAGATTCTCTCGTACCTCAGCCTGTCCATCTACTTAAGATCCTCTCGTACCTCAGCCTGTCCATCTACTTAAGGCCCTCTCGTACCTCAGCCTGTCCATCTACTCATGGCCCTCTCGTACCTCAGCCTGTCCATCTACTCAAGGCCCTCTCGTACCTCAGCCTGTCCATCTACTCATGGCCATCTCGTACCTCAGCCTGTCCATCTACTCAAGGCCCTCTCGTACCTCAGCCTGTCCATCTACTCATGGCCCTCTCGTACCTCAGCCTGTCCATCTACTCAAGGCCCTCTCGTACCTCAGCCTGTCCATCTACTCAAGGCCATCTCGTACCTCAGCCTATCTATCTACTCAAGGCCATCTCGTACCTCAGCCAATCCATCTACTCAAGGCCCTCTCGTACCTCAGCCTATCCATCTACTCAAGGCCCTCTCGTATCTCAGCCTGTCCATCTACTCAAGGCCCTCTCGTACCTCAGCATGTCCATCTACTCAAGGCTCTCTCCTAGCTCAGATTGTACTTCTATATCCTCCTTATATCCTACAGAGATTCTCCGCGTACACAGGCCACGTTAAATTTAAAGAGGGATGATGTATGTGTGTACTTTTTTCAGGGGGAAGGAGTGGAAGAAAAGAAATAGAGTGAGTGGGAGAGAGAGAGAGAGTGGGAGAAAGAGAGATAGTGAGAGAAAGTGAGAGAGATACAGTGAGATGGAGAGAGAGAGTGAGAGTGAGAAAAAGTGAGAGAGAAAGAGAGAGTGAGAGAGAAAGAGAGAGTGGGAGAGAAAGAGAGAGTGAGAAAGAAAGAGAGATACAGAGTGAGAGAGAGAGAAAGAGAGAGTGAGACAGAAAGTTAAAGAGATAAGAGAGAGAGAGTGAGAGAGAGAGAGAGACAGAAGAGTGAGAGTGAGAGATAGAATGAGAGAGTGAGAGTGAGAGAGTATGTGAGAGAGTGAGAGAGAGTGAGAGAAAGTGAGAGTGAGAGAAAGAGAGAGAGAGAGTGAGAGAAAATGAGAGAGAGAGAGTGAGAGAAAGTGAGAGAGATACAGAGAGAAAGAGTAGTTGGAAAAGAAAAGTTGCACTGATCTATAAAAAAAACTTTTCAAATATCCAAACCTGGCTCCGAAAAATCTATCGGAAAACTGCAATAACAAGTCTGGGCCCAAATATTGGTATTTGACAAATAAAAAAATGGGGCCCAGATGTCGGTATTTGACAACCAAACAAAATGGGGCCCAGATGTCGATATTTGACAACCAAAACAAATCGGGGCCCAGATGTCGGTATTTGACAACCAAAAACAAAAAAACGGGGCCCAGATGACGATATTTGACAACCAAACAAATCGGGGTCCAGATGACTTTTGACAACCAAACATAACGAGGCCCAGATATCGGTATATGACAACCTTAACAATGCGGGGCCCAGGTGTAAGTATTTGAGAAACCAAACAGAACAGAAATAAGACAAAGCCAATCATGTCCGTCTCATTTTTTTTTTCTGGACAGAATTTCATAAACTGGAAAATGAAGCGAAAGAAATATGAAAATTCATCGTATTAGAGAATATAAAATCTTGCTGAGTGTGCAGATTATTACAAGCTACTCTCTTAAATACACACACACACGCACACACACATACGCCCCAGAAGTTGGACCTGGATTTACGACAGCTCGTAAAATCTAAAACCATAAACTTAATTTTTTTTAACCTGTTTTTTTCTTTTTTTTTTTGGGGGGGGGGGCTTCCGCCTGCCAAAAAAAACAATGGATGTGAAAGTACGCAGCGAACGTTACCTGGCCAGTATCGCGAGAAAGTGCGAGATTATCTTGTCCCGGCTTTTTCTTTGCTTTCCTTCTTAATGTTTTCTTCATTTTTTTTTTTTTTTTGGTCGTTGTTTTTGTTGGTTTTAGATGTTCTGTCACGAAATATAACTTGATGTGATCATCTTAAGCTCCTCATCGCTGGCAGTAAACAAAGCAAACAAACAGGAAGCTCAGTTTTCTGATGTACATATTACAATGTCACCACATAAGACAGAGAGAGTCCGATGTGTATGTTGCAGTTTTACAAACAAACAAAAATGACGGAAAGAAGAAAAGATAAGAAGGAATTTTTAAAAAAAAAGGAAATGAAATGAACACGTGGAAAAGTAAAACAGTAAAATCCCTGTTTCCTTGTCATAAAGGCATGCTGGGTAGGGTGTTAGGCCCGTAATTCCAAGACCATCGGCACATGATGTGGTCACTATGATGCCTGGGCCGCATTTACCTTCCCAGATATCTCTGGTACCGTGGGGGGGGGGCCTTTCTAGTGTACCGGTAACAGGAAAAAAAATCCCCCCCCCCTCACTGGTGGGACTTGAACCCGGTACCACCGGATTAGCAGGCCGAGTGCCTAACCAGTCAGCAGCCAACCATGCCGCCAAAACAAACAGTAACAAACCAGTATTTCGGCCATATGCCTTAACAACCAATCTAGATCCCTAGATTAAGCTTAATAAGGGCCCCCACTCCTATGCTAGTTATACTAATATATAATCTTACTCGTATTAAGCTTAGTAACGGCCCCCACTCCTACCCCAGTTATACTAATATATAATCTTACTCGTATTAAACTTAGTAACGGCCCCTACTCCTATCCCAGTTATACTAATATATAATCTTACTCGTATTAAACTTAGTAACGGCCCCTACTCCTATCCCAGTTATACTAATATATAATCTTACTCGTATTAAGCTTAGTAACGGCCCCCACTCCTACCCCAGTTATACTAATATATAATCTTACTCGTATTAAACTTAGTAACGGCCCCCACTTCTATCCCAGTTACACTGATATATAAACTTATTAAACTTAGTAACGGCCCCCACTTCTATCCCAGTTACACTGATATATAAACTTATTAAACTTATTAACTAATATAATCTTACTCGTATTAAGCTTAGTAACGGCTCCCATTCATATCCCAGTTATACTAATATATAATCTTACTCGTATTAAGCTTAGTAACGGGGCCCACTCTTAACCCAGTCGCCTCTTATGACATACGTGGAAGGTGGCAGTGGTCCTATCCTTTTCTCCCAGGATTTAGACATGACCTCCTATGACCATCACATACTAGTCGGATCAATAATAGTTATAAATGTCATATCACATAATAACTTGTATTTCTAGAGTTTTATTGTACTTTGACGCTGCCCCCCCCCCCTTTTTTTTCTCCCTCCCCCCCCACCCTGAAGATTAAGCCTATTAAGCCTTAATGGCTAATCCGCCACAGGTAAATGTTCTATTGTACCTGTAAGCCATTAACACCACTCTTGTCGTATGTCCCTGTTTTATATACAGACTGTTGATCCAGTCTCTTGTGAATCATCAGCTGAGCTGATCCAGAATCTTCTGAATTATCAAGTGACTTGATCCAATCTCTTGTGAATTGTCAAGTGAGTTGATCCAGTCTCTTGTGAATTGTCAAGTGAGCTGATACAGTCTCTTGTGAATTGTCAAGTGAGTTGATCCAATTTCTTGTGAATTGTCAAGTGAGTTGATCCAGAATCTTGTGAATTTTCAAGTGAGTTGATCCAGTCTCTCGTGAATTATCAAGTGAGTTGATCCAGTCTCTCCTGAATTATCAAGTGAGTTTATCCAGTCTCTTGTGAATTGTCAAGTGAGTTTATCCAGTCTCTTGTGAATTGTCAAGTGAGTTGATCCAGAATATTGTGAATCACCAAAAGGAGCAGACAACTCCGTAAACGCCCCTCTTCACAGATAATAAACTTCTCCAGGCCTGTACATTCCGGTTTAAGATTCATCATGTTTGCGTTCGTTTCACAGATTCTGTTGGCGTGCGTGTCCTATAGGTCTGAAAGTACGAACGATGTAAGTGCACTTCGGGTGAAAGGGGATACGATAACACAGCGACGAAGAAGAACAAATGACAGGATTAACTTCACTTTCTCTGGAAGCTTTCCATAATTCTAAATGTTAATTTCTCAACAGAGAATCCACCTTATTATGAGAACAAACAAATATAATTTAACGTCAGCAAATTTAACGATGACAGCAAATTGTCTCTTGACTTCCTTACTAAACATTGGCCGCTCACAGGTCGTGAGTTCTATTAAGTAATTCGCTGACAATGGAGTGCTAGCGACTTCGGGACCTAACGACAACCGAAAGATAATAAAGATCAAATATAGGTCTCATTCTTTAACTCAGTCGTCGGGCCCAAAATGAAGCCGCCCATTGTTCCACACGGGTTTCTTTACTTCAGGAAGGCATCTTAATTACTTCTAGACCAGTTCCTTCTTCAGCGTGGACCTTTAAAATGATTCGGAACTGCAGCTCTGCATTGCCTCGCATCTTCCCAGTGTCTGTGGTGCTGCTTCTACCGTTACTAAGTTTCTAATTATGGCGTCGTTTCCTTGTTTTGAGACGCCATCCACTTTCGTTTGTGAAAAATGTTAGCGAAAGTCATCCCGTCTGGATATGGGAGTACCTGGCACTTCCATGCGGGGACAGTATCCTTTCACTGAGCGACGTCTGTGGCCGAGTGTGATAATGTCTGAGATTTCGGGAGAAGTGGAGAGATTCCCAGCCTTGGAGGCGCGGATGATCCCCCGTAACATGTAAGAATCGCGTGGATGATCCCCCGTAACATGTAAGAATCGTGTGGATGATCCCCCGTAACATGTAAGAATCGCGTGGATGATCCCCCGTAACATGTAAGAATCGCGTGGATGATCCCCCGTAACATGTAAGAATCGTGTGGATGATCCCCCGTAACATGTAAGAATCGTGTGGATGATCCCCCGTAACATGTAAGAATCGTGTGGATGATCCCCCGTAACATGTAAGAATCGTGTGGATGATCCCCCGTAACATGTAAGAATCGTGTGGATGATCCCCCGTAACATGTAAGAATCGCGTGGATGATCCCCCGTAACATGTAAGAATCGTGTGGATGATCCCCCGTAACATGTAAGAATCGTGTGGATTGATGACGTGATGTGATAGGTACTTTAGAGGAAGCTGCGCTATCGCCCGAGTCCCACACAAAAGTGTACATACACTTAATGTATGCAGATCCGCACCCATACATTCTGTGTTCACCAAAAATGAGCGTGTTTAGGGGGGCCCATGATACTGCTCACTTTAAATAATAACTTCACGGGTTTTAAAAAAAATTCTGGATAGCAAGACAAGATAAAACAGGAAGCGGACAATCAGTGCCGGAACGAATATTTTTTTTACTGCATATTTACTGTACACTTATTATTATTTTTAATTTAATAGAAAATACCCGCAGGATTATTTTCTATTAAATTGAAAATAATAATAATAATAATAAGTGTACAGTAAATATGCAGTTAAAAAAATACCCGCAGGATAATATATCTATACTACAAGAGCTTAATATTGAAGAAGGCTGGCTAGTGAAGACTATTAAAGAGAGAAAACTGAAATATTTTGGACACATTAAACGTCATGATAATTTAGAGAAGACCGTATTGGAAGGATACATAATGGGACAAAGAAAAAGAGGAAGACCAAGACGAAGATGGCTGCAATACATCGTTGACGATCTGGAAATGGATGCAACAGCAGCAGGCCATCTTGCTCACAACCGAGAGGCCTACAGGAGTGCTGTTTGGGAGGCAAAGTTCCGCAAGGGACATGCAAATGAATGAATGAATGACCCGCAGGATCTCTGCCGCAAGTGCGAAAAGCCGTAAATCGGTCGGCCGTAAATCGGGGTCTGACTTTATTCAGTTATGTACTTAATCAAGCGGCGTGGAACTGTAGAGTTGGGCGCTATGAAACATCATAGCTGCCCCTAATGGAACAGAAACGAACAAACAAACAAAATGCGAGGGTGCATAGAACAGTGCGTTGTCCTTGTTCTAGGGACTTGTTCTGTCCTGTCTTGTCTTGTGCTATCTCACTGTAACTGCGAGTTGGTGTTCTTTGCAGCCGATGATGTAGAGATGTTGAGGCACAGCATCGTATCGGCGTGGGAGCGGGTTATGGCTGCTACGTTTTCAGTCCCGGAGTACAGCTAGAAAACAGGGGTTGTGCAATGCTTCTTTAGCAAACTCCACCACCATGGGGACTATGGCGATCCCTATCCTGTTAGCCAGGTTATGCCTGTTACTGGGGGACAGTATCGGTGATGTGGGACAGGGTCTTAGTCAGCAATGGTTCTCTAACCCTGACGCTAGCATATCAGCTGTGAGTCGCTGACTGCCTCATCGGACAGACGTCTTCATCTCTTTGTTCTAGGGACAAGCAGAAAAATGCGATCATTCACTGAGGTGCAGGACATACAGTCTCTGCAAATTGTTACATATCCATTTACTGAAATAACGCAAACAAAAATTTGTGGGGCGTAATAAACTATGAGGAGGGGGGGGCCAAGACACTGCTCAATCTGGCAGTCAGGGGGCCCATAGCTGACATGCTAGCGCCAAGGCTGGCAAAATACATACGTGATGAAGGCCCCGTCCTAGCGGTCCTTTCATAACTCCCAGTAACAGGCCTAGCCTGGATAATGGGGGCACGGATCGTCATAGTCCTCCATGGTGGTGGATTCTGCTAAAGAAGTACTGCATACTCGATCTTTTTACAGCTTCGCTCAGGGAAGGAAAAAAATCACTGTCATAATCGCTTCCCCCCCCCCTCAAACAACCTTACACGATGTTGTGCCTCAACATCTTCACGGCATCGGCTGTAAAGAACACCAGCTCACAGTTCCAAGACGATTAAAGGAGAAAAAAAACGAAGATTATATATATAAATCTTATATACATCTTTATTAAACGTCATGATAATCCAGAGAAAACCGTCTTGGAAGGGTACATAATGGGGAAAAAGAAAGAGAGGAAGACCAAGGCGAAGATGGTTGCAAGACATCGTTGACGATCTGCAAATGGATGCTTCAGCAGCAGGGCCATCTTGCTCACAACCGAGAGGCCTACAGGAGTGCTGTTAGGGAGGCAAAGTTCCACAAGGGACATGCAAATGAAGGAATGGATATATTTATGCGAAACGAAGTTAACGTATCTTCATATTTCACTCTTGAAAAGAGCCAGAGGTGGAATAAGTAGGTCACGAGTTTGTTCCATCAAAATAAGGAAAAAAAACATCAGTCAAGTACACATTCAGTCAGTCAGTCTTGTACATCCATGTGTACACTTGAGTGGTACATAAGGTGAGCATGGTTGATGTTCGACTTCAACTCGGTTATAAAAACTGAATCACAGACTGTATCAGAGTTGGCAACTCCCGACAGGTTTAGCAACCCAAACCGGGTCGGGTCACCCTATCCTCCGATATATTTTGTTCTCCAGATTTTCGATAACATCTGAACTGCTTTTGGCTCAGATTTCTCTCTCTCTCTCTCTCTCTCTCTCTTTCTTCAGTGGCACTAGTTAACATCGATGCTGCCAGTTTTTAACATCGCCGTTCGTCTTGTCTGCTAAAGTTAACAATGTTCAAGCGGATACACTCATGAGACGCTCGTGATGATAAGTGGAGTATCATCTTCGCTTCTCTATCGCAACAACAACAACAACAACAGCAGCAGCAACCATAACAATAGCAACAACACCAACAACAACAACAAAAGCAACAACGACAACAACAACAGCAAAAGCAACAAAACAGAAACAATAATGACAACAGCAGCAGCAACAATAACAACAGCAACAACAATAACAATAGCAACAACAATAACAATAGCAACAACAACAACAACAATAACAGCGAAAGCAACAAAACAGAAACAATAATGACAACAACAGCATCAGCAATAACAATAGCAACAACAGCAACAACAACAACAATAACAGCGAAAGCAACAAAATAGAAACAATAATGACAACAACAGCAGCAACAATAACTATTGCAACAACAGCAACAACAACAACAATAATAATAGCGAAAGCAACAAAACAGAAACAATAATGACAACAACAGCGGCAACAACAATAACGATAATAACAGCGAAAGCAACAAAACAGAAACAATAATGACAACAACAGCAGCAACAATAACAATAGCAACAACAACGACAACAACAACAGCGAATGCAACAAAACAGAAACAATAACGACAACAACAGCAGCAGCAACAACAACAACAACCACCTTTTACCAACGACAAGTACTCCACATCAATTAACTAAGGACGATCGTTTTCTTGATTTTATCTTGGACGTCATCCTGGTGCGCCTCTTGTTATCCTTTCATGTCCGGTGCTCTCCCCTGCTATCACTCATCTTCTTTATCTTCGTGCCAGGCAATTGCTGGCATAGTTTTCAAAGGTTTAGACACGCACAACTTCCTGACACACAGGTCAGAACTTAACTCGTGTCTGTTTCTCCGAGCACCGGTCAAGGCAAACATATATACAAAACAGTACAGCCAACCAACCAACCAATCAACCAACCACCACAACCAATCAACCAACTAACCAAATCAACCAACCAACAAGCCAGCCAGCCACCCAATCAACTACCCTAACCAACCAACCAATCAAATTAACCAAACAATCAGCCACACCAACCAATCAATCAACGAACCACATGAACCAATCAACCAACCAGCCAGCCAGCCAACCATCCAACTACCCCAACCAACCACCCAATCAACCAACTAAATCAACCAACCAGTCAACCACACAACCAACCACCCTAACCAACCAATCAAATCAACCAAACAACCAATCACCACAACCAATCAACCAACCAGCCAACCAGCCAGCCAGCCACCCAACCAGCCAATCACCCCAACAAACCAACCAACCACATCAATCAGCCAGCCAACCATCCAACCACTCAACCAACCACCAACTCTCTTTCCGACCTTTGAAAGTTGTGGGCCCATCTGCTTGTCTGTTCGTCCGCCTGTCAGTCTGTCAATCTGTTCCCCCCACCCCCTACCTTCCTCTGGCTATAATTATCAAACTAAAGAACTAGGGAAATGCGCTTATAAGAATTACTACCAAGAATTCCAGACATCATCTGGATCCCGAGAAAACGTTTATGTTGGAAATGTGCTATCAAGTACGAGCCAAGCCTTTCTCAATCTGGAATATTTTTATTTATCCTCGCGGAAACGTTTTGTACTGCCGTTCAATTTTCGATTAATATGTTCTCCTGTCAGCTCCCTCTCGGCTATCGCGGCCCTCTATTTCTCCCTTCCCGGCTTTCACAGCCTTCTATCTCTACCTTCCCAGCTATCACGGCCCTCTATCTCTACCTTTCCGGCTTTCACAGCCTTCTATCTCTACCTTCCCAGCTATCACGGCCCTCTATTTCTCCCTTCCCGGCTTTCACAGCCTTCTATCTCTACCTTCCCAGCTATCACGGCCCTCTATCTCTACCTTCCCGGCTTTCACAGCCTTCTATCTCTACCTTCCCAGCTATCACGGCCCTCTATCTCTACCTTCCCGGCTTTCACAGCCTTCTATCTCTACCTTCCCAGCTATCACGGCCCTCTATCTCTACCTTCCCGGCTTTCACAGCCTTCTATCTCTACCGTCCCAGCTTTTATGGCCTTCTATCTCTACCTTCCCGGCTTTCACAGCCTTCTATCTCTACCTTCCCAACTTTTACGGCCTTCCACCTTCCCACCTTTCACGGCCCTCTATCTCTACCTTCCCACCTTTCACGGCCCTCTATCTCTACCTTCCCACCTTTCACGGCCCTCTATCTCTACCTTCCCAACTTTCACGGTCCTCTATCTCTACCTTCCCAACTTTCACGGCCTTCTATCTCTACATTTCCAACTTTCACGGCCCTCTATCTCTACCTTCCCAACTTTCACGGCCTTCTATCTCTACATTTCCAACTTTCACGGCCCTCTATCTCTACCTTCCCAACTTTCACGGCCCTCTATCTCTACTTTTTCAACTTTCATAGCCCTCTATCTCTACCTTCCCGGCTTTAACGGCCTTCTATTTCCGGATTTCACGGCCCTCTATCTCTACATTCCCAGCTTTTACGGCCCTCTATCTCCCCTTCCTGGCTATCGCGGAATTATATTTCTCCCTTTCCGGCTTTCACGGGCCTCTATCTCTACCTTCCTAATTATCATGGCCCTCTATTTCTCCCTTTCTTGCTATCACAGCCTTCTATCTCTACCTTCCCAGCTATCACGGCCTCTATCTCTACCTTCCCGGCTTTCACAGCCTTCTATCTCTACCTTCCCAGCTATCACGGCCCTCTATCTCTACCTTCCCGGCTTTCACAGCCTTCTATCTCTACCTTCCCAGCTATCACGGCCCTCTATCTCTACCTTCCCGGCTTTCACAGCCTTCTATCTCTACCGTCCCAGCTTTTATGCCCTTCTATCTCTACCTTCCCAACTTTTACGACCTTCCACCTTCCCACCTTTCACGGCCCTCTATCTCTACCTTCCCAACTTTCACGGCCCTCTATCTCTACCTTCCCGGCTTTCACGGCCCTCTATCTCTACCTTCCCAACTTTCACGGCCTTCTATCTCTACCTTCCCAACTTTCACGGCCCTCTATCTCTACCTTCCCAACTTTCACGGCCCTCTATCTCTACCTTCCCAACTTTCACGGCCCGCTATCTCTACCTTCCCAACTTTCACGGCCCGCTATCTCTACCTTCCCAACATTCACGGCCCGCTATCTCTACCTTCCCAACTTTCACGGCCCTCTATCTCTACCTTCCCAACTTTCACGGCCCTCTATCTCTACCTTCCCAACTTTCACGGCCTTCTATCTCTACATTTCCAACTTTCACGGCCCTCTATCTCTACCTTCCCAACTTTCACGGCCCTCTATCTCTACTTTTTCAACTTTCATAGCCCTCTATCTCTACCTTCCCGGCTTTAACGGCCTTCTATTTCCGGATTTCACGGCCCTCTATCTCTACATTCCCAGCTTTTACGGCCCTCTATCTCCCCTTCCTGGCTATCGCGGAATTCTATTTCTCCCTTTCCGGCTTTCACGGGCCTCTATCTCTACCTTCCTAATTATCATGGCCCTTTATTTCTCCCTTTCTTGCTATCATGACCCTCTATCTCTCTCTTTCCAGCTATCACGGCCTTCTATATCTCCCTTCCCAGCTATCATGTCCCTCTATCTCTCCCTTCCCAACTATCACGTCCCTCTATCTCTCCTTTCCCAGCTATCAAGTCCCTCTATCTCTCCATTCCCACATATCACTTCCCTCTATCTCTCCCTTCCCGACTATTATGACCCTTTTATCCCGAATACCACGACCCTCTCCACTTTCCCTGCTGTCAAGGATCTTACTCTCACTATGGTCCTCACTCATTCTTCCCAGCTATCATGGCTCTCTCTCCCACCCTCCCAAATATAACAGTCCTCTCTACCACCTTCCTAGCTATCACGTCAATCCCTTCCCATCTATCACAACCCTTTCTCCTACCTACCCATCTATCACGACCCTTTCTCCCACCTTCCCATCCATCACGACCCTTTCTCCCACCTTCCCAGCTATCACGACCCTTTCTCCCACCTACCCATCTATCACGACCCTTTCTCCCACCTACCCATCTATCACGACCCTTTCTCCCACCTTCCCATCTATCACGACCCTTTCTCCCACCTACCCATCTATCACGACCCTTTCTCCCACCTTCCCATCTATCACGACCCTTTCTCCCACCTTCCCAGCTATCACGACCCTTTCTCCCACCTTCCCATCTATCACGACCCTTTCTCCCACCTACCCATCTATCACGACCCTTTCTCCCACCTTCCCATCTATCACGACCCTTTCTCCCACCTTCCCAGCTATCACGGCCATCCCTTACCAGCTATCGCGACCCTTTCACCCACTTTCCCAGCTATCACGACCCTCTCACCCACTTTCCCAGCTATCACGACCCTCTCACCCACTTTCCCAGCTATCACGACCCTTTCACCCACTTTCCCAGCTACCACGACCCTCTCACCCACTTTCCCAGCTATCACGACCCTCTCACCCACTTTCCCAGCTATCACGACCCTTTCACCCACTTTCCCAGCTATCACGACCCTCTCACCCACTTTCCCTATCACGACCCTTTCACCCACTTTCCCAGCTATCACGACCCTCTCACCCACTTTCCCAGCTATCACGACCCTCTCACCCACTTTCCCAGCTATCACGACCCTCTCACCCACTTTCCCAGCTATCACGACCCTTTCACCCACTTTCCCAGCTAACACGACCCTCCCTTACCAGCTATCGCGACCCTTTCACCCACTTTCCCAGCTATCACGACCCTCTCACCCACTTTCCCAGCTATCACGACCCTCTCACCCACTTTCCCAGCTATCACGACCCTTTCACCCACTTTCCCAGCTACCACGACCCTCTCACCCACTTTCCCAGCTATCACGACCCTCTCACCACTTTCCCAGCTATCACGACCCTTTCACCCACTTTCCCAGCTATCACGACCCTCTCACCCACTTTCCCAGCTATCACGACCCTTTCACCCACTTTCCCAGCTATCACGACCCTCTCACCCACTTTCCCAGCTATCACGACCCTCTCACCCACTTTCCCAGCTATCACGACCCTCTCACCCACTTTCCCAGCTATCACGACCCTTTCACCCACCTTTCCAGCTATCACGACCCTCTCTCCCACCTTCCCAGCTATCACGACCCTCTCTCCCACCTTCCCAGCTATCACGACCCTCTCTCCCACCTTCCCAGCTATCACGACCCTCTCTCCCACCTTACCAGCTATCACGACCTCTCACCCACCTTTCCAGCTATCACGGCCATCCCTTACCAGCTATCATGACCTTCTCTCCCACGTTTCCAGCTATCACGACCCTCTCACCCACCTTCCCAGCTATCAAGACCCTCTCACCCACCTTCCCAGCTATCACGACCCTCTCATCCACCTTCCCAGCTATCACGACCCTCTCTCCCATCTTCCCAGCTATCATGACCCTCTCTCCCACCTTCCCAGCTATCACGGCCCTCTCTCACCCACCTTCCTAGCTATCACGACCCTCTCATCCACCTTCCCAGCTATCATGACCCTCTCTCCCATCTTCTCAGCTATCATGGCCCTTACACCTACCTTGCCTGCTATCACGGCCCTTTCTCTCATCTTCTCAGCTATCACGGCCCTCTCGCCCACCTTCCCTGCTATCACGGCCATCTCACCCATCGTCCCAGCTATCACGGCCCTTTCTCCTATCCTCCCAGCTATCATGACCCTCTCTCCCATCTTCTCAGAAAATCACGGCCCTCTCTCCCACCTTCCCAGCTATCCCGACCCTTTCTCACACCTTCCCAGCTATCACGACCCTTTCTCCCACCTTCCCAGCTATCACGACCCTTTCTCCCACCTTCCCAGCTATCACGACCCTTTCTCCCACCTTCCCAGCTATCACGACCCTTTCTCCCACCTTCCCAGCTATCACGACCCTTTCTCCCACCTTCCCAGCTATTACGGCCCTATCACTCTTCTCTCATCAAAACAAGATGACATCCTCTTCTCTCATCTCAACAAGATGACATCCTCTTCTCTCATCAAAACAAGATGACATCCTCTTCTCTCATCTCAACAAGATGACATCCTCTTCTCTCATCAAAACAAGATGACATCCTCTTCTCTCATCTCAACAAGATGACATCCTCTTCTCTCATCTCAACAAGATGACACCCTCTTCTCTCATCTCAACAAAATGACATCTACAGAACTTTAATTATATCCACATCTAAACCGTCCATTCGGATGTGTAGGTTATCCAAACAGACTTCCTGCTGTGCGCGCACTCGTTAAGATGGCTACCGTGGTAAGGTATGTAACTCTCGATTATAAACTTCAAGAGAGATAATCCGGGTATATAAAGGGCCAGAACCGGGCAAGTTTTTTTTGTACAAAGTTAGATAACTGGCTCCAATAATAGTCGCCCTTGCCAAATATTTTATCTCTTGTTTATTTCTGTGGCACTTCCTTGCACATTCCTCTCCACCCTCTGTCGCACACTCCCTCATATACAACAACAAGACGCAGACAGGTAGCCTCTCTCACTAACACGAACTCACGCACATGAAACGCACACTCTTCATGTGCAGAATTCTGTGTGCTTTAGCGCTGTAAAACCGAATATGAGACTGTATCAGAGTTGGCAACTCTCTATAGGATTAGCAGTCCAAACCGGGTCACCCTATCCTACCTTCTCACTCGAGACTGGCTGTTGAGATATTTACAGCTTTGTCGAAAGTTTCGAGAACGGCATCCTCTTTATGGTGGTGGAGCTTGCTGGAAAGCTAACTCCCTCAATCCATTACATCCGATTTCATAAATTTATTCCAAAACATCTCTCAGAAACTGAAAATCATCTGGTGCAGTAAGTCATTGTCATTGAGTGTGAGAACGTTTTACAGTGCTATACTGAATGTGTGAAAGAAAGTATTACAGTGCTATATTGAATGTGAGAAAGAATTTATTACAGTGCTATACTGAACGCAAGAAAGAAAGTATCACAGTGCTATACTGAATGTAAGAAAGAAAGTATTACAGTGCCATATTGAATGTGAGAAAGAAAGTATTACAGTGCTATACTGAATGTGAGAAAGAAAGTATTACAGTGCTATATTGAATGTGAGAAAGAAAGTATTACAGTGCAATACTGAATGTGAGAAAGAAAGTATTACAGTGCAATACTGAACGAGAGAAAGAAAATATTACACTGCTATACTGAACCTATTTTGCAATACGGAAGTGAATCATGGGCTATTGGAAGGCACATGAGTAAATCACTGGATCCAACGGAAATGTGGCTCCTAAGAACAGAGATGTGGCTCCTAAGAACAGAGATGTGGCTCCTGAGAAGAATGATGAGGATCCCGTGGATACCCAAAATAACGAATGTACTGTTCTTGAGACAAGAGAAATGAAGAACAAAGTATAATAACAAAGATAAGGAAAAGACAATCATCATTCTTGGGGCACGCGATGAGACGAGAGAAACTGGAAAACATAACAACTGGTAAAACTGAAGGGAATAGAGGCAGAGGAAGACCGAGGGAACAGATGTCAGAAGGCCTGACATTGTGGCATGGAAAGAAATCAGCCACAGAGTTAACTCAGAAATGTCAAGGACCGAGATTTGTGGAGGACTGTGATCGCCCAATGTAAATTCGATGCAAGAAAAAACAGATACCACGTCTTCACTGGCTAGTAAAATAGGACTTCAAATTAACAATGAAAAAAAAAATAATGAAACTTCCCATTAATCAAGAAGGAAAAATATACGTAGAAGGAAAAATATACGTAGAAGTAACAGCTGATGAAGAAGTAAACCAATTTGCTTACCTCGGTAACTACATACGTAGACCAGGATGGCGACGTCAGAACGGAAGTTAGAATTAGAATTGCAAAAGAAGCACTGATCTTCAAGAATCTTGAGAACATATGGCACCCAAAAGCTATAAGCACAAAAACAATGTTAGGATTATTCAATTCAAATGTAACATCTACCCTCATTTATGCATGCGAAAGCTGGAAAACAACTAAAGAAATAGACAACAAATTAGACTCTTTTGAAAACAAATGCCTAAGGAAAATATTCAGTATAACGTGGAACGAATTCAAGAACAGTGCAGAGATAAGACAGATGAGCGAACAACAAACTGTCTCGTGGTTGATCAGAAAAAGAAGATGGACGTATGTAGGTCATGTGATGAGAAGAAACAATCAGAGAATATAAAACAAGCTATCAAGTGGAACACACCAGGACGAAGAAAAAAAGGTAGACCACGTGAAACTCTAAAGAGGACATTGTTAAGAGAGGCCAAATTAGTAGGCATAAAATCCCTTGATGAAGCTGAAAGACTCGCCGAAAACACGAAAACTTGGCAAACTATCATGCGAGCCCTATGTGACGTTTAACTGCACGGGAACGATGTAAGATGTCAGATGAATGAACGTCCATGCTGCCCGATATGGCAAGTGATGATGATTATTTCAAGACATGGCTCTGGCTGTAGCGAGTTCCGCTAGAGTTCGCGACTGCAGGGAATGCTACAACTCTTGCATGCAACACAAATGAAACTTGCTCATTTCCTCTAGTCTGTGACTAGAGACCTTGATAGAATACTTTACCCCACAAGTATGTTTCTTTCTATGTTGGCAGAAATGCAGATGAAGCCACTGACAGCAATTATTGAGGAAAGACGCTGGCTATGGTTGGGACATGTGCTCCGAATGACTGACAACTCACTACCAAAAACAGCACTAAGATGGACACCACAGGGGGAACAGAAGTAAGGGTAGATCAAAAGAGACATGGAGAAGAACAACAGAAAGGATGTTGAGCAATAGAGGGCTCACTTGGGCAAGAGCAGAAAAAAGGGCAAAGGACAGGCATTTGTGGAAAACCCTTGCGGAAGCCCCATGTGCCCTGGGCACTTAAGGTTCAGAGAGAGAGAGAGAGAGAGAGAGAGAGAGATGTTTCTTTCCCGACAAAGTTCCCGACATGGCAGCCTTGTTATGTTTATATTATTACAATGACCCAACATTGCACAACTTTGAATCCAGTACCCACAGTTCTCATATCAGACCCTCTCGTATCCTCTTAAGCCGAACTATCTTAATTTACAGCTGCCAAGATAACCATCTAACCTGTTCATGATAGATCCCCGGATGTAGCCCGCTCACTCATCCTGTGTGAAACGTACTGACCAGTAAGGCAACGAGTTATCGGAACTAACTTAGGTTTCTCTTGGAGAAAAATCGTTTGTCAACAAAATCTGTTTTTGTGAATTTTGAAACCAGAGCTGATGATGGGCTGAATTTAAAAATGTTAAACGAAGAAAAGGAATCAGATGTGGATACTGTGTACACATCCGTGTGTGTGCGTCTGTGTGTGTGTACATAAGAGAGGTACATCTTTGGTTTATGCCATGAGATTGAGGTAGCGGAAAGTGAATATTTCTTTCTTTCTTTCTGTTTTCGTTCTCTCACTGTGTTTCTTTGTCTTTCTTTCTTTCTGTTTCGTTTCTCTCACTATGTTTCTTTATCTTTCTTTCTTTCTTTCTTCCCTTCCTTCTTTCTTTCTGTTCTCGTTCCCTCACTGTGTTTCTTTGTTTTTATCTTTCTTTCTTTCTTTCTTTCTTCCCTTCTTTCTTTCTGTTCTCGTTCTCTCACTGCATTTCTTTGTCATTGTTTATATCGCTTTCCTTCTTTATAAGACTGTGTCTCTCTTTTTTTTTTGTTTCTTCCGCCTTCTATCTCTCTAATTCCCGCCCCACCCCCTCCCCCGCCTTCAACCCCCAACTGTATGCATTTGCGCTAAACATCCCCCCTCCTTTCCTTGTATGGCTATGTTTATGTACAAAACCACAATAAGTCAAAAACATACTGGACAACATATATAAAATTACTCAATATAACATATAAATTAACTTGCGACAGCACATAAAGTTACATGGTTCTGAGATTTCACTTATCGTAAGCATCTTCATCCCCTTCTGTAGCAGCAGTTCCTAAACTCTCTTTTGGTCACAGACCCCCTTTTCCGCCATGAGAAGACATGTGGACCCCCTTTTCCGGCCTGAGAAGACATGTGGACCCCCATTTCCGCCCTGAGAAGACATGTGGACCTCATTTCCGCCCTGAGAAGACATGTAGAACCCCCTTTACGGCCTGAGAAGACATGTGGACCCCCTTTTCTCCCTAAGAAGCGCTGTGGACTCCTTTCCCTGCCTGAGAAGACCTGTAGAACCCCTTTTCTGGCTTGAGAAGACCTGTAGAACCCCCTTTTCCTGCCTGAGAAGACCTGTAGAACCCCCTTTTCCAGCCTGAGAAGACACGTGGATCCCTTTTCTGATCTGAGAAGGCCTGTGAACCCCCTTTCCTCCCTAAGAAACTCTGTGGATCCCCTTTCTACCCCTCTGTTTACCGTTTTTTCAGCCTGATTGAATGATTGATTGATTGATTGATTGATTGACTGATCTTTAATTCAAAAGGGTTAAGAATTGGGCATGCAGGCCCGTCTGACATTCTGCCTTTTATCATACATCTTTCACTCTATTCCAGACATTCTACAAATATGCTGTTCATGTAACAAACATAACTAACACTGAAGGTGAGAGACATAAAATAAAATATAACATTTACGTTTCGCTCCTAAACATTCACTCAGTACAGAAGTAACTACATACATTATAAATGACTATCTACTGAACAAAAATTTCGGGACTATTCAGAAAACAATTAACAGTATTCGGTGTCTGTAAGAGCAGTTTAAGATAACTTTTAAGTTTTATGATTCATGGAGGCATGTAGTCGAGATCAAACAGATATTGGGAAAGTTTGTAGTTTTAGGAAGGTGTATCATTTATATATTTTATACAGGATGGGAGGGTATTCCAAAGATGAGCAGCAGAATAACTAAAGCTTTTCTTGTAAAGATCAAGTCTAAGTTTTGGAAGACATATGTTGTTCAAGCGTTGGCTGCACTTTGGGCTAAATTAAATAGGTTCCATAGATAAGGTGGGGCATGCCGTGAAAGAATTTGATGTACTAACTTGGCTTTGTTGAAGAGGAACCTGAGAAGACATGTGGACCCCCTTTCTGCCCTGAAAACAACTATAGACTCCCTTTCTGCCCTGAAAACAACTATAGACTCCCTTCCGCCCTGAAAACAACTATAGACTCCCTTCCGCCCTGAAAACAACTACGGACTCCCTTTCCGCCCTGAAAACAACTATAGACTCCCTTCCGCCCTGAAAACAACTATAGACTCCCTTTCCGCCCTGAAAACAACTATAGACTCCCTTCCGCCCTGAAAACAACTACGGACTCCCTTTCCGCCCTGAAAACAACTATAGACTCCCTTTCCGCCCTGAAAACAACTATAGACTCCCTTTCCGCCCTGAAAACAACTATAGACTCCCTTTCCGCCCTGAAAACAACTATAGACTCCCTTCCGCCCTGAAAACAACTATAGACTCCCTTTCCGCCCTGAAAACAACTATAGACTCCCTTTTCGCCCTGAAAACAGTTGTAGGCCCTTCATTAAAAATAAAGTAACAAACAGAACACAGACGATTCTATGATGTTTATTTTGTTTAAAAACGAGTCAATTCATTTCCTGGTCCGTGGCAACCCTTCGTTAACACGGCCCTGTTAACAATTTATAATTTAACATGTTACAATTACGAGTACGGCCTTCTGGAGTTGACCAGATATTTTCAAGTTTTTGAAAACAAAAGACCAGTCTGCCTCGTGAAAGACTGTCCAACTTTGTTTTAAAACTCAAATTAGTGATTTAAGTGACATATTGGGGCTTAATACTAGACGAATGTGTCCCTTATGTCCCGTAGCGTTTGTACGCCATAGAGGGTGTGAAAGAGAAAGAGAGGAAGACTAAGGCGAAGATGGCTGCAAGACATTGTTGATAATCTGCGAATGGATGTATCAGCAGCAGGGCGTCTTGCTTACAACTGAGAAGCCTACAGGAGTGCTGTTAGGGAGGCAAAGTTCCGAAAGGGACATACAAATGACGTAGGGAGGTGTCAAGTGTTAAAGTGTCTTCACATTTCTAGACCACTGCAGCAATGTGGGGGGAGGGATACCAGTACCTGTCCTCGCTTGCTTGTGTTTTCCTATGGAGACCCCCCCCCCATACTCCATTTTATGAGGTTGGGTTGACCTCCTGGTGCAGGTCGGTCCGGAAACTTTTGCCCAAGTGCGAAATCGACAACCATGACATTCTGGTCTTTAGACGCCACCGTACAGCCTTTGAAGAAAGGAAACGATGAAGTTATGGTAAGTCTTTGAAGAAAGGCAACAATGAAGTTATGGTACAGCCTTTGAAGAAAGGAAACGATGAAGTTATGGTACAGTCTGTGAAGAAAGGAAACGATGAAGTTATGGTACAGTCTTTGAAGAAAGGAAACTGAAAAATTATGGTGTCGGAACTAGGAAGTCCGAAGCAAATTTTCGAACAATCACAGTCTACAGAGTTTATCAAAGATGTCAAAGGTAGGAAGAGCAGTAGAAATGTACCAGAGTCTACAAATATGTATCTTTGGTAGTAGTAATAGTAGTACTAGTAGCGGTAGCAATGGCAGAAGTTGTAGTAAAAGTAGTAGTAATAGATGCATTAGATGTAGTAGAAGATGTAATAGTAGTAAAATTAGTAGTAGTAGTAGTAGTAGTAGTTGTTGTAGTAATAAAAGTAGCAGCAGTAGTAGTAATAGCAGCAGCAGTAGTAGTAGTAGTAGTGTTAATAGTAGTAGTAGTAGTAATAGTAGTAGTAGTAGTATTAGTAGTAGTACCAGCAGCAGCAGTAGTAGTAGTAGTAATAGTAGTGGTAGTAGAAGTAGTAGTAGTAGTGACAAAAGCCAATAATGCAATAATGCACCTGGTCTGAATGCAGTCCGTCCAGGTTTTGAGTTTGCACATGTCCTAAGTGCAGGTATAACAACCTGTAAGTTACAAGTAAGCGAGAAAAATCTATCCATGCAGAGATACAGAAACGAAACAACAGATAGAACTGATAGAACAATAGATAGACCTGACGTTCTAAGGGAGATAACAATAAAATACTGACGAACCTTTGAAAGCACCAGTAATATAATGGTAGTCTTTTGCTGTCATTTTGTAACGTGGAGGATAGCGTTTGCTATCTTGTTTCTCCATCTTATGCGATCCTTGTTGTTTCTGATCACTCCAAATGGTTTTATTTTTCTATTCAGTGTGGTTTATTGTGATATTTTTCTCTTGGTATTCCTCTCATCCCTTTTTGCCCTTGAATTTTCCAGTGATTACTAGGTTATCTAACTTCTGTCTTCTCATGACATATCCAAGGCATTTTGATTGTCTTTTTCCTTATCATTTTCATTGTTCTGACACTCGTCTGAAGATCTCTTTGTTTGATCTGTCTGTCTGTCCAGGGTATGTGTTGCATCTTTCTCCAGTACCATATCTCTGTTGATTCCCATATATTTCTCATATGTTTATCAACTGTCCAAGTTTCACAGTCTCAAAATGCTGGCTCTATATAGCACTGTAATACTTTTTTTCCTTGCCTTTTAGGGCCATTGTCTTATTTGCTACTATCTTCTTGTCATTATCGTTGATAATCTACAAATTGGTGCATCAGCAGCAGGGCATCTTGCTTACAACCGAGAGGCCTACAGGAGAGCTGTTAGGGAGGCAAAGAACCGCAAGGGACATGTGACTGACTGACTGACTTCTTGTCATAAAATAGCTACTTTTTGCTTTATCTATTCGCGATTTCATTTCATTTGTGCAAATGCCATCAGCTGTTATTGTTGTTCAAATGTAACTCTATTTATATACTTGTACGTGTCAGTATATTCAAGTAAACAAAATGTTTATCAATAATGAAATTGTTAAAATGCGTGAAGAAATCAATATATACGGCAAAGACCTGAGGATTGTAAAACATCTATACTAGCACCAAGAAGCAGCAATTCGAGTTGAAAATAGAACTGGAAAATATCAAAAAAACCTTTCTTCTCTGTAAAGCGAGAATATTCTAAGAACGATCATCACAGAACCAGGCATCAAAATTGGAGGATACAATATTAACAACCTTCGATATGCTGACGACACAGTACTGATAGCTGAGAACCAACACAACCTGCAAAATCTCTTGGATAAAGCCGCCAAAGAGGGTGAACAGAAAGGCCTTACTTTAAACATTAGAAAGACACAGATTATGGTTATATCTAAGAAACAGAATACACCAATATGTAGTGTAAAATTAAACGGAACTATTCTAAAGCAGGTGCAGAAATTCAAATACCTTGGAGCAGTAATAACTTCAGATGGGAAATGCAGAACAGAAATTAGGAACAGAATAGGCCAAGCAAAGACTGCATTTCAGAGAATGAGAAACATATTAGCTAACACATCTTTATCAATGAATGTTAGAAAACGAGTCCTAAAATGCTATACTGAACCTATCTTTTTATATGGAAGTGAATCATGGACAATAGGCAGGTCTGCACAAAAATTATTGGATGCAGCAGAAATGTGGTTTATTAGAAGAATGTTGCGAATCCCTTGGACAGCAAAAAATAACTAATGAAGAATGTATGAGAAGAGCTGGAGAGACAAAAAAATCTTGTCAAAAAAAAAAAAATAATAATAATACTAAGAGAGAGACAATGTACTTTCATAGGACATGCAATGAGAAGAGGGGGTATTAAAAATATTATAACAACAGGAAAAATAGAAGGAAGAAAATCAAAAGGAAGACCAAGAGAAATTATACTGGACAGTCTGACGGGATGGTGTGAGAGGAGATCACCATCTGAGCTGATGACCAGCGTGAAAGATCGTGTACTCTGGAGAAGCATAAAATAGCCAACACCAGTCGGCATGGCACATAATGATGATGATGATGAAACCCAATAAGAGGGGATTGGAGGAGGTGGAGGAGGGTATTTCTATGGGGCCTAGAGAATGAAAGGGGGCCCAGAAAGCCAATTAAAAAGGAGTCTGATTATTCCAATAACACAACCCAGAACAGCTTTGGTGCCCCCAAAACCCGTTGAGTGACGACCTAAAAATTTCGTTTTGGGGGCCCCAAAACTGTTCTGTCACGACCTAACACATTTCATCTTGGGGGCCCTCAAAAATAGTTTTGTCACTACCTAACAAATTTCCTCAAACCCTTGCAAGCATATTCAAGTCAAGTCTCAAGTCACCGCCTTCAAGTTTCACGTCAAGTCCCAAAACCCTACAAGCAGATTCAAAGTCAAGTGTCAATTTACTACCTGCAAAGTTTTGCGGTTCGAGGACATAAATCTTCAACCTGTGTGCAAATACGAGATGTTCTCAAACAATATTTTATAAGCAAGTGTGCTTCATAACGTCAGATTACAGACCACAGTTTAAAAGTCTCACAGGCAAAACACTAAATTCCAAAGACATCACTATAACAAACTCATGTAGTGCTAGCATATTTCTCAAAGCACAAAGTAAAATAACGAAAATGAAAAATAAACGCAGTAATGTTTTTTTTTCTTGCCCAGTATATAAAGTTTCCTGCGTGTCATGACCTTTTTATATGTGTGGGTGCAAGACCGCGTTGTTTACAAAGAACATTACTACTACAACCGACACAAAGACTTAGGAGTTTTCAAGAGGGAATGAAATGTTCTTAACCCTAAAATAAAGTGAAACTTGAAACTTGGGCTTTCCGTAGAAGATATATATATATATAAAAGGCGTATCGTAAACGGCTGGAATTCACTCACCTTTTCTGTTCTTGTCATGGTGGGCGTTTCCTTTCTGCCAGGTCGTATGCTCACGTACAGATACGACGTGTGTTTTTCTTTACTTTCTCCTGTATCCACTCCCAATCCTTCTCTACTCTCTGTCTTCTCTATCCGGCGCTCTACGGAATCGAACTTCCGTGTCTGGAAGTAGTTCTCGAATCTTCTCACAGTCTCGATCGGCATTTTAATGTTCTTTGTTTTTCTTTTGTACAAATTCGACTAAATACTATTTCGAAAAACCAAAAACTATTCGTTGCCACACTTTGTTTCTTTGAGTGTGTATTAGTCAATTGTGGGTTCGGGACCGCTTTCCAATAAATATGCACATGATAGTAATTGAAGAGATAGAGTTTTAGAAGAAAAAAGAGAGAAATTGAGGAGAGAGAGAGAGAGAGAGAAGAGAGAGAGAGAGAGAAGACAAAGAGAAACAAAAAGAAAAAGGGAGAAAGAGACACAAACAGAAAAAGGAAGAAACAAAGAGAAAGAGAGAAAGTAAGAAAGAAAGAAAGAAAGAGAGAGAGAGAGAGAAATAGAGAGAGAGAGTAAGAAAAAAAAGAAATAGAGAGAGAAAGTAAGAAAGAAAGAAAGAGAGAGAGAGAAAAAGAAAGGAGAGACAAACAAAAGAGACAAGACAGAAAGTTAAAAAAAATGGAGAGAGAAACAAAAAAAGAAGAGAGAGAAATACAAAGAGAAAGAGAGGGAACGAAAGAGAAAGAAACAGAAGAGAAAAAGAGGAAAGGAGAGAGAGAGAGAGAGAGAGAAAACGACAGATAAAGAAAAAAAATATGAAGGGAAAAAGAGAGAGAGAGATGTGGATGGATGGATGGATGGATGGATGAATGGATGGACAGACAGACAGAAAGACAGGACAAACAGACAGACAGACAGATAGATAGATAGATAGATAGATAGATAGATAGATAGATAGATAGATAGATAGATAGATAGATAGATAGATAGATAGATAGATAGATAGATAGATAGATAGATAGATAGATAGATAGATAATTGCTGAAGAAGATGTATTTTAGAGAAGAAAACATAAGGCATCAATGATTGGGTAAAAAGAAAGATTTTCTTCTGTTTTGATTTCTTACGTGAATTATAGTTAAAATTTGTGGTTGTTACGTGAATTATAGTTAAAATTGGTGATTGTTAATTATAGAAAAATTGGCGATTGTTATGTGAACTACAGTTAAAATTGGCGATTGCTTTGTGAATTATAGTTACAAATGATGGATGGTATGCCAGTAGCAGTATTTGTAGTAGCAACATTACAAATGAGATGGTAGTAAGTAACAGTAGTAGCAGAAGCGGCAGGAGTAGTAATTGTAGAAATAGTAACAGTACTAACAGTAGTAGCAGTATTAGAGGTAGCAGTACTAGTAAGTGTGGTAGTAACAATAGTGATGAAATAGCTGAAGTAGTAGTAGTAGTAGTAGTAGTAGTAGTAGTAGTATAGTAGCAATAGTAGTACTTAGGTAGCAATAACAGAAGTAGTAGTAGCAGTAGTAGTAGTAGTAGTAGTAGTAGTTGTAGTAATAGTGGCACAAGTAGTAGTAGTGAAAGTGGGAGTGAAAATAACACAGGTAGTAACAGAGGTAAAAGAAGTAGTAAACGTTGTAAAAGTAGTAAAAGTAGTAGTAGCTGGGTAGTTCAGTAGTACGCTAGGTGTAGTAGTAGTAGTAGTAGTAGTAGTAGTAGTAGTAGTAGTAGTAGTAGTAGCAGATGCGTGTTTACTGCCCGACGTAACATTCACTGACCTATGACCAATATGACAGTGTCAGAGTTGGTAAACCATAGCTGGCCAAGACCCTGCACCACATCTCTGCTGGTACGCCCCCACCCCATAACAGGACTAGCTTGGCTAACGGGGCAGGGATCGTCAAAGTCTCCATGGTGGTGGAGTCTGCTAAAGAAGCACGGCACACCTCCTGCTTTTTTTTTTCAATCTCCAGTCAAAGACTGAAAAAAAACAGCAGTCATAACTCCCTACCACGTCGACACGATGATGTGCCTCAATATCTTCACAGCATCGGCTGCAAAGAACACCAGCTCGCAATTTCTAGAAGAAGAAGACGGAGGAGGGGGAGGAGACGAAGGTTAAGGAGGAGAAGGGAGGAGAGGAGTAGAAGAAGAAGGAGAAGGAGAGGAAGGAGGAGGAGGTTGAGTTGGAGGAGAAGGAAGAAGAGGAGGAGAAGAAGAATAAAAAGGAGGAGGAGGAGGAGTAGAATGAGAAAAGAAAGAGGAGTAGAATAAGAAGAAGGAGGAGTAGGAGGAAGAAGAAGAAGGAGGAGGAGGAGGAATAAGAAGAAGGAGGAGGAGGAGGAAGAAGAAGAAGGAGGAGGGAAGAAGAAGAAGAAGGAGGAGGAGGAGTAGGTGGAAGAGAAGAAGAGGAAGGAGGAGGAGGAAGAATAAGAAGAAGAAGACGAAGAAGAAGGAGGGGGAGGAAGAGACGAAGAAGGAGGAGGAGGATTAGGAGGAAGAGAAGAAGAAGGAGGAAGAAGAAGAAGAAGAAGGAGGAGGAGGAGGAGGAGGAGATGCTGGAGAAGAAGGAGGAGAAGAAGATACACAACAACAGTGGCCTAAATAACAGCGGTTTTAATTTTAGCACCTACTGACTAGGTTGATCTGGTGATAACTTTTAGCAGAGGAGACCGTAGAAGCAGGACAGCTACAGCTACAGGTGAGGAACAGCCTTAAAGATAAAACAGACCTTGACCTCCGCCTGGCGTTATTTCTATTATATCGCTGTCAAATCTCGCCGACAACAAACCATCACCACAAAACTGAACACAAAAACTGAAATACTTCACAATGTAATCAGAACAGCTCTTGAGAACTATCACAGACGCAACTGTATCCTTAAACCTCTACATTATCCCCAGCTCGGAAACACGATCTCCTATTCGAAATCCATGGAAGGAAGTAGGACCCTTTGGCGCAGACGAAGAAGAACAGGAGGGACAAACAACCTCCCCTGAAACCACCTTGCCTTGGCAGGAATGAGGCAAGATCTGGATTCGACTATCTTCTATGTGAGTGCTGATTACTTGCTCATAATAACAAAAGCCGGGCCAACAACAAAAACACGGAGGGGAAATCGGATACCGGGAAAGATGCGTGCCTTTATTAGGAGTTCTCGTTTATGAGGCAAATTGGCAGTCGATTTACTCGATATTAGATAACGTAAAAGCTGACATCTTTTCTGTAAATCTGAAGCAGTAGAAACGTAACTATATGAAGCAACCTGTCGAGCCCTATCAAGACATCTATTTAGAAACGTGATGAACATGTGCTTCATCCTCCTCCTTCCCTCATCATCATCATCATCATCTTTTTCTTCTTCTTCTTCTTCAGAGCTCTGCTTATTTGGTTATGACAGACCTGTAGCTGTAAAGTCGAGATCAATTTTCCCTCTAAGCTGTGCTATTGTGCGCTGGAGCACAGATTTTTTCTTTTTTTTAAATGTTTTTTGTTTTTGCTCAGCGCACGAGCAACAATACAAGAACGAACTCTGTTACGGACTCATGCAGAACTTTAACGCTAGTAGTTCGTGTGACTCACAATATATAACTTTTGATCACATCACTCTACACTTTGTAAAACACAACTGGTTGATGCTGGTTATCAGGCTAATGCATAAAACGATTCGCTCAACACTCTATATCCCCCGACGAGTTTGTTTCATTTTATGCCTTTCAATTAAAGAAAAACAAATTCATTTTTTTCTGACACGGAATTATACTGTCTTAGCTCATATTAAACTTCAGAAAGAACCAAATTGTGAACATCAAAGGTTTGTGTGTAGCTTTTCGTATAAACTTTGCTGGAAAATATACAGCGAAACAGACTCTAAACATGAAATAAAAATCTTATCTCAGAAATTGTCACAGAAAATGTCACGTTTTAGCAATTTTAAAAAAAGCTGAATAATCAAACTCCGATAAATTATAACGAAAACAATTATTTACGTAGCAATTAATGCACGACGAATTATAGTGGTTAGTTAATCTGGCTATTATACGATAAATTGCGTTATAGCCGAACTAGCCGTTATACGGACCAGTTAAGTTGAGCAGTACCACTACATTGACACAGTGTGCAGAACGTGAAAGTGCCACTCATGGACGGTATGACCTAGATCTGCTTTCGTTGTTCCCCCCCCCCTTCTCTCTCTCTCTCTCTCTCTCTCTCTCTCTCTCTCTCTCTCCCTCTGTTCCTTTACTCATCATCATCATCATAGAAATGTAAACAACTCTGCATCTTTAGACCTACTTTCACCTGTCCTCCTTCTCTGCCGACACGCCGTCACACCAGCAAACCTTCCGTCGGCCGTGCTGTGCTCGGGCGCGGACTTCCTCCAAAGGTCAGGGTCGCTTTAACACATCGTTATTCATCTTCTTCCTGGTCAGACTAATCTAGGCATGCCTGTCTTGCACGTGTCATCACTAAGGAAGGTTCGTTTCAGCGCCACTGCCTGGCTGACTTCATGGGCAAACCTTCTTCTTCTTCTGTTTATATCCCAGCGTGCCAGACCTGGTACACAACGTCGTCATCTTAAGTTCAGATGAATGAAGCTGTTTGGTGCATTTCTATAAAATGTTGGAACAGAACCTGTGCTGCCTTTAGGCCGACCTGGCGGTTAGCTTTAAGGCGGAGAATTCAGAGGGGCGTTGTTTTAACGTTAGTTTTAAGGCGGAGAATTCAGAGGGGCGTTGTTTTAACGTTAGTTTTAAGGCGGAGAATTCAGAGGGGCGTTGTTTTAACCTTTACAGGACGTACTTTTATATATATCCTACGAATATTTGGGGCGCCAGAAATTAATCTTGCCAAAGAAAGAAAGAAAGAAAGATGGTACATACAATGGACGATACTGATAGATAACGGCAGTGGATTAGTTCCTGCACCAAGAGAAGCACTTCCAAAGTTGAGACAATGTGCTATCAACGAACCGAGCTACCATGTCTTCACGCGAGCCTCACCATCACACAGTCCACGTTAATCCTTGGCTAAAGTGTCAGGCTGTTATGACACCTGTCAGTGTGTCTATGACTCTCCATTGTACTCATCCTTTTTTTTTTCGAAGAGTTCTAAGAAAGATGAGTTGTTTCACTGACACAGGTACAATCACAACATGAGCTGTTTCACCGACACAGGTACAATCACAACATGGGCTGTTTCACTGACACAGGTACAATCACAACATGAGCTGTTTCACTGACACAGATACAATCACGACATGAGCTGTTTCACTGACACAGATACAATCACGACATGAGCTGTTTCATTGACACAGATACAATCACGACATGAGCTGTTTCATTGACACAGGTACAATCACAACATGAGCTGTTTCACTGACACAGGTACAATCACGACATGAGCTGTTTCAACAACACACGTATAATCACATTTTACACTCATTCATTCATTTGCATGTCCCTTGCTGAACTTTGCCTCCTAACAGCACTCCTGTAGGCCTCTCGGTTGTGAGCAAGATGCCATGCTGCTGATGCATCCATTTGCAGATCATCAACGATATCTTGCAGCCATCTTCGCCTTGGTCTTCCTCTCTTTCTTTTTCCCATTATGTACCCTTCCAAGACGGTCTTCTCTAAATTATCATGACGTTTAATATGTCCAAAATATTAAAGTTTTCTCTGTTTAATCCTCTTTACTAGCCAGCCTTCTTCAATATTAAGTTCTCGTAGTTTGGATATATTTCTTCTTTTTTTTTTGTGTCCATGATATTTGAAGAACTCTTCTGTAGCATTTACATTCAAAGACATTTATGTGTTTCTCAGCTGTTTTATTAAGTGTCCAGGTCTCACAGGCATACTACACTGAGGAAAGGAAATAAACACCGAGTCTACGCAACAGTTACATTCACGGTCAGCCTCCTTCAATGCTTGTGTACAACTTAACATCAACTGCTCACTCCTGGTCGTTCAAGTGCCTAGCACGAAGACCCCACCCTTTCTCTGAACTGAAACTTCAGAGGGAACATTTCGTATTAGCTCAGTATTAAAGCGATTTGCAAAGAAATCGTGGTGTAGTGGTTCTAAAACTGTTTTCAGTGTGGCGACCCCATCTAGAAAGTAAATAGGCGACCAGTGCTACCCTGACAATCTTTTCTTTTTCGTTCTTATTCGGACGAATTATGAAGACGAATGCAGTAGTAGTAGTAGTAGTAGTAGTAGTGTAGTAGTAGTAGTAGTAGTAGTAGTAGTAGCAATGTAGTAGCAGTAATAGTAGTATTGTAGTAGTAGCAACAATAGTAGTAGTAGTAGTAGCAATGTAGTAGCAGTAATAGTAGTATTGTAGTAGTAGCAACAATAGTAGTAGTAGTAGTAGTAGTAGTAGCAGTGTAGTAGTAGTAGCAGCAGTAGTAGTAGCAGTAGTAGTAGTAGTTAGTAGTAGTAGTAGCAGTCGTAGTAGTAGTAGTAGTCGTCGTCGTAGTAGTAGTCGTAGAAGTAGTAGTAATAGTAGTATATGTAGCAGCAATAATAGTAGCAGTAATATCTATTACTACGATATTAGCATAACCTTAACAGCAGCAGCAGTAGTAGCAGTCGAAGTAGCAGTAGTATTGGTAGTTGAAGAAGAAGAAGAAGACTACAGTACTGGACATCCGAAATAAAACGAACTGTGCCCCCTTCTCTTCTTATGCGCCGCTCTGCTTCCTGCACAGCATCTGAAGATAATCAACGAAAGATGGTAAAACATAACCACACTTATCACAACAAATGAAGTGCTTACCCAAGCTCTCACAGTTGATCCTGCAGACTCAACACAGGAGAGCAATTACTGCCACGTGCTCTGCGCATTATCATCGACCCCGACGCTCTGCACTCGCAGCCACAAAAATCCCCCCCCCCCCCCCCCCGCCCTTGTTAAACTCAGCAAAAAGACTTGACAGCGGAAACAGATCTGCTCTCGGCCCATGCCACACTGCCACACAAACAAACAAACAAAGCACACAAAAAAACGCAACAAAACGAAACATATGCCCTGACACACTAGACCTCATTAGGTAACATTTGTTAACGTTAACGAAGATCCGGGTAGGTAAAGGCAAACAAACAGTTAAGCTGGGGCCGAGCCTTGGGGCTGTCACTGGGGGGTGGGGTGTGTGTGGGGGTGGGGGTGTGTGTGTGGGTGGAGGGTGTAGGGGCGGACAGACGAAGACATGTTAACCTTGTCCCAACGTTGCAGGTTTTTCAGCGGCCTGGGGTTTTCCAGAAATCACAGCCAATAATCGTCTTCTTCTTCTTCTTTCTATCTTTCTTTCTTTCTGTGCCCGTCTTTCTTACCAGGAGGAGGCCAAAAAAATAGGCTAAGTCTATATATTTTTATCTGTTACTTTTTTCGTGTTTGTATCTGTTATATTGTTTTTGTATGTGGTGTAAGTAAGATGAGCACACACAAATGAAGAACGTGAAAATCTTTTTATGTTCTTCTTTTGTATGTGCCCATCTTACTTTCTGCCATTTTTGTTTATGCCCGATTTTCTTATTCTTTTTACCTTTTTTTTGTAAAACTGAACCATATGTAGTATATTCGAACCCACTTAATATCATATCGCTCTATGTCACCACCTGGATATTGTCACATCCATTTGTAGCCCAGGCCAACTCCCATTTGTAATCAATGGGCTTCACTCCCGCTTATTGCCACAAATCGGTTAATATCACGGTATTTTTGCACCCGGAGGAGCTAATGACCCCGCTTTGTATCACAGACTGGGCGAGTACAAGCTATAAGCATCTCGGACAGCGTTATCAGCTTCGCGATTCATCAAAGAAGAATCCGGCCGTCTGATCACCGAATACTTGCCGCGTCAACCTTTTAAACATGTGGGCATGGAAACTCACGTGGGGTGAATAAAAGGCTTACTACGGCCACCCTTTCGGGGATTAAAATCTGGCGCTTTTTTCCGGTCATTGGCTTCTTTATCAAGACGTGGGCGGTGTTAAATTGGCAACGTGAGTTAGTCAGACTCGAATAGTGTAGTGTGAATCGTATAGCCGGGAACTTCTCTCTGGTTCTCGTTGTGATAGAAAATGGTTACTAAATGCAAACGTGTTGATCTGGATTTGAACAGTAAAATGGATATTCTTAAGCAATTTGATGAGAAAGCTACACTGACGTTTCAACTGTATCGAAACCTGTTGTTGTTCATATCATAAAATTGATGATCTTTGATGAAGAATGGCTTAATTGTGTTTTCCTTTCTTTGTTGTAAGTCATGGATGTGTAATATGTGTAAACATCAATCAACCGTACCTGCAAAATGGCAAACAATATTAAAAAATAGATAATTTACTCGTATTATTCTACAATCTATTTCTACACCTACACCTTCATCTACTTTCACTACTAGAACCAATTTTTACCGCAGTCGCCATTTCTCTTAGCTTTAAAAGTAGAACTACATAGTCCACTGTTAAACGTAAAACTATATAGTCCAGTATTAAATGCAGAACTACACAGTCCAGAATTAAATAGAATTATATACTCTAGTATTAAATGTAAAACTATAAAACCCGGTGTTAAATGTAAAACTATATAGTCCGGTTTTAAATGTAAAACTATATAGTCCGATGTTAAATGTAAATCTAATGGGTGTCTGAGTGGCGAAGTGGTTATTGCACTGGTCTCTCATGGCGAAGGTCGGGGGTTCGAATGCGACCGGAGGCACCCCCCGTCACCCAGCTGTAGAAATAGGTAACCGACGTCTTCTGGAGTTGGGGAAGGAAAGGCGGCCAGGCGTGATACTGACCACATCACCCTCTAGTGTGCTGACAGGTCAAGGAAAATATGGGCACTAACACCATATCCCCTATGTGCCTCTAAGGTATGACAGGGTTACCTTTACCTTTACCTACATAGTCCAATGTTAAATGTAAATCTATATATTCCGGTGTTACATGTAAAATTATATAGTCCAGTGTTTCTAGGAAACAACATTATCAAGTCTCCGCTTCCTGACTATCTACCACGCCCCATACCGAGCGCTGACTCAGCTTTGAGAAAGACTTTCTCTGGCCTGGTTTGCTGCTGTCTCTGCTGGCACCTGTTTTATGGATATATTTTTTTTAATGTGGAATTCAGAGATAAGCGAAACAGACGTAAGGAAATAAAATGAACAAGAAATGGCTCAAGATGTTTCGCTACACATTTCTGCTCACCTTCGTTCATTTTTTTTTGTCATCCTCTACTCACCCTCCCTCTCTCCCTCAAGTAAAGAGCTGCTGTAATAAGTGTGGAGGTATATCAGTCAGTCAGTCATTTTCATATCCCTTGTGGAACTTTGCCTCCCTGACAGCTCTCCTGTATGCCTCTCGGTTGTGAGCAAGATGCCCTGCTGCTGATGCATCCATTTGCAGATCATCAACGATGTCTTGCAGCCATCTTCGCCTCGGTCTTCCTCTCTTTTTCCTATTATGTACCCTTCCAAGACGGTCTTCTCTAGATTATCATGATGTTTAATGTGTCCAAAATATTTAAAGTTTTCTCTGTTTAATCTTCTTTACATGCCAACCTTCTTCAATTTTAAGTTCTTGTAGTATGGATATATTTGTTCTTTTTGTGTCCATATTTAAAGCACTCTTCTGTAATATTTACATTCATAGGCATTTATGTGTCTCTCAGCTGTTTTGTTAAGTGTCCAGGTGGAGGTATATAATGAAAGAAAAATCATCATCATCATCATCATCATCATCGCCTTTCACTCCTTTGAGGGCATATGCCATGGATAAAGACTCTCCAGTCAACCCTGTTCTTGGAATTATTCTCTGCTTCCTTCCATGAGCATACCTTGTCTCTGAGCACTGTCATAATTTCTCTTCTCCAAATAAGTCTAGGTCTTCCTCGTTTTGAACATAACAAATGATCTCCTGCAAATGTCTAGTGAATACTGGCCAGCAGTAACAAAGAAAGAAACAAACAAACGATTACTTTTTAAAAAAGTTAATTTCAGTTTATGGCGAATCTTTGGGGCTCTAAAATTTGATACCTGGGCGAGACGGAATCTAAGCGATGGAGTTTCCATATCATGACCTCGTTCTCTTTCCTGAGTGTCACGATTTTCGACCAGATAGGCAATGATGGCTTCGCTATCAAACACCATTTTTATTTAAAGGGGGGGGGGGGTGCAAGATAGTGAAGTTCATTAATACGCTGTACTTTCGGGGCTAGACGGTTGCTCGGCCTACCGGAGTCCGTGGTTCAAATCCCAGGCAATTCTCTTATCATTTTCCTTTCTCTCATGTCTAAAAGCGCTTTGTCTTTGATTTCTGAGGTCCACCCATGTAGAACCGTGTTTCTATTATTTCAATGTACGACAGCCACGTTTCCTATTAGTAAAAATTTGTTAAATGGACAACAACAAAAAAACTCAAGAGGACGACAACAAAGTGGATGTGTGGACAACATCAAGAGACAGATGGGATTCAGCTTGGCCTGTTGTACTTTGAAAACAAGAGACACAACCAGCTCTGGAGATCCACTCCCATAAATCTTCCCTCGGGATATAGCAAAAGATGAATATCTCAGGTTTTTTTTTTCATGCTGAACTTGAAGAACCGCCATGTTCTGCTGCTGGGCCCTAGAGATGGGGCTTCTGTGCACTCAGGACACACCCATATGCGCTCAGACTTTAACCTCAGTTTTTGTTCGCAGTGTTCGCTGTGTGATGGCGCCAAAGGCACACTGATTGAGCACAGTTCGATCTTTTTTTCAGCGAAGTTCTGAAGGCCTTCCACTACCCCTCGTTATTTCCCCTTTCACACAGTCTTTGGTGGTAAGTGCTGCATTCAAATGTTTTTTTGATTATCTCCCTGCAATTATTGACGGCCACACTACCAATATGACAGGGAGATAATCAACAACAATAAAAGTGTTCGTACTGTATGTGAGCTGTTTGTGCCAGAGATAAGTTTTTGATGTTAAAATCACTCAGAATACAACACACCACAGAGAAGTGAGAAAAGAGTAATATAATGAGTGATATTATCTTTCTATTTTCCGTTACACCCTGAATCCATACTCATATAGTGCCAGTTCTCTTTCTATTTTCCGTCACACCCTGATTCTATATTCATCCAATTCCAATTCTCTTTCTATTTTCCGTCACACCCTGATTCTATATTCATACAATTCCATTTCTCTTTATATTTTCCGTTATACCCTGAATATATATCCACATAGATCCAGTTTTCTTTCTATTTTCCGTTACACCTTGAATCCATATTTATATAATTACACTTCTCTTTCAGAGCATGAATCCTCGTAAATATGTCTCTCCTTTTTCTTTTTCGCTTTCTCTTGATTTCTCTCTCCTCCTCATCTATATACGAAAAGTGGAATTCTATGAATTCTGGGCACTGGAAACTTCGGCAGTGAGAAGATGTGCCAACGCCGAACACTAATAAAATCAGATTACACTTTAAGCTGTTTAATGTATCTAAATATTTTATAAATAATTTCGTCATCATCGCCTTTCACCCCCGTGAGAGCATAGGCTACGGATAAAGGCTCTCCAGTTATCCTCGTTCTTGGAATTATTCTCTGCTTCCTTCCACGTGTATCCCTTGTCCCTGAGCACTGTCATAATTTCTCTTCTCCAAGTAAGTCTAGGTCTTCCTTGCTTTCTATTTCCTTGAGGATTCCATGTCAGTGCCTGACTTTGTTCTTCTGGTGTCTGATTTTTCTAACATTGCAACGTGCAATGGTAAAAGATGTCCTGGTTACTCAATTGGGATGTCAGTTCTGCAGCTTCCTTTTGGCTTTGACTGCACAATGTCATGTGCTCTGTTATTAGAGTCCCTTCCTTTTCCATGACAAAGTTTCTGGCTTTCCTCTCCGTGTTTCTGTACAGGGAACAGGTCATTGGTCTATTCCCCCCAACCTACTTAGTCGCCTCTTACGACATACGTGGAAGGTGGCAGTGGTCCTATTCTTTTCTTCCCAGATCTAGGCCCAGTTATAAATAATTTTCTACAGGACTTTTGTTTTCTGGCTACCTCAATGGATATACCAGCGATTTTGTTCTGCGCAGTGGACGGTCTATTGGTCTTGAGACACAGGCTTTGAGTTGGATAGGGAGTTCCTTACTCTACCTTTTCTGGAAGACATAGAATGGACCAAGGAAATGAGAATCTCGACACAGTACATCATCATAATAAAGTCTTTACTCCTTTAGCCAAGACAGAGGGGGCAAATCAGCCTACTCCTGGAGGTTTACCACAGAGAGAGAGAGAGAGAGAGAGAGGAGTTCAATTCCATACTGACCAGCACTGACTGGGCGGCCCAGATAACCGTCCTGTCACTCTCCCTCAGTGGCTGATTAGTTCCTGTTCAATTACATTATACCATTTTTCAACTTCACCCCCCACCCTCGCCCCCACTACACGGGAAAAAAGTCGTCCAGTAGCTAAGAAGTGACGATTTTTATAAACAGCTGTCTCAAGATCTCCGCCACTACGTCGACTACTCGACCTCCGATTCGCGTGCATCTATCTATTACTAACAGTCAGATATTTAATCGATAATTTTTCTTTTAATATTAAGAATCCCTATACTCCACCAAAGAAAAAAAAAGAGAAACGCTGCTATGATTTCAAACACTTACAAGCCACTACAGGCTCTCTTGACATGAGATACTTCGCGCCCGACGAAGAACTGTCAATGACAGGCTATTCAGAAGAAGTGGACATTCAAGTGTAGCCATTACCAAAGATGAGAACTGCACGGTGGAAACTGTTAAGTAAGTTTGTCTTCTTCCTTCAAAGCTTAACTAAGGGTAGGACACTTAGGACAACAGTGGCAGGCATCCTTGCAGATGTCACAGATACATCGACTGACCTTCTTTGTGGTACTAGGCAATCATGATGAAAAGGGAGGAAAGTGCAAAAAAAAAAGGCAGATCAACTTGTCGACTCGGGTGTCAATTGAGGAGGTGCAGGTAATGGATCAGGCAGACATCATCGGTGCTGTAAGAGACGCTGGTACTAGAAGAAAGGAGTTCACTGACACCTGTAAATCATCATCGGTGCTGTAAGAGATGCTAGTACTAGAAGAAAGGAGTTCACTGACACCTGTAAATCATCATCGGTGCTGTAAGAGATGCTGGTACTAGAAGAAAGGAGTTCACTGACAACTGTAAATCATCATCGGTGCTGTAAGAGATGCTGGTACTAGAAGAAAGGAGTTCACTGACACCTGTAAATCATCATCGGTGCTGTAAGAGATGCCGGTACTAGAAGGAAAGAGTTATCCGACACATGTAAATCAGCATCGGTGCTGTAAGAGATGCTAGTACTAGAAGGAAGGAGTTCACTGACAACTGTAAATCATCACCGGCGCTGTAAGAGATGCTAGTACTAGAAGGAAGGAGTTCACTGACAACTGTAAATCATCATCGGCGCTGTAAGAGATGCTGGTACAAGAAGAAAGGAGTTCACTAACAACTGTAAATCATCATCGGTGCTGTAAGAGATGCTGGTACTAGAAGAAAGGAGTTCACTAACAACTGTAAATCATCATCGGTGCTGTAAGAGATGCTAGTACTAGAAGAAAGGAGTTCACTAACAACTGTAAATCATCATCGTGCTGTAAGAGATGCTAGTACCAGAAGAAAGGAGTTCACTGACAACTTTAAATCATCATCGGTGCTGTAAGAGATGCTAGTACTAGAAGAAAGGAGTTCACTGACAACTGTAAATCATCATCGGCGCTGTAAGAGATGCTGGTACTAGAAGAAAGGAGTTCACTAACAACTGTAAATCATCATCGGTGCTGTAAGAGATGCTAGTACTAGAAGAAAGGAGTTCACTAACAACTGTAAATCATCATCGGCGCTGTAAGAGATGCTAGTACTAGAAGAAAGGAGTTCACTAACAACTGTAAATCATCATCGGTGCTGTAAGAGATGCTAGTACTAGAAGGAAGGAGTTCACTGACAACTGTAAATCATCACCGGCGCTGTAAGAGATGCTAGTACCAGAAGAAAGGAGTTCACTAACAACTGTAAATCATCATCGGTGCTGTAAGAGATGCTAGTACTAGAAGAAAGGAGTTCACTGACAACTGTAAATCATCACCGGCGCTGTAAGAGATGCTAGTACCAGAAGAAAGGAGTTCACTGACAACTTTAAATCATCACCGGTGTTAAAAGTTTGGTAGGGAGGGGGTGAGAGATTGAGATGAGATGGTAAAAAACTGAATGATTCATCAAGATTTTTTTTAGAATGAATGAATGAATGATCTTTATTTTTAATGGTTACAGAATTGGGCGCGCAGGCCCGTCTTACATTCTGCCCTTCGTCACTTCCATTTTTCATTCTTCCTACATGCTCGATTTAATACAAGTATACAAATTACATGAGGGAAAAAAACATATTTAAAAAAAAGTGGAAAATAAAAGTGTTACACACATTGTATAAGAGTAATCAAGTTAACAAAATAGCGCGCGCGCGCACTCTCAAGCATACACATAAACAAAAATACATTGTCAGTACAGTTCTTCTAACATATATTCTTTAACATTCATTAAAACAATTTCTAACAAGATCTAACAAGTTACTCTTAGAACTATGTCCTTTTAGAAATTGATGACTGGCGAGCCGTGGGTTGAGAGACTACTGGTTATTCTATGGAGGCATATAGTTACAAGCAAGTAAATAATGAAAATATAAGATGCTATATAAAGAACCTTTTCTCTTTTATGCAAATGAAACCTGGACCATGAACAATCAAGTAAGACAAAGAATAAAAGACACTGAAATATTCTTAAGAAGGTTGCTCTGCATACCATGTGACAGCCAGAAAAACAAATGAACAAGTATTCTTATATCTTATATCCTTCCCGTGCCGTTCTCAATCCTTTCTGCTGCCCTTGATCTTTCAGGCAGACAATCTCCACTTCAATTAAGCGTGACAGGAGCCATAGAAATCAGATTGAATCAGTCGGGTCAGAAATTCACATCAATCAAGCGTGACAGAAAGCAACGTGAATCGCACGTGACAGGAATTCACTGGAATCAGGCGTGACAGGAATTCACATGATTCCGGCGTGACAGGAACCACACGTGAATCAGGCGTGACATGAACCCACGTAAACCAGGCGTGTCGGGAACCCACGTAAACCAGGCGTGACAGGAACCACACGTGAATCAGGCGTGACAGGAACCCACGTAAACCAGGCGTGTCGGGAACCCACGTGAATCGGGCGTGACAGGAACCACACATGAATCTAGAATGTCATGAACACATTTTCGGAGTTTAAAATCTCAGTAGTATTACCTCAGCCAACGATCTTCACATGATACGTGTTAGTATCACTTCTGACTGAACTACTTCCACGACCTATCACAACTTTACCTGGAGTAGTCAATAGATAATGTTCTGACAATGAAACTGATAAACTGCCACCGATCGAAGCAACACAACCAATAACGGCACGGAACCAGATCAGGCACGCGCTATTTGTCGTGATGAACGAGGTCGGAAGTATATTGTGCAACTGCAGGTTCAAGCGCGCATGAATACAGAAAGGGCGGATGCTCAAACATGATATCATTGTATGTGTGTGTATATATATGTGTGTGTGTGTGTATGTGTGTGTGAGAGAGAGATTTTGGGGGGAGGGAGGTTTAAAGACTGATAAATAGAAATAGAAAAAGAAAGACAGAGAAAGAAAGAAAGAAAGAAAGTGAGAGAGAGAGAGAACGAAAAATCTTAATTTTCAAAATATAAAGAATCGAGCATGCAGGCCGGTTTGATATTCTGCCATCTGTCTTTCCGCAATCATTATTACACTCACTCGATCTAGACGAAGAACATAAACTCTTTTTTTTTAAAAGAGAGAAATTCATTATCTAAGACCATAATGTTAGCACTATTACATTAACGAACACAAGATAATTAGCTACACATGAGAGGCAGAGTAAGAAACAGATATGGAGGGAGAGAGAGAGAGAGAGAAGAGAATAAGAGGACAGATGAGTGATATTCTCTATTTTCAGCTACACTCTGAATCCATACTCATACAGTCTAAGTTCTCTCTCTATTTTCCGCTACATCCCGAATCTACAATGAATCTCGTATATTCATAAAATTCCTTTTTTTTCTATTTTCCGTTACGTCTGTATCTATATAGATATAATTCCAGTTCTCATTCCATTTTCGTTACACGCTAAATCCACACACATATAATTCCAGTTGTCTTTCTATTCTCAGTCATGTTCAGAAAATTCCAGTTCTCTTTCTATTTTCCGTTACACACTGAATCCATACTCACACAACTCCAGTTCTCTTTCTATTTTCCGCCACACACTGAATCCATACTCACACAATTCCAGTTTTCTTTCTATTTTCCTCTACACCCTGAATCCATACTCATACAGTTCCAGTTCTCTTTCTATTTTCCATTACACACTGAATCCATACTCATATAATTCTCTTTACAAAACGTGTTCTAGTAAATATTTCTCTCGTTTTCGCTCTTTCTCTTGCTTTCTCCTCATCTATATAAGAAAAATGGAATTCAACGAATACTGTTTCAGGGTACAACGGAAAATAGAAAGAGAACTGGAATTTTATGAACATGACTAAGAATAGAAAGAAAACTGGAATTATATGTGTGTGGATTTAGTGTGTAACGAAAATGGAATGAGAACTGGAATTATATCTATATGGACACAGGCGTAACGGAAAATAGAAAAAAAGAGAAATTTTATGAATATACGAGATTCAGTGTAGATTCAGTACTGAATCGTAGATTCAGCGTGTAACGGAAAACATAAATGGAACTGGAATTTACAAATATGGATTCATAGTGTAAAAGAAAATAAAACTCCTGGTTTTCAAAAACTGAATATAACCCAGTAATCGCCCAGTATTCGCCCGGTATTCGCCCAGTATGATGTCCGTATGTCGGGCTCAACATGGCACAGGCGGCAGAAAGCGAACATATTTGCAGTCTCAGGTATAAAGCTAAGAAGAACGAACTTGAGAGGGAAACAGAAGTGTGTAGCTAGCCTGCCTTAGTCTCTGCTCACGCGGTTATGAGAACATTAATCCTGGCATTTGTAGCTAATCTTGGTTACGTCAACGCTGTGGGCAACTCCCCCCCCCCGCCCCTTCTCCACATATATATAAGGTTTTTATCTTATGTGAATTTTGCTACATCAGAGTTGCTGCAGAAAGTGTGATTCTGTATGCCAGTCTTTCTCTCACTTTCTCAGTCTCCCCCAATCTCTCTCAATCTCAAATTCTCTCATTCTTTTTCAATTTCTCTTCTCTCAGTCTCTCACCCTCATTTTCTCTCTCTCTCTCTCTCTCTCTCTCTCTCGCTTATCTCTCTAAATCTATCTCTTTCAGTCTTTCATAATCTCTTTCAATCTTTCATAATCTCTCCCAATCTCTCTGACTCTCTCAATCTAAATCTCTCTTTCAATCTCTCTCAATCTTTCCCAATTCTGAGAAAGGGCAGAATGTTAGACGGGCCTGCGTGCCTAATTCTGAACCCTTTTAAAATAAAGATCAATCAATCAATCAATCAATGTCTCTTCTCTCAGTCTTTCTCTCACCCTCACTCTCTCTTTCTCACTCATCTCTCAATCTCTCTCTCTCTCTCTCAATATCTCTCTTTCTTTCTCAATTTCTCTTCTCTCAGTCTCTCACCCTCATTTTCTCTCTCTCTCTCTCTCTCTCTCTCTCTCGCTTATCTCTCTAAATCTATCTCTTTCAGTCTTTCATAATCTCTTTCAATCTTTCATAATCTCTCCCAATCTCTCTGACTCTCTCAATCTAAATCTCTCTTTCAATCTCTCTCAATCTTTCCCAATTCTGAGAAAGGGCAGAATGTTAGACGGGCCTGCGTGCCTAATTCTGAACCCTTTTAAAATAAAGATCAATCAATCAATCAATCAATGTCTCTTCTCTCAGTCTTTCTCTCACCCTCACTCTCTCTTTCTCACTCATCTCTCTCAATCTCTCTCTCTCTCTCTCAATATCTCTCTTTCTTTCTCAATTTCTCTTCTCTCAGTCACTCTCTACTTTCTCTTCCAATCTCTCTCTGTCTCTCTCTTTCAGTCTTTCCCAATCTCTCTCAATCTCTTTCAATCTCTCTCTTTCTTTCTCAATTTCTCTTCTTTCAGTCTCTCTCTCTCACTTTCCTCGCTTATCTCTCTAAATTTCTCTCTTTCAATCTGTCCCAATCTCTCTCACTCTTTATCAATTTCTCTTCTCTCAGTCTCTCTCACTCTCTTTCCCAGTCTCTCTGAGTCTCTGCCAGTCTCTTTCAATCTCTCTCATTCTTTCTCAGTTTCTCTTCTCACTGTCTCTCTCTTTCAATCTCTCACAGTCTCTCTCTCAAATTCTCCAAATCTTTCTCTCAATCTCTCTGATTCTTTCTAAATTTCTCTTCTCTCAGTCTCTCTTTCTCTCTCCTTACTTCCAACATAAAACTGATAAATTATTTTGTTTAACTCCAAACATTTTCTGTCTCTTATTAGAAGCAGATTATCTGCGACCATAAGGCGCCTACTTTCCTCATTTTTTGTAGTTGTCTAATAATTGTTGCATGTGTACAGCTGCAGCAACTTTATACTTGTAGCTCCGGGTTGTCTAACGGGCGGTATATGTATATAGAATAGCTGCAGAACATTTATAGCTCTGAGTTGTCTAACGGCTGGTGTATACTTATAAAAAAAAAAGATACAGCAATTTTATAGATTTGAGTTAACTAACTATTGGTATATGTTTATAGAAGAGATGCAGCAACTCTATACTCTGCGTTGTCTAACGATTAGTATATGTTTAGAAAATAGATGCAGCAACTGTAGAGCTTTGAGAGTGAGATGATAAGCATCAGACATTGGCCACCTTTCCTCTTATCCCACCCCCACCCCCACCTCCCAGCTCCAGAATAGGCCAGTTACCTATTTTTACACCTGGGTGACTGGGGCGCCTCTAGTGGGATTCGACCCACCAACCTTCACCATGAGAGACTAGTACACTGACCACTTCGCCACAGAGATAACGGCAGAGGTGTCTGGCAGAGAAAGCAGACAGAAGACTATAGTTTAGCCTTACACAAGGAAAGGAAAAAGATAGAAAGAGTGAGGAAAACTAGCAGAAACGAGAGTGGCAGAAAGTAAGATGAGCAGGTATGTAAGAAGAACAATACAACAATCCAATATTTCGGCAAATGTCTTTTTTCAAGGACCGCACACAAAAACAACACACCAGATTAAAAACACGAAAAATAAATGAAAAATTAGAACATCTCTTGCAAGTAATTGTAGCAATATAACAAAAATATTTACTTCTCTTGCAGTAACTGTAGTAACAGAACAAAAATATCTTAAGCCTATCAGAGAAAGACGCAAACTGGGAAAATTAAAATGCTAAATTTACACTGTTTGGGGACACGCTGAAAGAAAAAATGAAAATTTCGGAAGGCGAAAATTACCACTAAGGGCTTCGTTAAAAATGCAATCTTTTGTAATGAGAGTTCTACGGCACAAAAAGATATGAGAAACACTGATTCTGCTATATACTTTTAGCAACTTTTTTTTTCTTTTGTCTGTGTTTTGTTAACTCTCTCGGTGTCCCCGTACGTAATTTACCATGGCAGTGGAAAATCTAAATTTGTCGGTCTCCCAATGATAAATGTAGCATATAAAAAGGGCGTTGTTTTGACTTTGTAGAAAATGTTGTGGAAAAAAACAACACACAAAAGAAAGACGGGAGAGGAACTAGAAATCCGTGTAAAATGAAGGACAAGAGAAAGAAAGCAGTAGAAGTTGATGAGAATTTGCTGCTCATTTTATCACTGTAATGTGGGGTGGGTGGGGCTACGAAGACGTTGTCCGATGAGGCAATTAGCGACCCATAGCTAATATGCTAACGTCAGGGTTAGCGACCCATAGCTAATATGCTAACGTCAGGGTTAGCGACCCATAGCTAATATGCTAACGTCAGGGTTAGCGAACCATAGCTAATATGCTAACGTAAGGGTTAGCGAACCATAGCTAATACACTAACGTCAGGGTTAGCGAACCATAGCTAATATGCTAACGTCAGGGTTAGTGACCCATAGCTAATATGCTAACGTCAGGGTTAGTGACCCATAGCTAATATGCTAACGTCAGGGTTAGCGACCCAAAGCTAATATGCTAACGTCAGGGTTAGCGAACTATTGCTAATGTGCTAACGTCAGGGTTAGCGAACCATAGCTAATATGCTAACGTCAGGGTTAGTGACCCATAGCTAAGATCCTAACGTCAGGGTTAGCGACCCATAGCTAATATGCTAACGTCAGGATTAGCGAACCATAGCTAATATGCTAACGTCAGGGTTAGCGAACCATAGCTAATATGCTAATGTCAGGGTTAGCGACCCATAGCTAATATGCTAACGTCAGGGTTAGCGACCCATAGCTAATATGCTAACGTCAGGGTTAGCGAACCATAGCTAACATGCTAACGTCAGGGTTAGCGAACCATAGCTAATATGCTAACGTCAGGGTTAGCGAACCATAGCTAATATGCTAACGTCAGGGTTAGCGAACCATAGCTAACATGCTAACGTCAGGGTTAGCGAACCATAGCTAATATGCTAACGTCAGGGTTAGCGAACCATAGCTAATATGCTAACGTCAGGGTTAGCGAACCATAGCTAACATGCTAACGTCAGGGTTAGCGAACCATAGCTAACATGCTAACGTCAGGGTTAGCGAACCATAGCTGACCAAGACCCTGTTCTACCTCTCCGTTGGTACCCCCGGCTAACAGGCCTAGCCTGGCTAACGGGACAGGGATCGCCATAATCCCCATGGTGGTGGAGTCTGCTAAAGAAGTATTGCACACCGCCTGCTTTTTAGCTGCACTCCGGAGCTGAAATAATAGCCGCCATGACCCGCTCCCACGCCGATACGATGCTGTGCCTCAACAATTCACAGCATCGGCTGCAAAGAACACCAGCTCGCAGTTACAGGGAGATAAGACAAGACAAGACAAGACAAGACACAACAGGACTGCTGTTATGTAGCCTGCTTCTCGTTTGTAGCTATGCCAGTGTGTATGTTTCTTTTATATTCCTTCTAGCACTGACTACATTGTCTGGGGCATGTGTTCTGAATGTCTGATAATTCATGACCAAAAATAGCACTGAAATGGACACCTCAGGGAAAGAGGAGTAAGGGTAGATCAAAGGAGATTACCTGAGAAGAACAAAAGAGAGGATAAGTAAAAGAGCGGAAATAAATGACAAACGACAGACTTTTTTTTTTGCGGAAGCCTTATTTGCCTTGTGCACCTAAAGGTCGAGAAAGAGTGAGAGAGAGAGGGGGAGGGAGGGAGAGAGAGAGAGAGAGAGAGAGAGAAAGAGAGAGAGAGAAACTGAGGGGGTTCTGTACCCTACTGTTTGTGTTCTTTTGGAATCCGTGGTGAACAGATCAAGAACTGTGATATCATTGAATTGTCTCACTTGGTGTAGTGGTTAGTGCACCCGTTTCTTCACGGAGAGAGAGGCAGTTTAAATACAGTATAGCATTATTGTTCTTGTATTCTAAGATTACAGTATAATACCAGTGTTGGTGTATTCTAATATTACAGCATATTACTAATGTTCTGGTACTCTAAGATTACAGTATATTACAAAAGTTTTTCATAGTTCATGTATTCTAAGATTACTGTATAGCACTAATGTTCTTGTATTCTAAGATTACAGTATAGTACTAAGGTTTTTGAATTCTAAGATTACAGTATAGTACTAATGTTCTTGTATTCTAAGATTACAGTACAACAATATTTTTATTGTATTCTAAGATTACAGTATAATACTAAGGTTCTTGTATTCTAAGATTACAATACAGTATTAATGTTCTTATATTCTAAGATTACAGTATATTACTAAAGTTCTTGTATTCTAAAATCACAGCATAATACTAATGTTCTTGTATTTTAAAATTACACCATAGCACTAACGTTCTCGTATTCTAAAATTACAGTATAGTACTAAAGTTCTTGTTTCTAAAACTACAGCATAGTACTAATGTTCTTGTATTCTAAGATTACAGTGCAATACCAATGTTCTTGTAATCTAAGATTACAGTACAGCAAAATAAAACAAAATTCAGGCTTATTCGGGGCTGTAGTCAGCCTAACAACCACAACTCAGTAAGAAACATTATGTGATGTAGTAAGAAACATTATGTGATGTAGTAAGAAACATGTGATGTAGTAAGAAACATGTGATGTAATAAGAAACATTATGTGATGTAATAAGAAACATTATGTGATGTAGTAAGAAACATTGTGTGATATAATAAGAAACATTATGTGGTGTAGTAAGAAACATCGTGTGATGTAGTAAGAAACATTATGTGATGTAATAATAAACATCGTGTGATGACTAACTAACGCGGAAAGAAGGCTGAATTCGGAGTTCACAACAGCTGCGTGCCAGCATCGCTTCTGGTGAATAGCTTTGCTCTCAAAGAAAGATGGCCGTGACCTATTTACTCTGCTCTTAGACCTGGTGAAAATTAAGTCGCAAACAAACAGTTGTTTTCTGTATCATGTTTAAAGACTGATTTTTGTTCAACAAGACCCAAAAGAAACAGGAAAAAGTGAACACACACACCACCACCACCACCACCACCACCACACACAAAAACAACAGCTGAATTAAGAATTCGCACAAAACAAACACACACATTCTCTCTCTCTCTCTCTCTCTCTCTCTCTCTCTCTCTCTCTGAACCTAAAAAAAAAAATTGGCAGACTAGAGTAAATGAACATGTTTACACAAACCTGCTTAGAATCACGTGAAGTAAAAATAAAAACTATATTCCTTACCTGAGTTTGCCCAATGAGAAGGAAAAAAAAACAACAACAAAATCACCCTTTTTTTATTTAAAACACCGTCACAGGTATATGGGTCGAAAAGTAGTCGAAAAAGGACTCGTTCTGCAGTCGAATCTTTGACAACATTTGGTCTTACATCCCGTGTTCTCTTGCTCGAAAAAAAACGTTGGTTAGTTCCCTTTGCGAAAAACTCCCGTACATCTAACAGCACGAAGCGTGGCTTGTTCAGTTTGCTTAAAAATAGCCAAAATGTAGGATGGGCTTAGAAGTTGGGTAGCTTGTTTCTTTTTTTTTCTTCTTATTCGCTACAGACAAGGAGTGGGTAGATTGTGTGATATGTGTGTGGGGAGGTGATATGAGGTGAGGAGGTGTGTAATTTTTTTTTTGCCGAGAGCGCGTGTGTGAGAATTTGTGGTGCGTAAGTGTGAGAGCGCGCCAGTCAGTGCGCGGATATGTGTGAGTAACTAGGGAGGGGTGTTTTGCTTACTAGAGAGGGCGGGCCTTTTTAAATAGTTTCCGCTGAGGTGAGTGGTTGTGGGAGGAGGGGGGTACTTGTGTGTGTGTTTTTTTTTGGGTACTAAAAATAGAACACAGACAATGCACTTTTATAGGACAATGAATGAAAAGAGGAAGGCATTGAAAATATTGTAACAACAGGAAAACTAGATGGACGAAGAGGCGGGGGGGGGGGGGGAGGCCAAGATAAATGATAACTGGATAGTCTGATGAGATGGTGTGTGAGATTAGATCACCAGACGGCCGGCAAGAAGGAATGAAGGATCGTGCACTATGGAGAAACATAAAGGCCAGCCCCAGCCGGCCGGCATGGTTGCTCATGATGATGGTTTACGTGTATGTAGGGCCCAAGAGACGCATCGCGTCGTGAGCAAAACCATGATTTAAAGGTGGCCCCCCCCCCCGGAGAGTTTTCGTGGAGGAGGGGGCCCGAAGTGGATGAAAACAGAATAGCCAATCAGTAGGGAAAGACGGGGTGTGGGAGGAAGGGGGGAGATAGTTATGCACCAACTTCCTCAATTCCTCTCCTCTCTGAGGCCACGTGTGTGTGTGTGTGTGGGGGGGGGGGGAGGATTTTCAAGGATTTTCAGAAGGCAGCGGAGAGAAGAGAGTGGCGAAAGGAGAGACGGTGATGGAGAGAGAGAGAGAGGGTAGTGGAAAGAGAGAGGCGGAAGAGAGAGAGGGCAGTGGAAAGAGAGAGAAGATAGTGGAAAGAGAGAAAGAGTAGTGGAGAGAGAGTTTAGTGGAGAGAGAGGGTACTGGAAAGAAAGAGAGGTAGTGGAGAGAGAGTTTAGTGGAGAGAGAGGGTAGTGGAAAGAAAGAGAGGTAATGGAGAGAGAGGGCAGTGGGAAGAGTGATAGGTAGTGGAGATAGGAGTGGAAAGATTTAGAGGTAATGGAGAGAGAGAGAAGGTAGTGGAAAGACAGAGAAAGAGGGTAGTGGAAAGAGAGAGAGAGATGAAAGGTATTTTTAAAAAGACAAATCGGTAACAGGATATCAATTTCACGCTTAAAACCGGCGAACTCTAACTAAAAATAAGAGCAGCATGCCTCTCTTTCACTGAGACTATTACAGCATCCTGGTGAACGATATTGTCCAGGTCGTAGTGCAGCTAACTGAGAAGCTAACATTGTCATCGTCGTGGAGGGCATTGTTCTTGTATTTGTGTGTAAGCTAGCATGAAACTGCAGATGCGGCAGCTATAGCCGAGTACATAAACATCAATACCCTAAATCACCACTATAGCTAACCAACAAGGGCATAAACATTATCATCACCACCACTGTACAGCATAGCTACCATTCATTCACTCATTCATTCATTCGTTTGCATGTCCCTTGCAGAACAGCCCTCTCGGTTGTGAGCAAGATGGCCTGGTGCTGATGCATCAATTTGCAGACTATCAACGATGTCTTGCAGCCATCTTCGCCTTGGTCTTCCTCTCTTTTTCTTTTTCCCGATATGTACCTTTCCAAGATGGTCTTCTCTAGATTACCATGACGTTTAATGTGTCCAAAATATTTCAGTTTTCTTTGTTTAATCCTCTTTACTAGCCAGCCTTCTTCAATATTAAGTTCTTGTAGTATGAATATATTTGTTCTTTTCTGTGTCCATGATATTTGAAGAACTCTTCTGTAGCATTTACATTCAAAGGCATTTATGTGTTTCTTAGCTGTTTTGTTAAGTGTCCAGGTCTCACAGGCATATGTTGCGATGGGAAAGATGCATGCCCTTAAAAATCTTATTTTTGTAGTTCTGTCTGCTCCTCTCCACAGTTCTTTAGTTGTTTTACTTTTTGAAAAGCGATAGATGTCCTCCTTTTAATTTCCCTCATTGTATCTCCATTATTAGTTAGTAATGATCCAAGATATTCAAAACTCTCCACTTCTTCCAGTTTTTCCTCATTGATACATATATCACCTTCCTTGTTTGTTTTGTCAGTTGTCATCAATTGAATTTTCTTCGCATTAAGATAGAGGTTTTGCTCTTCACTACTCTTTCGGGCTGACATAATTAGTTTTTCCATTCCTTTTTGTGTTGTGGACAGTAATACTGTGTCATCAGCATATTTAATCTCTGGTATTTCATAACCTCCAGTTGTTATGGCCTCGTAATATCTTTGTTTACATCTTCTCTAACACTCCTCAGTATATTTTCAGTATGCAAATTAAATAAGTACGGCGACAATATGCACTTCTGACGGACCCCTTGTTGTATGTCAGACCAAGTTGTTGTTCCACCATTTATTCTCACTGCTGCCTGTTGGTCTAGATACAGCAGTGATGTTAATTGTATCAAATGTGTTGGAAATCCCATTTTTTCCATTATTTCCCAAAGTTTCTGGTGTTGTACACAATCAAATGCCTTTGAGTAGTCTATAAAAGATAAATACAGATTCACATTAAACTCTCTGCATTTCTCTATTATTAATCTTATACTGAATATATGATCCAGAGTAGTAGAAATTGGAGACAGCACAGAGGACATCAACAGCAGACTCACTAGAGCAAACCAGGCTTTTGCAATGCTGCAGAATATATGGAAATAAAAAAAACTAAGCATAAATATGAAAATCAGGATATTTAAGAGTAATGTTCTAAGTGTACTACTCTATGGAAGTGAATGCTGGAAAATCACCAAAACCATAGAAAACAAGTTGAATTCTTTCCAGACTAAATGTTTACGAAGAATTAGAAGAATATTTTGGCCAAACACCATAAGAAATAACATCTTATTGGCAGAAATGCAGATGAAGCCACTGACAACAATTATTGAGGAAAGACGCTGGCGATGGTTGGGACATGTGCTCCGAATGACTGACAACTCACTACCAAAAATAGCACTAAAATGGACACCACAGGGGAACAGAAGCAAGGGTAGACCAAAAGAGACATGGAGAAGAACAACAGAAAGGATGTTGAGCAATAGAGGGCTCACCTGGGCAAGAGCAGAAAAAAAGGCGAAGGACAGGCATTTGCGGAAAACCCTTGCGGAAGTCTCATGTGCCCTGGGCACTTAAGGTTCAGAGAGAGAGAGAGAGAGAGAGAGAGAATATATGATCTCTTGATCCTCTTCCTTGCCTGAAACGAGCTTGGACCATATTGACTTCTTCTTCTATTTTCTTATGAAATACACCTAATATGATTTTTAACAGAATTTTACTTGCGTGACTAATCAGGGAAATAGTTTTTTTTTTAGTTTGTGCATAATTTCAGGTTACCTTTATTTGGAAGTGGTATGAATACAGTTCTTTTCCACTGTTTTGGCCAAATACCTGAATGCCATATCTTTTTACATAGTGCATGACAGATTGTTGTACATTCCTTTCCTCCTGCTTTAATAAGTTCAACTGTTATCTCATCACATCCTGGTGTTTTACCATTTTTCAGATTCTTTATTGTCCATAAAACTTCCTCTATTGTCGGTTCGGGTTCTTTCTCCTCCAATAATAATTCACACTGTTGATTTCTGCTTTCACAGTCGGTTGTTTCATACATTCCTCTGCAATATTCCTTCCATCTTTCTAGAATTTACTCTGTCTCTGTCAAGATATTCCCCATCTTGTCACAAATTACATTTAGCTTAGGTGTGACATTTCTCGTCAATGTCTTCATTTCTTTAAACATTTCACTATCTCTTCCACACTTCTGATGTCCTATTCTTTCACAACAGTCTTGTATATATATTTTTTTTTGCATTGCTACCATCAATAACATATAACCATGCACATTAAAAAGACCACTGTCACAATCTTAACTTGGGGTGGGGTTGGGAACTGTTGCCCGATTTGGTAATCAGCTAACCACGGCTGACAAGCTAGCGTCAGGGCTGGCTAACCACTGCTGACAAGCTAGAGTCAGGGCTGGCTAACCACTGCTGACAAGCTAGCGTCAGGGCTGGCTAACCACTGCTGACAAGCTAGAGTCAGGGCTGGGTAACCACTGCTGACAAGCTAGAGTCAGGGCTGGCTAACCACGGCTGACAAGCTAGCGTCAGGGCTGGCTAACCACTGCTGACAAGCTAGAGTCAGGGCTGGGTAACCACTGCTGACAAGCTAGAGTCAGGGCTGGCTAACCACGGCTGACAAGCTAGCGTCAGGGCTGGGTAACCACGGCTGATCAAGACCCTTATCACACCTCTCCGTGGGTACTCCCCGATAACAGGCCTAGTCTAGCTAACGAAGGTGGTGAATAGAGAGCGAGAGGCTGCAAAAGAGAAAGAGAAAGATAGAGAGAATAGGAAAGAGAGAGAGAGAGTGAAAAAAGAGAGAGTACGAGGGGAGGGGGTGGGGGAAAGAGGGTGTGGTTCCACGGAGTGCGCTAAAGAAGTGTTGCATACTTCCAGCTTTGTTTTAGTTCCCCTCCGGGAGTAAAAACAACTAAAATAAAATAGCCGACGTAACCCACTCCCAGTCCGACACGATGTTGTGTCTCAACATCTTCACCGCATCAGCTACAACAAAAACACCAGCTCGCAGTTCCTGGGATATTGAGGAAGAAGAAGAAAAAGAAGAAGGAAGAAAGAAAGATAAAGAGAGAAAGAAAGAAAGAAAGAAAGATGAAGAAAGAAAGAAAGAAAGAAGAAAGAAAGAAAGATAAAGAAAGAAAGAAAGAGAAAGAAAGAAAGAAAGAAAGAAAGAAAGAAAGATAAAGAAAGATAAAGAAAGGAAGAAAAATAAAGAAAGATGAAGAAAGAAAGAAAGAAAGATAAAGAAAGAAAGAAAGAAAGAAGATCCTAACCGCGACAGAAAAGTAATGCATGCCCTTTAAAAATCTTATTTTTGTAGTTCTGTCTGTTCCTCTTCACAGTTTGTTTAGTTTTCCTTTTTCTTTTTTTGAAAGTTCGGGTACAAATTATGAAAGCCATTCAAGTTTATTTACTTGTTTTAAAGCATGTTTGACTATTGACAGTAAAAGGACTGTACGAGTGTTCATCGTATGAAAATTCGCTTTACGCTCATTTCGTTTTCCGACGCTGTCCTTGGAACGCACCCACATCAGAAAGCGAGGACTGTCTGTATATGCTTTTCAACAAAATTCATAACCAGGACCGCTGAAGGGGTGGAGGGGAGAGGGGAGGCGCCGGGGAGTGGAGAACGGACTTGGAATGTTGAGGGCCCACGGGGGCCCTTGTTTTCTTATTAAAGACAAAATTTAGGAAACCATTAAGTATAGTTTTCCGTGTTTGGTTTGCGGGCCCAGTAGTAACTGACATGGCCCCATGGCCCAACGTGGCCCTTCCACGGATACGTCCAACAAGCTGGCCAGTATGAAGCTTTAAAAGGCTAACGTTTTTTTGAGGGTGATGACCTTTAGAAAAGGGTACCTGGCACTCCGGTTGCTAGGAAATGGAACGTCACCACACGTGACACTGGTACAGTGGGACTGATGCGGAGTTTTTTTTTGTATATTTTATTATTGATTTTGTTACTGTTATTTTGTTCATGTTGTTGTTGTTTTAATATTGTTATTGTTATTTTGTTTCTGTTGTGTTATTATTGTTACTTTAATATTGTTTTATTATTATTATTATTATTATTTTATTCATGTTATTTTGTTAATATAACCTTCTTACTATTGTTTATTATCATTATTATTATTATTATTATTTTGTTAATGCTGCTGTTGCTGATTATTATTTGTGTAATTGTTATTGTGTTCATGTTGTTTTATTATTTTGCTTTTTATTGTTATTTTGCTAATGTTGTTGCTGCTGCTGCTGCTATTGCTGTTGTTTCTGTTGATTTATGATTATGATTATTATTATTTTTATAATTGTTATTGTTAGTTTGCTAATGTTGTTGCTGCTGCTCGTATTATTATTATTATTATTTTGTTAATGTTGTTGGCATTGTTGTTGCTGCGGTACAAGAAGACAAGATATACTTATAAAACCTGTTACGCTGACCTTACAGCGCCAGTTTAGGGCGCTAATTTTTTTAAACAAAACTGCACTGTGAGTCACTGGCGCTTACATCATGTTGTGCGTGAGTAAACAAAGCGTCATTGGCAAGAGTCATCTTTTGCTAGCGGTTATAGATGTGGAGTAGCGCAGCGGGCTGGGGTATTTGTTACCTAAATAAAGCTATTTCAGGTTTTGTTCTTTCTTGGTCCAAATGATCCAAGACTGTGGCGGGGGGGGGGGGGGGGGCGGGGGGAGCAACAAGACGTTTCCCCAGACTCCTGAAGGGGAGGGCAACAAGACGTTTCCCCAGACTCCTGAAGGGGAGGGCAACAAGACGTTTCCCCAGACCCCTGAAGGGGGGAGCAACAAGACGTTTCCCCAGACTCCTGAAGGGGAGGGCAACAAGACGTTTCCCCAGACTCCTGAAGGGGGGAGCAACAAGACGTTTCCCCAGACCCCTGAAGGGGAGGGCAACAAGACGTTTCCCCAGACTCCTGAAGGGGGGAGCAACAAGACGTTTCCCCAGACTCCTGAAGGGGAGGGCAACAAGACGTTTCCCCAGACTCCTGAAGGGGAGGGCAACAAGACGTTCCCCCAGACTCCTGAAGGGGGCGCAACAAGACGTTTCCCCAGACTCCTGAAGGGGGCGCAACAAGACGTTCCACCAGACTCCTGAAGGGGGGGGGCAACAAGACGTTTCACCAGACTCCTGAAGGGGGCGCAACAAGACGTTCCACCAGACTCCTGAAGGGGAGGGCAACAAGACGTTCCGAAAGAAAGAAAGATAAAGAAAGAAAGAAAGAAAGAAGATCCTAACCGCGACAGAAAAGTAATGCATGCCCTTTAAAAATCTTATTTTTGTAGTTCTGTCTGTTCCTCTTCACAGTTTGTTTAGTTTTCCTTTTTCTTTTTTTGAAAGTTCGGGTACAAATTATGAAAGCCATTCAAGTTTATTTACTTGTTTTAAAGCATGTTTGACTATTGACAGTAAAAGGACTGTACGAGTGTTCATCGTATGAAAATTCGCTTTACGCTCATTTCGTTTTCCGACGCTGTCCTTGGAACGCACCCACATCAGAAAGCGAGGACTGTCTGTATATGCTTTTCAACAAAATTCATAACCAGGACCGCTGAAGGGGTGGAGGGGAGAGGGGAGGCGCCGGGGAGTGGAGAACGGACTTGGAATGTTGAGGGCCCACGGGGGCCCTTGTTTTCTTATTAAAGACAAAATTTAGGAAACCATTAAGTATAGTTTTCCGTGTTTGGTTTGCGGGCCCAGTAGTAACTGACATGGCCCCATGGCCCAACGTGGCCCTTCCACGGATACGTCCAACAAGCTGGCCAGGATGAAGCTTTAAAAGGCTAACGTTTTTTGAGGGTGATGACCTGTAGAAAAGGGTACCTGGCACTCCGGTTGCTAGGAAATGGAACGTCACCACACGTGACACTGGTACAGATGCGGAGTTTTTTTTTGTATATTTTATTATTGATTTTGTTACTGTTATTTTGTTCATGTTGTTGTTGTTTTAATATTGTTATTGTTATTTTGTTTCTGTTGTTTTATTATTGTTACTTTGTTAATATTGTTTTATTATTATTATTATTATTTTATTCATGTTGTTTTGTTAATATAACTTTCTTACTATTGTTTATTATCATTATTATTATTATTATTATTTTGTTAATGCTGCTGTTGCTGATTATTATTTGTGTAATTGTTATTGTGTTCATGTTGTTTTATTATTTTGCTTTTTATTGTTATTTTGCTAATGCTGCTGCTGCTATTGCTGTTGTTTCTGTTGATTTATGATTATTATTATTATTATGATTATTATTATTTTTATAATTGTTATTGTTAGTTTGCTAATGTTGTTGCTGCTGCTCTTATTATTATTATTTTGTTAATGTTGTTGGCATTGTTGTTGCTGCGGTACAAGAAGACAAGATATACTTATAAAACCTGTTACGCTGACCTTACAGCGCCAGTTTAGGGCGCTAATTTTTTTAAACAAAACTGCACCGTGAGTCACTGCCGATTACATCATGTTGTGCGTGAGTAAAGAGAAGCGTCATTGGCAAGAGTCATCTTTTGCTAGCGGTTATAGATGTGGAGTAGCGCAGCGGGCTGGGGTATTTGTTACCTAAATAAAGCTATTTCAGGTTTTGTTCTTTCTTGGTCCAAATGATCCAAGACTGTGGCGGGGGGGGGGGGGGGGGCGGGGGGAGCAACAAGACGTTTCCCCAGACTCCTGAAGGGGAGGGCAACAAGACGTTTCCCCAGACTCCTGAAGGGGAGGGCAACAAGACGTTTCCCCAGACCCCTGAAGGGGGGAGCAACAAGACGTTTCCCCAGACTCCTGAAGGGGAGGGCAACAAGACGTTTCCCCAGACTCTGAAGGGGGGAGCAACAAGACGTTTCCCCAGACCCCTGAAGGGGAGGGCAACAAGACGTTTCCCCAGACTCCTGAAGGGGGGAGCAACAAGACGTTTCCCCAGACCCCTGAAGAGGGGGGGGGGCAACAAGACGTTTCTCCAGACTCCTGAAGCGGGGGGGGGGCAACAAGACATTCCCCCAGACTCCTGAAGGGGGAGGGCAACAAGACATTCCCCCAGACTCCTGAAGCGGGGGGGGGGGGCAACAAGACATTCCCCCAGACTCCTGAAGGGGAGGGCAACAAGACATTCCCCCAGACTCCTGAAGCGGGGGGGGGCAACAAGACATTCCCCCAGACTCCTGAAGCGGGGGGGGGCAACAAGATATTCCCCCAGACTCCTGAAGGGGGAGGGCAACAAGACATTCCCCCAGACTCCTGAAGCGGGGGGGGGCAACAAGACATTCCCCCAGACTCCTGAAGCGGGGGGGGGGCAACAAGACATTCCCCCAGACTCCTGAAGCGGGGGGAGGGCAACAAGACGTTCCCCCAGACTCCTGAAGCGGGGGGGGGCAACAAGACATTCCCCCAGACTCCTGAAGGGGGAGGGCAACAAGACGTTCCACCAGACTCCTGAAGGGGAGGGCAACAAGACATTCCCCCAGACTCCTGAAGCGGGGGGAGGGCAACAAGACGTTCCACCAGACTCCTGAAGGGGGGGGGGGAGCAACAAGACGTTCCCCCAGACTCCTGAAGCGGGGGGAGGGCAACAAGACGTTCCACCAGACTCCTGAAGCGGGGGGGGGGGGAGCAACAAGACATTCCCCCAGACTCCTGAAGCGGGGGGAGGGCAACAAGACGTTCCCCCAGACTCCTGAAGCGGGGGGGGGGGGGACAACAAGACGTTCCCCAGACTCCTGAAGCGGGGGGAGGGCAACAAGACGTTCCCCCAGACTCCTGAAGGGGGGGGGGCAACAAGACGTTCCCCCAGACTCCTGAAGGGGGGGGCAACAAGACGTTCCCCCAGACTCCTGAAGCGGGGGGAGGGCAACAAGACATTCCCCCAGACTCCTGAAGCGGGGGGGGGCAACAAGACATTCCCCCAGACTCCTGAAGCGGGGGGAGGGCAACAAGACATTCCCCCAGACTCCTGAAGCGGGGGGGGGGCAACAAGACATTCCCCCAGACTCCTGAACACATGCTGCAGACTTGCACCACATGCAGAGACCTCAAGAGGCCCAAGAGATAAGCACGGGGGAGAAACTCTGGGGTTCCTATGAAGACTTTCCGCTGACAGCAAGATTTCATGAAGACAACCCAGGCTCTCTGTTAAGAAAGCTGATCATACGAAACTGAACGAAGAAGAAGAAGAAGAAGATCTGAAATCAAAAGACTTCGGAGCTCCATCCTAACGCTCCGCCTTGCCCGTCCCACCTCGTTATCCGGGACAATATTACAGCACCCATAACCGACTTCTCGCGCCCTAGCAGACCAAGACCCTCCCTCCTTCCTCTTCTAATGGCCCCAGTAACCAGGCTCTACTAACTCCGGGACATGGATCGCTATAGTCCTCGGGGTGGCGGAGTCTGCTAAAGAAGCACTGCAGCTTTCCATGCGTTTTATTCCTCTCACGGCCTGGGAAAAAAATACTCGCCGTAACCCACTCCCTATTCGACACCATGCTTGTGCACCAATACCTTCACTTCACGGAAAATACAACCACCACTCCCATACCCACACACACGATGCAACATTAAACAATTTTAGCCATGATTCTAGTTTCCTGCAAAATTCTAGTTCTATATAACATAATATTCTAACTGGAGGTTATGAAATACCAGAGATTAGATAAGCTGATAACACAGTATTACTGTCCACAACACAAAAAGGAATGGAAAAACTAATTATGTCAGTCCATAAGAATAGTGAAGAGCAAAACCTTTATCTTAATCCGAAGAAAACTCAATTGATGACAACTGACAAAACAAACAAGGCAGCTGAAATATGTATCAATGAGGAAAAATTGGAAGAGGTGGAGAGTTTTGAATATCTTGGATCATTACTAATAACTGAGATACAACGAGGGAAATTAAAAGGAGGACATCTATCGCTCTTCAAAAAATAAATAAATAAATAAATAAAACTAAAGAAGCTGTGGAGAGGAACAGACAGAACTACAAAAATAAGACTTTTAGGGCATGCATCTTTCCCATCCCAACATATGCCCGCGAGACCTGGACACTTAACAAAACAGCTGAGAAATGGCCTTTGACTATAAATGCTACAGAAGAGTTCTTCAAATATCATGGACACACAAAAAACAACAAATATATCCATACTACAAGAACTTAATATTGAAGAAGGTTGGCTAGTAAGGAAGATTAAACAGAGAAAACTTAAATATTTTGGACATATTAAACGTCATAAGAATTTAGAGAAGACCGTCTTGGAAGGGCACATAATGGGAAGAAGAAAGAGAGGAAGACCAAGGTGAAGATGGCTGCAAGACATCGTTGATGATCTGTGAAAGGAGGCATCAGCAGCAGGGCATCTTGCTCACAACAGAGAGGCCTACAGGAGAGCTGTTAGGGAGGCAAAGTTCCGTAAGGGACATGCAAATGAGTGAATGAATATTATAAATATTCTTTTGCATGAAGCGAACATGTGCAGAACTTTCTCTGTAGTATGTATAGCTACAAGTTGCAAAGATAAGTGTTGAGTATCTTAATAAGTTCTCGCGGCAGCAGAGCAGGGTACCACAACCCCTTCCGCCTACCCCCCACCTGCCTGCTCTGATGCACCCTCTCAATGCTAGAACTTTATAAGGAAATCGGGGGTAAAACCGCTTATCTACAAGCGAGGAGAAATTGTATGGCAATCAACTATTGGATAACAACGCAGGAGGGGTCTCATGAAAGACGCCACGCGATTGGCTGGATAAGAGAGAGAGGTGCCGCTGAAAGATGCGGGGGGGACTTGCAAACTTGGCGAAAACTGTGGAGCTTACCTACTTTCCCCGGGATATAAATAGATTTAGTTATTTTTAGTAATCAAGAATTGGGACTGGGGGGGGGGGGGGGAATGTTGTGTGGTTATGAGTAACTGTCACGTCTGCGGTGATTCCCCTGGCGTGAGCGTTCGCGGGCAGCGAAGGGAGATAAACACGAATATTTTGATACTCGCGAGCGGAAAAACTAACAAAGTTATTTCTCTTGGAGACAGTACAGCCGTGTGTCGTCTTTTAACTGCCGCATTTGAGACTGGTCGCCAGGCCGTATATATCTCGGCCGTTATAGAGCAAACTCAGACAGACACTAGATACAGCTGACTATGTTTACATTTTAACGAATGAGTCCGTTTTGAGGCCATGATGGTGTCGATTTTAACTCTTCACAAGTTAAAAATCCCACATACCAAGACAATGGGAAATTGGAAGCGGAGAAGGACATGGTGTGGGAACCAAACTGCTTCACTGAAATATGTACCGTACGCTGTGTTTCTTTAATTAAATATACTATGGAGACGTGCCTTTAAGTATGAAAGGGCGTAACGAATGGCCGTAATGAATGGAATCACTCAACCGGCTGTAATGAATGGAATCACTCAACCGGCCGTAATGAATGACCTCACTCGGCCGGCCGTAATGAATGACCTCACTCGGCCGGCCGTAACTCGGCATGTGACTGAATTTAACACAGGTAAATAAAGGAAAATTAATGGATTTAAACACTCGACGCGATAAGAAAAATCAGAGAACTTTGTGGGTTAGGGCATTTGATACGCATGAATCCAGAACAAGCAGTGGTACGCGCAAAGAACTCGAAAAATATAGGGCGCTAGAAACGATCAAGGAAAAGGTGGATAGATGGGGTAAAGACACACTGAGGAGACATGGCATGACAGCTACCCAGGCCTCTCACCCTGCTCTGGACATAAACTCCCTGCGACGCTAATGGCATAAGCAGCAGCAGCAGCAGAAACAGAAGAAAAAGAAGAAGAAGAAAGAGCAGAAGGAGATGGATGATAAGAAGAGAAGGAGGAAAAGAAGAAAGACGACGACGATGAAGAGGAGGATGAGAAGAAGAAGAGAAGGAGGAGGAGAAAAAGAAGAAGAAGAAGCAGAGGAAGAAGGAGGAGGACGAGGAGGAAGAGAAAAGGAGGAGGACGAGGAGGAGGAGGAGAAGAGGAGGAGGGGGAGGAGGAGGAAGACGAAGAGGAGGAGAAGAGGAGAAGGAAGAGGAGAAGAAAAAGAAAAAGGAGGATACTAAATTAAATAAAAGAAAATGGCAAAAAAAGAAAAAAAGTTTCCATTCAACAAAGAATTCTGCTGCAGGTTAGTTATAAGCAGGGCTGGTTTAACGTTACTGTAAAACTTGGACGTGCAGGGGCCCTCAAGCTTCGTGGCCCGGGGGGGGCGGCGCTGGGATGAGTCTGTGTGCTAGACCCTCCGACATAAACAGCATTAGTCTAAAAATATACTGAATTTAACGTTAAAAATATTATCTAACGCTGAATATAAAAATCAGAACACGGGGCCCCCCAAAAGTCAACTTTGCCCAAAACTCCTTAGACCGTTCCTGCTGATAAGTACTGAAATATCAAAATACATGAAGATAAAAAAAACATTGTAATAAAAAAATATGAAGATAAAACATATTAATATAAAAATACACAAAGACAAAACATTGTAATATCGAAATATATGAAGGAAAAATCATTGTAATATCAAAACATATAAAGAACAAAACATTGCAATATCAAAATATAACATTAATATCAATATAAATGAAGAAAAAACATTGTAATATCAAAATGGGTGAAGACAAAACGTTTTAATATCAAAATACATGAAGAGAAAAAACATATTAATATATAAATACATCAAGATAAAACATTTTAAAATAAAAATACATGAAGAAAAAAAAACAATGTAATATCAAAATTCCTGAAGAAAAAAATAACATTGTAATATCAAAATTCATCAAGATAAAACAAGAGAACATTGGCGATAGTGACATTTAAAAAAAAGAAATAAAGCTTACAGATGATAAGATAAGGCCGGCAGCCATGATATTTAGAAAGATTGCATACTTTAGCCTTTTTTTTCTGGAAGTAGCTTTTCTGCATTCCAAAAAACATTACAAACAACAAACAAACAAAAAATTTCAGAGATTAAACACTGTAAAAACATCATAGAAGATAATCCCTGGACGATCTTTTTTTTTAACTGTGTTTCTGCCTAGTTCATTTTCTCTTGTGTTTGTTCAGTTCATTTGTTTTTTCTAACTTTTATAACGAACGATATCAGACAAGCACCACATTTAGGAAGTAAACATATATCACAGTTACATAGTAGAGATATCACACTTTGGGAGTAAAAAAATACCACAGTTAGGGAGTAAAGATATCACAGTTTGAGAGTAAAAATACCACAGTTAGTAAAGATATTACACTTTGGGAGTAAAAATATTAAAAGTTAATAAAGATATCTCGTACTTTGGGAGTAAAAAAATATCAGTAAGAGAGTTAAGATATCACACTTTGGGAGTAAAAATACCACAGTTAGACAGTAAAGATATCGTACTTTTGGAGGAAAAAATACTACAGATATCATACTTTGAGAGTAAAAATACCACAGTTAAAAAAGATATCACACTTTGAGAGTAAAAATACCAGTTTTAGTAAAGGTATCACACTTTGAGAGTAAAAATACCACAGTTAATAAAGATATCACACTTTGGGAGTAAAAATATTAAAAGTTAATAAAGATATCTCGTATTTTGGGAGTAAAAAATACCAGTTAGAGAGTAAAGATATCACACTTTTGGAATAAAAAATACCACAGTTAGAGAGTAAAGATATCACACTTTTGGAGTAAAAATACCACATTTACTAAAGATATCACCATTTGAGAGTAAAAAAACCACAGTTAAAGATATCACACTTTGGGAGTAAAATTAGCAGTTAGTAAATATATCACACTTTGGGAATAAAAATACCACAGTTAGAGAGTAAAGATATCACGCTTTGGGAGTAAAAATACCACAATTAGAGAGTAAAGATATCACACTTTGAGAGTAAAAATACTACAGTTAGTGAGTAAATATATCACACTAGGAGAGTAAATATATCACACTAGGAGAGTATATCACACTTTGGGAATAACAACATCAAACATCAGGTGTAAAGATACTACCTGAGTAAACATATCACACCTTGGGAGTAAATATATCACACTTTAGGGGTAAACATATCACACTTTGTGGGGTAAACATGGCACTTTCAGTAAATAACGACACCATAGATGCATCGTACTGATCATCGTGTTCAAGTGGAGGTCGGCTTATGCTGGCCGGAGAACCACAGCTGTCCAAGACCCTACCTCATGTATCCTTGCTGAAATGAAAGGAGGCCCCAATAACGGGTTGATGCGCTCCTTCCAGTCTGATTAGAGGAGTATTTGGATGTGTATTCAGTCAATGCATTAGCATCCTCTTGGGATCCATTAATGTTCATCAGACAAAACAAAGCAATCAGTTTCTATCTGATAAATTGCCTGTTTTCCATTCCTCAGTACGTCGATAGCAAAGAATAAAACTTCACAATTCTAGGGAGACTAGAACAAGAAAAAAAGAACAGGAGTTAACACGTCTAGGAAGTCCAGAACAAGACAGGAGTTAACATTTATAAGTAGATCAGAACACGAGAAAGCGTTAACAGTTACAGGGAGACCATTGCCAGAACAAGAACAAGATTTAACAGTTACAGGGAGACTGGGACCAGAACAAGAACAAGAGTTAACAGTTACAGAGAGACCAGGACCAGAACAGGAACAAGAGTTAACAGTTACAGAGAGACTGGGACCAGAACAAGAACAAGAATTAACAGATACAGGGAGACAAAGACCAGAACAAGAACACAAGTTAACAGTTACAGAGAGACAAGGACCAGAACAAGAACAAAGGTTAACAGTTACAGGGAGACTGGAACCAGAACAAGAACAAGAGTTAACAGTTACAGGGAGACCAGGACCAGAACAAGAGTTAACAGTTTCAGGGAGACCAGGACCAGAACAATAACAAAAGTTAACAGTTACAGGGAGACCAGGACCAGAACAATAACAAAAGTTAACAGTTACAAGGAGACCTGGACCCGAAGAAGAATAAGGGTTAACATTTATAATGAGAGCAGAAAAGAGAACAAGCATTAACAGTTCTATAAAACCAGAATAAGAAGAACATTAACATTTTCTAGGAAGACCAAGACAAGAGCAAAGATAACATTTTTAGGGAGATCAGACCAAGAGCCAAGATAATATTTCTAGGGAGACCAGAACAAGGGCAAAGTTAACATTTCTAAGGAGACCAAAACAACAGCAAAGTTAACATTTCTAGGTAGACCAGAACAGGAGCAAAGATAATACTTCTAGGGAGACCAGAACACGAGTAAAGTTAAAATTTCTAGGAAGACGAGAATAAAAGCTAAGTTAACATATCTAGGGAGACCAAAAGAACAGCAAAGTTAACATTTCTAAGGAGACCAAAACAACAATAACAAAGTTAACATTTCTAGGGAGACCAGAACAAGAGCTAAGTTAACATTTTTCAGGATTTCACCGCACGGTCAAACTCACGGAATACGGTTAATCTGCTGATGTAAGTGAATTTATGTCTTAAGACGATTTATGCGTTCTGAGTTTTGTGAATTTATGTCTAACTAAAAGAGACGTATAACCCCCCCCCCCCTTTTCCTCCTCCTCCTCATTCCCCCCTCCCCCCTTTTCCAGCCACGTGTACCTACGGTTATTTTTGTTAACTGCGCGGTTATTTTCGGTAATATGTTGCCAGCGTGATATTTGAAACTTTTCACCGGTGCTCGTTCGATTTTTCCCTCCCTTCTCCGAGGATGTTAAATCTCCTCAAAACTGTATACAAAGAGGAGGAAGAGTGAGGGGGAAAAAACATATCATGTGTGAGTGATATACCACAGGGAGGTTTCCTATCTTCAAACTGAGAAGGTACGAAAGCGAGAACTCTCGCGCATTTGTTACTTCGGGCTTTCAGAATTCTCTGGCAAACGAAACAGAAAGTCTCGGGCTAAAGACACGGGCTCTGACAGGTAGAATGTTTCGCCCGAGACACCAAAAGTTGTGGTCTTCCTGCCCCGTCTTTGCGCATGCGCAGTAAATACGAAGAGACATCCGTTGTATCTGAATTTTAAAAAACGTGCGAAACGGAACAAAATAAATAAATTTAACAATAATTAAATAAATAAATCAGTGTGTCCCTTGTGGAACTTTGACTTCAAAACAGCTCTCTTGATGGCCTCTCGTTTGTAAGCAAGATGCCAAAATGCTGATGCGTCCATTCGCAGATCATCAACAATGCCTTGTTGCCATCTTCGCCTTAGTCTTCCTCTCTTTCTTTTTCCCCATTATGTACCCTTCCAAGACTGCCTTCTCCAAACTCTCATGAATGAATGAAGCAATCAATCAATCAATCAATCAATCAAAGAGGTGTAAGTGGTCTGTTTGCTGAATACACTAGGACTCTCAAACTGATTGTCGCTGGTTTTTCCCTCACTATCGCCGCAACTTGTGTTACTCGGTGGGGAAGAATGGTTTAGCATGTGCTACGGAGTTCATGGACCATTATGAGATCTTACTTCGATGGAGAATATCGAAGCGCTATGGCCATATATATATATGAATCCACCGTTACTGTCCTTTTTTCTGAACCTGTTAATAAGGGAACCAACGGAGAGACGAGACCAGGGTCTTGATCGAATATGGTCCAGTAGCCCTGGGGCCAGTAGTCAGATGTGGGTCACTGTTTAAATGGAGCGATGATACGGTTTTAGTAATAAGATAAGAAAATGTATATATATGAGAAGTTGATTGGGGGAGTATTTAGACATCTTGCTAACAAAGAAGAGGTGGAGAGTTTTGAATATCTTGGATCATTATTTACAAATACATATAATACAGATACAATGAGGGAAATTAAAAGAAGGACATCTATCGCTCTTCATAAAGTAAAATAACTAAATAATCTGTGGAGAGAAACAGACAGAACTACAAAAATAAGATTTTAAGGCCATGCAACATATGCCTGTGAGACCTGGACACTTAACAAAACAGCTGAGAAACACACAAATGCCTTCGAATGCTACAGAAGAGTCCTTCAAACATTATGGACACAGAAAAGAACAAGTATATCCATACTACAAAAACTTAATACTGAAGAAGGTTGGCTAGTAAAGAGAATTAAACAGCGAAAACTTAAATATTTTGGACACATCAAACGTCATGATAATCTAGAGAAAACTGTCTTGGAAGGATACATAATGGGGAAAAGAAAGAGAGGAAGACCAAGGCGAAGATGATCTGCATGGACGCATCAGCAGCAGGGGATCTATCTTACAACCGAGAGGCCTACAGGAGAGGCTGTTTGGGAGGCAAAGTTCCGCAAGGGACAAGCAAATGACTGTCCAATAGCGCGCCCGCGGAAAAACAAATATATTCTAAGAGAGAGAGAGAGAGAGAGAGGGAGGGAGAGAGATGGGGAAACAGAACATATAATTATGGAACAGTAAGAACAGTAATAGAAATAATAATTTTATGTAAGAAGAGAAATGACGACTAAGACACTAGTTCTTCTTCTTCTCTTCTTCTTCTTTTTCTTCTTCTTCTATTTCTTCGGAACTGCGAGCTTGATGTTCCCTGCAGGCGATAAGGTGAAGATGTTGAAGCACAGCATGGTGTCGGACTGAAAGTGGGTTTAGCGGCGGATATTTTTTCTTTTCAGTTTCCTGAGCGGTGTTTAAAAGCAGGGACTGTGCTATAATTCTTTAGCAGAACCCACCGCCCTGGGGACTTCGGTGACCTCTGCCTCGCTAACCAGGCCAGGCCTAATACCCGGAGTACTAACGTAAAGCTTGCGTAAAGGCCTTGTTTCGCAAACTCTGGCCACCAGCATTTCAGCCACGGGTCTCTGGCTGCCAAACCTGACAGCATCCAGTAGCTGTAACACAAAAGGAAACAGACGCAAGCCAGTCAATCTTATCCAACCACACCAACGATAAGGTGCAGGGTAAACTCCGACACACGAACCGTAGGAAACTATGGTATCAGATAATGACAATTATGATGTCTCTTAACGATAACGCCACAGTAGATTGTGAGAGGAGAAAATAAGTTCTAAAAGAAGAGGAGATAGAAAACGATAAAAACCGGCGAGTTTAACCTGTGTTGGGTGGGGATGGGGGGGGGGGGGGTGGTGGAGGGGCCGGGGAACAAAACAACATGAAAGAATGAGCACACTCAAACACATATACAAAAGCCCATACAAAACATAAACAAAAAAAAAAACCAAACATACTAATTTGGGGGAAACACAATTTACGTCTTTGTTATTTAGAGTTAACTCTTTTACCTCCAAAACAACACGCGCAGGACCGATCTTATCATGCCGGCCTGTGTGAACCAATGCTCAGAACGATTATTCAGGCAAAGTCCACAAAGTGTTAAATTATAGACCAACTTCCTTCCAGTTTCCCTTTACCATGATTTTTCATCAAAATGTATTTTGACGGAAGATGGAAATTAATTCAGGCGTGAAAGAGTTAATACCTTCCGGTTGACAACATAAACAAACATAACTACCTCACCTCTAAACTATGCAAATTACGTTAGAACCCGTTTCTAAAAATAGAAACATAAATACAGGATGAGGAAAGGTACGATCCAATTTTGAATTGTTTAACTTCCGGTGAATACATGAAATTTAAAGTAAAACTGCTTCTTGGCTTCCACTTAAAACGAAACAATTACTGTTTTTAAACCATAGCTCGGAGTTTTTTAATCACGCCAGTTTCGCTGTTTTTAAGCTGCTTCCTTTGTGGAGGGAAAACCGAGGACAAAATAAGTTTACCGAGGGACTGGGGTAGTAATGCTTTAGGATGTTCCAGCAATTTCCGGTTTTATGTCATAACAAGATGTAACACGACAAAAAATGACGGGAGAATTTGAAATTGCAAGGGGATGGTCTTTTACTCTAATTCTTTATTTCTTATCTTTACAATTTCACACCTCCAGGAAACAACATCAGCAGTTTCGGAAATTTTTAACCCCACAAAAAAAGTAAGTATTATTACTAAAAACTCAGTCATATATCACTTTTCAAATCCCTGCTCGTATCATCTAGCAAACTTCCTGTAAAATTAGTCACGGATATTAAAAGAGAAGCGGTCAACATATGCATGCAGACGTGTATAAATGTTCCAGAACCTTCCCACTCTAAAGTTTAAACTAAACTCCGACAGACGGCAAACGGACTTAGAAAATTATGGCATCAGATAATGATAATTATGATTTTCTTAATGATAATGATATAGTAAGCTTTCTAAATAAATACTACTATAAATACTACTATATTACTATTGCGTTGATTATGAGATCCGCCGGTGACTTTCCTCCTAGCCACACTGACAGCCCATCCAGTAACTTCTCTCTCTGTCTTCCTCTGTCTCTTCTTCCCCCAGTTGCCACATTGTGTTCCAATTTTCCTCTTCTCAGAAAATGTCCTACAAATCTCGCTTGCCTGCTTTTGACATTTGTTATAATTTGCCTTTTAACTCTAGCCTCTCTAAAGACTTCTTCATTGGTTTTCTCGGCTGTCCGTGGTACCTTCAACATCCTTCTTATAAACCACATTTCCATGGCCTCCATTTCTCGCTGTATTCCCTTATTCATAGACCATGCTTCACATCCAAAACACAGAATTGGCTCGATGTAACGTTTAAGTACTCGGAATCTGTTTCCATTGATATGGATCTGTTGTACACGACATTATTTTTTATGTCACAATGAAATTTTAAAAAAATGGAGGACTAAAGAAAAAAATAGATCAGTGTCTTCCACATGGCTGTCAGGTGGTACATCTGTGTACGTCCTATAACGACCGTTATTGCACCAACATTGTTCTAGATGGTCTGGGTTTATGGCGCAAATTATATTCAGGCAAAAGAGATCTGCATGAAGATCTCACATCCTAGTCAGGCTGTGGCTCAAGAACGTCTTGCTACCATAATTACGTTAGCGTTGTGTGTGTGAGTGTGTGTGTGTGTATTTACGTGTATGTTCGCTTGAGAAGAAGAAAGGGGGGGGGGGAAGAGGGTGAGAGAGAAAATGATGCAGAGAGAGTAAGAGAGAGTGAGAATGAATGAATGAATGAATGAATGATATTTATTTTAAAGGGGTGAAGAATTGGGCGAGCAGGCCCGTCTTGTATTCTGCCCTTTATTACTCCAACTGTCACGCTTCCCACACTCTCGATTTTAATAAGAAAGAGAGAGCAAGAGTTAGAGAGGGAGAGAGGGTAGGAGAGAGAGAAAGAGAGAGTAGGAGAGAGTGAGAGACAAAGAAACAGAGTAAGAATGAAAGCGAGAGTGAGAGAGAGAGAGAGTGAAAGAGAGAGAGAACCTATAGAAAAAGTGACAGAATGAGAGACGGTGTGAGAGAGTGGAAAAGGAAGAGACACAGAAAGTAAGAGTGAAAGAGAATGAGAAAGGAAGACAGAGAGAGAGAGAGAGAGTAAGAGCGAAGGAGAGAGAATGAAAGGCGAAGGAGAGAGAATGAAAGAGGAAGAGAGAGAGAGAGAGTAAGAGCGAAGCAGAGATTGATTGATTGATTGATCTTTATTTCAAAAGGGTTAAGAATTGGGCACGCAGGCCCGTCTGACATTCTGCCCTTTATCATACATCTTTCACTCTATTCCAGACATTCTACAAATATGCTGTTCATATAACAAACATAACAACATTGAATCTGAGAGACATAAAATAAAATATAACATTTACGTTTCGCTCTTACACATTCACTCAGTACAGAAGTAACTACATACATATATAAATGAATATCTACTAAACAAAATTTTCGGGACTATTCAGAAAACAATTAATTGTATTCGGTGTCTGTAAGAGCAGCTTAAGATAACTTTTAAGTTTTATAATTCATGGAGGCATGTAGTTGACATCAAATAGATATTGGGAAAGCTTGTAGTTGTAGGAAGGAGTATAATTTATATTTTTTATATAGGATGGGAGGGTATTCCAAAGATGAGCAGCAGAATAACTAAAGCTTTTCTTGTAAAGATCAAGTCTAGGTTTTGGAAGACATATGTTGTTCAAGCGTTGGCTGCACTTTGGGTTAAATTTAAACAGGTTCCATAGATAAGGCGGGGCATGCCGTGAAAGAATTTGATGTACTAACTTGGCCTTGTTGAAGAGGAACCTGTTCTTGAGAGAATGAAAGAGGAAGAGAGAGAGAGAGTAAGAGCGAAGGAGAGAGAATGAAAGAGGAAGAGTGAGAGAGAGAGAGTAAGAGCGAAGGAGAGAGAATGAAAGAGGAAGAGAGAGAGAGAGAGTAAGAGCGAAGGAGAGAGAATGAAAGAGGAAGAGAGAGAGAGAGTAAGAGCGAAGGAGAGAGAATGAAAGAGGAAGAGAGAGAGTAAGAGCGAAGGAGAGAGAATCAAAGAGGAAAAGAGAGAGAGAGTAAGAGCGAAGGAGAGAGAATGAAAGAGGAAGAGAGAGAGAGAGTAAGAGCGAAGGAGAGAGAATGAAAGAGGAAGAGAGAGAGAGTAAGAGCGAAAACGACAGAATGAAAAATGAGGTGTGACAGAGAAACAGAGAGAGAGAGAGAGAGAGAGAGAGAGAGAGACTGACTGATTGATTGATCTTTATTTCCAAAGGGTTAAGAACTGGGCACGCAGGCCCGTCTGACATTCTGCCCTTTATCATACATCTTTCACTCTGTTCCAGACATTCTACAAATATGTTGCTCATATAACATACATAATTAATAATAATGTAACTACATACACATATAAATGACTAACATACACATATAAATGACTAGCTACATACACATATAAGTGACTATTTACCAAACAAAATTTTCATTACTATTCAGAATAAACAATTAACTGAATTCGATGTCTGTAAGAGCAGTTTAAAATAACTTTTAAGTTTTATGATTCATGGAGGCAAGTAATTGAAATAAAATAGATATTGCGAAAGCTTGTAGTTGTAGGAAGGAGTATAGTTTATATTTTTTATACAGGATGGGAGGGTATTCCAAAGATGAGCAACAGAATAAGTAAATTTTTTCCTGTAAAGGTCAAGTCTAGGTTTTGGAAGACATATGTTGTTCAAGCGTTGGCTGCACTTTGGGCTAAATTTAAACAGGTTCCATAGATAAGGCGGAGTATGGTGTGAAAGAAATTGATGTACTAACTTGGCTTTGTTGAAGAGGAACCTGTTCTTAAGAGTCAGTATTTTGATACGTTTGTGCTGGTTAGCTGTTTGTGCTTGATCTTTGTCACTGATATGCTTTACTGCTCCTTCTGAAATGGGTAAATCCTCTTTGTATTTGACAGTGAGCAACCGTCCCAGATTGTTGAGCAATAGTCTAAATGTGTTTGTATATGTGATATATAGTATGTCTTCCTTGTGTCTTGATCGATGAAGTGCTTAATTTTGGCTAACTGGTATACTTTTTGCGCGATGAGTTTTGACAGAGCTTGCACATGAGATTCAGGCAAAAGAGATCTGCATGAAGATTTCACATCCTAGGCAGGCTGTGGCTCAAGAACGTCTTGCTATCATAATTACGTTAGCGTTGTGTGTGTGTGTATTTACGTGTATGTTCGCTTGGGAAAAAGAAGGGGGGGGGGGGAAAGAGGGTGAGAGAGAAAGTGATGCAGAGAGAGTAAGAGAGAGTGAGAATGAATGAATGAATGAATGATATTTATTTTAAAGGGGTGAAGAATTGGGCGAGCAGGCCCGTCTTATATTCTGCCCTTTATTACTCCAACTGTCACGCTTCCCACACTCTCGATTTTAATAGGAAAGAGAGAGCAAGAGTTAGAGAGGGAGAGAGAGTAGGAGAGAGAGAGAGAGTGAAAGAGAGAGAGAAGCTATAGAAAAAGTGACAGAATGATAGACGGTGTGAGAGAGTGGAAAAGGAAGAGACACAGAAAGTAAGAGTGAAAGAGAATGAGAAAGGAAGAGAGAGAGAGAGAGAGAGTAAGAGCGAAGGAGAGAGAATGAAAGAGGAAGAGAGAGAGAGAGAGTAAGAGCGAAGGAGAGAGAATGAAAGAGGAAGAGACAGACAGAGTAAGAGCGAAGGAGAGAGAATGAAAGAGGAAGAGAGAGAGTAAGAGCGAAGGAGAGAGAATCAAAGAGGAAAAGAGAGAGAGAGTAAGAGCGAAGGAGAGAGAATGAAAGAGGAAGAGAGAGAGAGAGTAAGAGCGAAGGAGAGAGAATGAAAGAGGAAGAGAGAGAGAGTAAGAGCGAAAACGACAGAATGAAAAATGAGGTGTGACAGAGAAACAGAGAGAGAGAGAGAGAGAGAGAGAGAGAGAGAGAGACTGACTGATTGATTGATCTTTATTTCCAAAGGGTTAAGAACTGGGCACGCAGGCCCGTCTGACATTCTGCCCTTTATCATACATCTTTCACTCTGTTCCAGACATTCTACAAATATGTTGCTCATATAACATACATAATTAATAATAATGTAACTACATACACATATAAATGACTAACATACACATATAAATGACTAGCTACATACACATATAAGTGACTATTTACCAAACAAAATTTTCATTACTATTCAGAATAAACAATTAACTGAATTCGATGTCTGTAAGAGCAGTTTAAAATAACTTTTAAGTTTTATGATTCATGGAGGCAAGTAATTGAAATAAAATAGATATTGCGAAAGCTTGTAGTTGTAGGAAGGAGTATAGTTTATATTTTTATACAGGATGGGAGGGTATTCCAAAGATGAGCAACAGAATAAGTAAATTTTTTCCTGTAAAGGTCAAGTCTAGGTTTTGGAAGACATATGTTGTTCAAGCGTTGGCTGCACTTTGGGCTAAATTTAAACAGGTTCCATAGATAAGGCGGAGTATGGTGTGAAAGAAATTGATGTACTAACTTGGCTTTGTTGAAGAGGAACCTGTTCTTAAGAGTCAGTATTTTGATACGTTTGTGCTGGTTAGCTGTTTGTGCTTGATCTTTGTCACTGATATGCTTTACTGCTCCTTCTGAAATGGGTAAATCCTCTTTGTATTTGACAGTGAGCAACCGTCCCAGATTGTTGAGCAATAGTCTAAATGTGTTTGTATATGTGATATATAGTATGTCTTCCTTGTGTCTTGATCGATGAAGTGCTTAATTTTGGCTAACTGGTATACTTTTTGCGCGATGAGTTTTGACAGAGCTTGCACATGAGAGTTCGAGGTCAGCTGTTGGTCAATAATAAGACTTAGTGGTTTGTACTCGCCAACGTTTTCTATCTGTGATGTTTCCCTGCTGAGTCGAAGTGTTGTTGTTGCGTTTTGTAGTTTCTATCTTGTTGTTGTTATGAGCATTGATTTTGTTTTTTCAGTATTTATAATCATGCCACTGTTGTTGCTCCATCTAATTAGATTGTTTAACTCTACCTGAAGAGTTGATTCTAGGTTAATACAGTCGTAGAAACCGGTGTAGACTGTGCATTGTTTAACTCGACCTGAAGAGCTGATTCAAGGTTAATACAGTCGTAGAAACTGGTGTAGACTGTGCATTGTTTAACTCGACCTGAAGAGCTGATTCAAGGTTAATACAGTCGTAGTCACTGGTGTAGACTGTGCAATCATCGGCAAAAAGATCACAAGAAGAGTGTTTAAGATGAAGTGGAAGATCATTGATACAGATAGTAAGAGCGAAGGAGACAGAATGAAAGAAGAAGAAGAGAGAGAGAGAGAGTAAGAGCGAAGGAGAGAGAATGAAAGAGGAAAAGAGAGAGAGAGTAAGAGCGAAGGAGAGAGAATGAAAGAGGAAGAGAGAGAGAGAGAGTAAGAGCGAAGGAGAGAGAATGAAAGAGGAAGAGAGAGAGAGTAAGAGCGAAAACGACAGAATGAAAAATGAGGTGTGACAGAGAAACAGAGAGAGAGAGAGAGACTGACTGATTGATTGATCTTTATTTCCAAAGGGTTAAGAACTGGGCACGCAGGCCCGTCTGACATTCTGCCCTTTATCATACATCTTTCACTCTGTTCCAGACATTCTACAAATATGTTGCTCATATAACATACATAATTAACAATAATGTAACTACATACACATATAAATGACTAACATACACATATAAATGACTAGCTACATACACATATAAGTGACTATTTACCTAACAAAATTTTCATTACTATTCAGAATAAACAATTAACTGAATTCGATGTCTGTAAGAGCAGTTTAAAATAACTTTTAAGTTTTATGATTCATGGGGGCATGTAACTGACATAAAATAGATATTGCGAAAGCTTGTAGTTGTAGGAAGGAGTATAGTTTATATTTTTATACAGGATGGGAGGGTATTCCAAAGATGAGCAACAGAATAAGTAAAGCTTTTCTTGTAAAGGTCAAGTCTAGGTTTTGGAAGACATATGTTGTTCAAGCGTTGGCTGCCCTTTGGGCTAAATTTAAACAGGTTCCATAGATAAGTCGGGGCATGCCATGAAAGAATTTGATGTACTAACTTGGCTGTGTTGAAGAGGAACCTGTTCTTAAGAGACAGTATTTTGATACGTTTGTGCTGGTTAGTTGTTTGTGCTTGATCTTTGTCACTAATATGCTTTACTGCTCCTTCTGAAATGAGTAAATCCTCTTTGTATTTGACAGTGAGCAACCGTCCCAGTTTGTTGAGCAATAGTCTAAATGTGTTTGTATATGTGATATATAGTATGTCTTCATTGTGTCTTGATCGATGAAGTGCTTAATTTTGGCTAACTGGTATACTTTTTGTGCGATGACTTTTGTTAGACCTTGCACGTGAGAGTTCCAGGTCAGGTGTTGGTCAGTAATAAGACTTAGTGGTTTGTACTCACCAACGTTTTCTATCTGTGATGTTTCCGTGCTGAGTCGAAGCGTTGTTGTTGCGTTTTGTAGTTTCTGTCTTGTTGTTGTTATTAGCATTGATTTTGTTTTTTCAGTATTTATAATCATGCCACTGTTGTTGCTCCATCTAATTAGATTGTTTAACTCTACCTGAAGAGTTGATTCTAGGTTAATACAGTCGTAGAAACTGGTGTAGACTGTGCAATCATCGGCAAAAAGATCACAAGAAGAGTGTTTAAGATGAAGTGGAAGATCATTGATACAGATAGCAAAGAGCAACGGGCCTAGAACAGAACCTTGCAGAACACCAGTATCAAATATAGAAGAATTTGATAGAGAAATGTTGAAGAATACTACCTGTTGTCTGGCTGAAAGAAATGATGCAATTAATTTTATTAGGTCAGGGTGCAGTCTATAAATTATTTTGTTTACAAGAATATCATGGTCAATCATATCGAATGCTTTTTTTTAAGTCGACAAAGATGGCACCACATAGTCTGTCGTCATTTATGTTTACTAAACAGTATTCTGTCATTTTGGTAAGAGCTGTGTGGCAGGAATGATATGGTCTAAAGCCTGACTGACTGTCTATGAGCAAATTTTTCTCTTGCATGTGTCGTGGAATTATTTTGTGTATGTGTTTTTCGAGTGGTTTTGATAACAACGACAGTATGGATATTGGTCTATAATTGGTAATATTGCTGCGTGAGCCAGATTGAAAGCGAGGATACACCTTAGCAGTTTTAAGAGCCACGGGGAAATAACATTTTGCAATGCACTGATTATATATATATATATATATATATATATATATATATATATATGAGAGAGAGAGAGAGAATTAATATTTTCTGTTTAAGAATGGTGCAAAATTATAATATACAAATCAAATGAAAACTAAAAAACCGGGAATTATATAAAACTTTTATTTAAGTACAGGAAAAATAACGTCCTCATCTTTCAATGAAAATACGCAACCTGTGAACCACAACGTGATTCCAGTAACAAAAAGCTTTCGTTCTGACTTCTGAGCCACCTGTGCTCCACGTCCCTAATGTGCTTGCCCATGACGGCCGCCGTCGTGTACGCTTGTTATGCCCGTCCTGAACTTGATAACCCATTTGTAGGTTCGAGCCTTGCACATGCACTCGGTGCCGTACACCACAGATATTTTCAGTGTATGTCTGAGGGGATCAGATCTTCAGCGGGCACGAATCGGATGACAGAATTCATCTCCAACTTGGAATATGTCTACAATATAGTCCGCCATCTTGACATGCGGACAGTTGATACTACAAAGGAATTTATATCGTTTTTTTTATTTTTTCATATGTTCTAACTTTTATTGTATTCACCCTCGCACATCCAATATTTAAGAAAATGGGAGTTTATTTCGCTCCCAATGAAGCATTCAGAAGATACGACGTGTACAACCGTAGCGCCTATTCCTCTCCTGACTGAGAAGGCAACTCTCCCTAAACTGTGCTATCTTTGCGCTCAATGCGAAAGTTAAAAGGGCACAGGGAAGTAGCTTTGACATGGCGCTGCCAGCAGACAGGAGTCAGGAAGAAAATTCGCGAGTTTAATTCTGTACTTCACCAGGTAAACCCTGGCCTTCCTTAATCCTTGCACCTGTATCCAGGTGAGCGCTGAAAATTTTCAGTGTTACTCACCTTTGCATGCCATATCCGAGCTTAAACTTAACATGATTGTTTATTCTATCAGAAAATTATATTTCTGCCTTGTTACACAGACAGACAGATAGATAGAGATTCTTAAAATAGCACTAGCTTTCGTAACTGCCTGCACCTGGTGTGATATTGTGAATAAACAGTGTCGGGGTGTTTAGAAAAAAGTGTCATTTGGTGTCCCATAAAGTGTTTAATTGTGTGTCTGGTTTTCACATGCATTAAACATTGTCGAATATAATATCAAGGAGGTGAGGACGAAGAACTCAAAATGAGCGAGAAAATGAATGGCGGACGCTTTGCAACAGAGATGGCAGACTTATAGTTGACTGTTTGCCACAGAGTTTGCCGATCCATAACTAAATGCTCGCATCGGGGTTTGCCGACCTATAGCTATCTGTTTGCAACAGGGTTTGTCGACTCATAGCAAGCTAACTGTTTGCGTCAGGGGTTGCCGATCTATAGCTAATTGTTTCCTTTATGTTTTGCCGACCTATTGCTAACAGTTAAGACCTAGATCTGCTGCTGCTCTGTGGAGCTGCTTCATTACACTCTGGAAGGAAAAATGGGGGGGGGGGGGAGCATATCCATATATGTTCACCGTTCGACATCGGGTTGCCTTCCAGTGTGTGTTTTGTCTTTAAGAGATATTACTCCGATGTTGTGTCGGGTTGTGTATCCACTGGGTCTTAAGCTTGTAAAACGGGAATCTGCATCCGCTGTCCTTGGTTGCTGGAAGCTCAGTTATTCGTGCATGGCCCTGCGCTTCTGATGAAGAGAGGATAGCTATAGACTGAACAGTTGAAAGAATATTGTTAATATAACAACACAACTCTTAAGAAGCCAGATACCCGTTTCTACTGTTGGATGACTGGAGTACATCCAGTCGAATTTGAACACCCGCCCGGATCTTTACCACGAAACACGAGTGCTCTATCTACGCCACCATTCATTTGCTCAACTAGAGTAATAGCAACGGGAAAAAAGTTATGTTTAAAAAGCAGCAGTAAAGTGGATGTGTAAAGATAAGAGTCGACAAACCCTGTGGCAAACAGTCAGTCATCAGTCGGCAAACTCTGACGCAAATATTTAGCTATAAGTCAGCAAACCCTTATGCAATTATTTAGCTATGGGCCGGCAAACTATAAAGGAAACAGTTAGCTACTGGTCGGCAAACCCTTATGCAAACATTTAGCTACAGGTTACATTTAGCCTTCATGTTTTGCCAACATATAGCTATCTGTTTCCTTCAGGGTTTGCCGACCTATAGCTAAATGTTTGAATCAGGGTTTGCGAGCTATAGCTAAATGTTTGAATCAGGGTTTGCGAGCTATAGCTAAATGTTTGAATCAGGGTTTGCGAGCTATAGTTAAGTGTTTACGACAGGGTTTGCAACCAAAGCTAAATGTTTGATACAGAGTTTGCAGACCTGTAGCTAAATGTTTGCATAAGGGTTTGCCGACCTATAGCTAAATGTTTGCGACAAGGTTTGCCGACATATAGTTAAATGATTGCATAAGGGTTTGCCGACCTATAGCTAGCTGTTTCCTTCATGTTTTGCCGACCTATAGCTAACTGTTTCCTTCATGTTTTGCCGACCTATAGCTAACTGTTTCCTTCATGTTTTGCCGACCTATAGCTAACTGTTTCCTTCACGTTTTGTCGACCTATAGTTAACTGTTAATTCTCCAGAATAACCCCCAACCCCACTCACACCCCCACCCCTTTTTCCACCCACTCACAAAAATGGATATCACGTGACAACTGCTTGGGAGGATCACGTGAACATGTACATAATTTTAATACCCTGCCTGGCTTGTTCTCTTCCTATTCTCAGAGCAATTTGCCCTAAATAGCGGACCCTGGAGCAGTGGTTTGTCCCAAATTCCTGGGTACAGAAATTAATATCCGGTGACAGGTCACAGCCGCTTTCAGGGTGCTTAAATTTTTTAAAAAATAATTTACCAGGTGCTCGTGAGATAAGCCTGTCTGACTTAATTCAGGTTTATCTTCTTCTTCTCCCTCAAATGCCAACAGGAGAGGGCATGTAATTCTGTCCGCTATTTGCAGGACAAGAGAGGCCATGGAATTCTGTCCGCTATTTGCAGGACAAGAGAGGGCATGGAATTCTGTCCGCTATTTGCAGGACAAGAGAGGGCATGGAATTCTGTCCGGTATTTGCAGGACAAGAGAGGCCATGGAATTCTGTCCGGTATACGCAGGACAAGAGAGGCCATGGAATTCTGTCCGGTATACGCAGGACAAGAGAGGCCATGGAATTCTGTCTGGTATTTGCAGGACAAGAGAGGGCATTGAATTCTGTCCGGTAAATGCGGGACAAGAGAGGCCGTAGAATTATGCCCAGTATTTGCAGGAGGTACGTCGTGCGGATAACACAACAAATATTAGGCAGAATTTCTAAAAGCAATATTTTGGCTTGGGCCCTCATCAGACAATGTTAACGACAAGAAAATTACAAATGAAGAAGAAAAAAAAAACAACTCGGAAAACTTGAAAAATCTTGTTCTTTCTTTACAGCAAACAGGGTCACCTTGGCTAAGGAGGCAGGTGTTCGCTAATTCCCCCATAGTGGTGGAGTCTGCTAAAGAAGTAATGCATCATCCTGATTTTTTTTTTTTTTAGCTACACTCCGGATCTAAAAAAAAAAAAAGATAAAGCCACTGTAACCTACTTCCTGTTCGACACCTTCCCTGTATCGGCTGCAGGGAGCATCCCATCCGCAGTTCCAGTATGCCAACATCATCATCTTCATCATCATCAACATCATCATCATCGCCTTTCACTCTATTGGGAACATAGGCCACGCTGATAAAGGCTCTCCAGTCATACTTGTTCCTGGATTTCTTCCATGTATTATCCTCTTGTCTCTGAGCGCGGTAGAAGATATTCTGGTACTCAGCTAAGATGTCGGTTCTGCAGCTTCCTTTTTTGCTTTGACTATATCGGGAATCTTTTGTCTGTAGGCAACTGTTTTTTTTTTCTTCCTCCTCCTTCTTCCACACACATTTTCGCTTTACTGAGAGCAAGACGCTTCAGATAAGTTATATATGTTTGTATTTTGTTTTGCATGTATCCTCGAATAAGGCTCACGCCGAAATATCGGATGTTGTATGTTTTTCATTTATACATTCTCATACTTTATATTCGTTTTTTTCTCACCTTGCTCACTTCCTCCCTCACTTTGTAAAACTGCACCATACACCTCTATCTACCTTATTTATATTAACCAGTTTTACTGCAGTCGCCATCCCTTTTATCTGTTGCTTTGACTGCATAAGTTCCTGCGTTTTGTTACTTCTTTTCCTTTTCCAAGACAAAGTACTCTGGATTATTGTCCGGGGAGGGAACAGGTCATTGGCCTATCACCCACATATCGCGTAGCCAGGGCGAGTATATAAAAGCTAACGGTAAAACAAGGGATGTAATCCACTGAACATTATACGAAAAACTCCTACGAAGAGCCAGTCTTTCTGTTATATTTTTATTGGTTACGTCCCTTCATCTGTGTTTTTTTTCCGCTGAATCTTCACAGTATTGCTGTCCACAACACAAAAAGAAATGGAAAAACTAATTACGTCAGTCCGTAAGAATAGCGAAGACGTCTATCTCAGTGCGAAGAAAACTAAATTGATGACAACTGGTAAAACAAGATGTATCAATGAGGAAAAACTTGAAGAGGTAGAGAGCTTTAAATATCTTGAATCATTACAAACTAATAATGGAGATACAATGAGGGAAATTAAAAGGAGGACATCTATTACTCTTCAAATAATAAAACAAATAAAGAATCTGTGGAGAGGAACAGACAGAACTACAAAAATAAGATTTTTAAGGGCATGCATCTTTCCCATCGCAACATATGCCTGTGAGACCTGGACACTTAACAAAACAGCTGAGAAACACATAAATGCCTTTGAATGTAAATGCTACAGAAGAATTCTTCAAATATCGTGGACACAAAAATGAACAAATATATCCATACTACAAGAACGTAATACTGAAAGAAGGTTGGCTAGAAAAGAGGATTAAACAGAGAAAACTTAAATATTTTGGACACGTTAAACGTCATGAGAATTTAGAGAAGACCGTCTTGGAGGGTACATAAAAGGACAAAGAAAGAGAGGAAGACCAAGGCGAAGATGGCTGCAAGACATTGTTGATGATCTGCAGATGAATGCATCAGCAGCAGGACATCTTTGCTTACAACAGAGAGGCCTACAGGAGAGCTGTTAGGGAGGCAAAGTTCCGCAAGGGACAACCAAATGACTGACTGACTGACTTTACCCCAAACCACTATTCCATTGCTGTCAGCTTTTTTATGCTTGTTTATTTCCCATCTCTTGCAGGGATACATTGATGCCATCTGTATACATCATCTTCTTAAACCCCAGTCGAGACGATGTCCCTTATGTGCCATGGAGACACAGCAGGGGTTGGTGTTAGTATCCATAGTTTCCTCATATTTTTTTTTTACTATAAAGGACATTTGGTTTTTTTTTAAGAGTCTCCTACACGTCACAATAGTAACACAGATAAGAGAAACGACGGCTGCAGTAAACCTGGTTTTAGTTATTAAGGTAGATAGAGGTACATGGTTCAGTTTAAAAAAAAAGATACAGAGAGAGAGAGAGAGAGTAGGGAAAGGGGAAAACATGGCATTTTATGTCTGCCTCTCTTCGAAGGAGGATACCAAGCAAATGTGTTTACTTTTTCATCTGTTTTTCGTGTTTTATCTGTTGTATTGTTTGTTTTTTATGCGGGCCTAGAAAAAAGGCTTTCGCACAAAATATTGTACCGTTGTATGTTCTTCATTTATATGTACCCATCTTACTTTCTTACTTCTCATCTTACTACACATCTTACTTTCTTACTTCTCATCTTACTACACATCTTACTTTCTTACTTCTCATCTTACTACACATCTTACTTTCTTACTTCTCATCTTACTACACATCTTACTTTCTTACTTCTCATCTTACTACACATCTTACTTTCTTACTTCTCATCTTACTACACATCTTACTGATAGGCAGGTTTGCACAAAAATCATTGGAAGCAGCAGAAATGTGGTTTATTAGAAGAATGTTGCGAATCCCCTGGACAGCAAAAATAACCAATGGAGAATGTTTGAGAAGAGATGGAGAGACAAAAAATCTTCTCAAAATAGTAAGAGAGAAAGACAATGTACTTTCATAGGACATGCAATAAGAAGAGGGGGCATTGAAAATATTATAACAACAGGAAAAATAGAAGGAAGAAGAGCCAGGGGAAGACCAAGAGAAATGATACTGGACAGTCTGACGGGATGGTGTGAGAGGAGATCACCAACTGAGCTGATGGACTGCATGTAGGATCGTGTACTCTGAAGAAGCATAATAGCCAACGCCAGTCGGCACGGCACATGATGATAATGATGATCTTACTTTCTGCCATTCTTGCTTCTGCCCAGTTTTCTCACTCTTTCTATCTTCTTTTTTTAAAAATTTTTTTGTAAAACTGAACCATACACCTCTATCTACCTTCAATAATAACACAGGATGGGAGATACGAAACGGAAATAAGGAGCAGAATAGGCCAGGTCAAGTCGCTAGTTATGAAAATAGAAGAAAAAAAAACATACTATGCAGTAAAGCTCTGTCGGTGAACACCAGAGAGGAGAGTGTTACATCGAACCCGTATTGTTATAAGGATCCGAGACAAGGACAGTAACCAAGATCACTCAAAATCTACTGGAAGCAGCGGAGATGTGGTTCTTAGGAGCTATGATGAGAATACCAGGGATAGCCAAGAAAACAAATGAGGAAGTTCTAAGCCAGGCTGGGGAAAAAGAGAGAGAAATGATGGCAAAGTTCAGAACAGGACAGTCAAGATTCGTAGGACATGTTCTGAGAAGAGGCAGACTAGGACACCTAGTGACAACAGGAAAACCAGAGGGGAAAAAGGAAGACAAAAGAAACAAGATACTTGACGGATTAAAACAATGGCACGGAGCACGGTCCATCACACGCCGGATAGAAAGAGCAAAGGACAGGTGGTTGTGGAAATCAACGACGACCAACGTCTTATTGGCATGGATCAGAGATTGATTGATTGACTGACTGACTGATTGATCTTTATTTCAAAAGGGTTAAGAATTGGGCACCCAGGCCCGTCTGACACTCTGCCCTTTATCATACATCTTTCACTCTATTCCAGACATTCTACAAATATGTTGTTCATGTAACAAACATAATTAACATTGAAGCTGAGAGATATAAAATAAAATATAACATTTACGTTTCCCTCTTATCCATTCACTCAGTGCAGAAGTAACTACATACATTATAAATGATTATCTACTAAACAAAAATTTCGGGAGTATTCAGAATAAACAATTAACTGTATTCGGTGCCTGTAAGAGCAGTTTAAGATAACTTTTAAGTTTTGTGATTCACGGAGGCATGTAGTCGACTTCAAATAGATATTGGGAAAGCTTGTAGTTGTAGGAAGGAGTATCATTTATATTTTTTATACAGGATGGGAGGGTATTCCAAAAATGAGCAGCAGAGTAACTAAAGCTTTTCTTGTAAAGATTAAGTCTAGGTCTTGGAAGACATGTTGCTCAAGCGAGATAGAGAGATAGAGAGAGATAGAGAGAGAGATAGAGATAGAGAGAGATAGAGAGAGATAGATATAGAGAGAGATAGAGAGAGATAGAGAAAGAAAGATAGAGAGAGATAGAGAGAGATAGAGAGAGAGAGAAAGAGAGAAAGAGAGAGAGAAAGAGACGTCACACGAAACCATTCTCATCCTGTCGTTTTCTTGATTTCGTTTTATGCATCATCCTGTTCTTAGAATAAGACTTCATAAAAGTAAAATGGCCGTCAACAACAACAGATTATAAACATAAACGACTGTTTGTGTGTGCTGTATCTAGCATGGCTGAGCCAAACAGGCACGGCTTCCACATTCCTCGTACGTGAACATAGTTGCCAGGTGAGAGCTCAAGTGACTTTACATACCAGGTCTCTACGTGGAAGCAGCACAATCCCTGTTATTCCCTCCACCACCCATACCACCTGTCCCCTCCCCCGTCCCCGCCTCAATGTGAAATGCACCACATGTGGCTGAACATGAAAATAATTCACGTGAAATTCTGCAATCTCTGAAAAAAAAAAAATATATATATATATATTTACTGAAAAATAGTTCGGCAATGCCGGAGCGGAAGTAAGAGACGTGCCTCCCGTATTGTGAAAATAAACGAGAATTCGGGATATACTGTAGTAGAGGTAAATGTCTGTCATACCACTATGGTATATAAGGGATATGATGTTATAATCTATATTTTCCTTGATCTGTTCTCTAACACTCAGGTATATAAGGGATATGATCTTATATCTTATATCCTTCCCGTGCCGTTAAACGTCACATAGGGCTCGCAAAGTAGTTCGCCAATTTTTCCTGTCTTCGGCGAGTCTTTCAACCTCATCAAAGGATTTTATGCCTGTTAATTTGGCCTCTCTTAATAATGTCCTCTTCAGAGTTTCACGCGGTCTGCCTCTTTTTAAGGGATATGATGTTACTATCTATATTTTCCTTGACCTCTTCTATACCACTGAGGTATTTAAGGGATATGATGTTACTGTCTATGTTTTCCTTGACCTCTTCTATAACAATGAGGTATATGATGTTACTGTCTATATTTTTCTTGATCTATTGTACGTCATACAGGGTCCGGCATAAAGCATAGCTGGATTTTTAAAATGAAAAATAAATAAGGGCTATACATGTTTTTGATTAAAAAAAAAAAAGAAACGAAACTCAGAAAAGTGGGTATTTTTATTATTACTGACAATCATATTTAGGTTTTGAAAATTACGCCGGTTAGATGACCGCCATTACATTTGATACATTCAGCCAGGCGTCTGGAAAATTCCTGCATAACATCATTTAACATGTTCAAAGGGATATTTTGAATGCAGTGTCGGATTCGATCTTTTAGGTCTACAACTGACTGTGGTCGACTAGCATACACCGTGTTCTTGAGATATATCCACAAAAAGAAGTCTGCGGCCGATAAATCCGGTGACCTTGCTGGCCAATGAATATCCCCAAATCTGGAAATAAGACGATTGGGAAATGCTTGTCGCAGCATGGCCATGGACTGACGGGCTGTGTGGGCAGTTGCTCCATTTTGCTTAAACTATATTAGTCTCTTATTTCTATTGGCCAAGTCTGGAATGAAGTATTCAGTTAGCATCTGCACATAAAGATCATTATTAACAGTAAGAGGATGCCATGTGCCAAAGCGTTCCTAACAGCTGATTGCCGAGGGCTACACAGCAATGTGTTGTGGACTTCTTGAATTCGTTCAGCTGTCTGTTGAGTTCTTTAATGACCAGTAGACTTGTTATTAAGGCAATTAGCGTTTTCCTTAAATTGCTTGACCCATCTCAAAATTGTTTTGTCCTCCGATCGGGAACATTATCACGGGGATGCAACTCAAAATGACGACGAAACTTTCGTTGTACAGTAATAGACGATTCTCCACTTTTAAAATAAGTTTCAACGGTGAATGCGCGTTGTTGTGTTTGCCAAGAAGCCATTGTTAAAAATAATCGTTTGTCTTCTTCATCTCTGATGTCATGTTTTTTTTTCACACGTATTCAGTTTCTGCGCACCACGTCAGGTAAATCCAGCCATGCCCTATATAAAGGACATAAAATATAGTGCCTATATTTTCTTTGATCTGTTCTGTATCGCTGAAGTATATAAGTGATACGATATTATTGTTTATATTTTCCTTAGCCTATTCTTTGTCATTCAGGCATTTAAGGATATGATGTTATTGTCCATATTTTCCTTCGCTTATTTGTATCATTCGGGCATATAACGGATATATTCGTATTAATGGCAATCCGCCGGGGCTCTAGAAGGTAACGTGATCAGTATCACGCTTAGATAACAGCTATCCTGTAGGCCTCTCGGTTATAAGCAAGATGCCCTGCTGCTGATGCATCCATTTGCAGATCATCAAAGACGTCTTGTAGCCATCTTTGTCGTGGTCTTCCTCTCTTTCTTTTCCCCATTATGTCACCCTCCAAGACGGTCTTCTCTAATTTCTCATGACGTTTAATGTGTCCAAAAATATTTAAGTTTTTTTTCTGATTTTTTTTCTTTAAATGTGTCCAAAAATATTTAGGTTTTCTCTGGTTTTTTTTTTCTGTATGAAGGTGCTGTTCTAAATTAGACAGAATATGCATGAAAAAAAAAAACGACAATAGATGATGGTTGAACAAGATGGCACCCATATCTTTAGCCGAGGTAAAAGGATATGATTGGAGAAACAACGGAATTGTCAAGGGGGGCATGGATGATGGCCCCTTTATAGGCAAACTCATCGACAAGAAGGGTCTTGACAGTTGCCAGCGTTAGCTGTTAAGCTGATCTGAAAGCGGGTGTTAGTGCTAAACCTTGTTAATATCCTATCCTTGCTTCTCGCGTCGTTTTCAATGGCTGTTGTGCGGTATACGGACAAACAGGTAATGATCGGTGTGTTCCAACTGACAGCCAGGTTTTGAGGAGAAATTAGTTTCTAATACCAGTTCAAAAACCTGAAAGTAATAAGAGGAGGGGAGGGGCAGATTAGCATACAGAAAGAGGAGTGGGGGTGGGATGAGAGGAGTTGGGTGGGATGAGAGGAATGGGGGGTGAGGGGTGTGGTTTTGCTTATCAGAGGTTCTCATACTTTTAAGCTTGTGCTCTACTTCGTTGTGAAAGAAGACTTCCGCAGAAATATCTCAAGGCTGGCAATAATTGGAACACTGGCAACAACAATAACAATAACTGCAGCTAGAACTATGACAGCAACTATAACAATAATACCAACTATAACTATAACAATAACAACTATAACTTTTACAATAACAACTACTATAATTAGTACCGTAAAAACTATAACTATAATAACAATAAAAATAACAACGTCTATAGCACTAACAACAACAACAACTATAACAATAATACTAACATCAACAAGTATAACTATAACAATAACAACAAATATAACTAACAATACCAACAACTATAACTATAGCAATAACAACAGCTATAACTATAACAATAACAGCAACTATAACAACACTAAATTTTTTGTAAACTTTCTTTGTAAAAGTTGTAAAACACACGCCCTCACATGCTGTTATATTGCAACAGAACAGGAAATTATTTCGTTTGTAACTGGCTAAAAGTAACGGTGGAGCCATACTGGGGTTTCTTTTGTTCTGTTATGTGCCGTGCCGGACAGAGTTGGAGATCATGCTTTCTCCACTTTACGCGGTCCTCGCTGTTTCCGTTATAGTTCAAATTAATGTTAATGGGCCCAGTCCACTGAGGTATTTTTCTCTTGGTCTTCCCCATTATCTTCCTTTTTTTCCCCTTGAATTTTCTAGTGATTACTAGGTTCTCCAACTTCTCTGTCTTCTCATGACATCTCCAGGAAATGTTGACTTTTTTTTCTTATCATTTTAACTATTTTTTTTTTTGGTTTTTTTGTTTTGTTTTTTCTTTGAATCTTCTTTGAGGACCTTTTCGTTTTGTGTTTCTGTCTGTCCATGTTATTTATTGCTTCCTTCTCTAGAGCTACTGTTGTCTTGTGAGTTAGTCTTGTCAGACAAAAGCCAGCGGAGAAAACAGTACAAAAAACCAAGGGGAATGTACCATCATTCCAATGCAAATGCAATATCATATACAAATGTAGTGTCAAATTAAACGGAACTATTCTAAAGCAGGTGCAAAAATTCAAATACCTTGGAGCAGCAATAACTTCAGATGGGAAATGCAGAACAGAAATTAGGAACAGAATAGGCCAAGCAAAGACTGCATTTCAGACAATGAGAAACATATTATCCAACACATCCTTATCAATGAATGTTAGAAAACGAATCCTAAAATGCTATATTGAACCTATGTTGTTATATGGAAGTGAATCATGGACAATAGGCAGGTCTGCACAAAAATCATTGGAAGCAGCAGAAATGCGGTTTATTAGAAGAATGTTGCGAATCCCCTGGACAGCAAAAATAACTAATGAAGAATGTATGAGAAGAGCTGGAGAGACAAAAAATCTTGTCAAAATAATAAGAGAGAGAGAGAGAATGTACTTTCATAGGACATGCAATGAGAAGAGGGGGCATTGAAAATATTATAACAACAGGAAAAATAGAAGGAAGGAGATCAAGAGGAAGACCAAGAGAAATGATACTGGACAGTCTGACGGGATCGTGTGAGAGGAGATCACCAACTGAGCTGATGGTCTGCATGAAGGATCGTGTACTCTGGAGAAGCATAATAGCCAACGCCAGTCGGCACGGCACCTGATAATGATGATGACCATCATTCTTTTGTCAAATCCTGCTGTTTTTTTTTTTCAGAGTGTTTATACGATTTTATTTTTGTCTAGACACTGTTTTTTTTTCCCACCCGCTCTGAATAATGGGGGTCGAGTACGGCAATGAGGGCTACTGGTAAATGCGAGGTGGTACAGACATGAACCATGCTCAGACAACGACCATGCAATGAGTAACAAGACAAAGGACAAAGCAGGAAAGGATAATACGTACAGGTAGCTAGCAGGCAATTACACTGAAGGCGGAACTTCCCCCCCCCCCTCTCTCTCCCTCCCTCGATAAACAGATTGGAAAGAAACCGGCTGTTAAGAAAGTAAGGCGTTCCATTGATGGGTTTACAGCTTAGAACAAATTTCATGCACATGCGCAGACGGGGACGTCCACACCTACTTGCTCTGCGTCTGTGTGAATTATGGGAAATTTGGGCATCTTGGGAGATTCCTGCTGTTCCGGTGATGGCGCCTGCGAGTATTCCAATCTCCTACGGGTGGTTGTTGGAGAACGTGGGAGATGATGCTCGTGGATTTCTTGTGTGCCGTACTGCGGGGTTTCTAAAGCAGATGGTGGGATGTACGTTGTGGAGGTTTTGCTCTTCGTTAAGGTTTCGTTAATTATGTACTGGGTTGTCTTAGGTCCTGAACGTTGAGCTGTGGTGTCTCGGTCTTCAGTACCCGGGATGGCTTTGGCGAGATCGTAGTCCTGGTCGGCTCCCAAATTTCTCGTTATTTGGATACGCCTGTCTCCTACAAATTCTGGGGTGATTTTGATTGGTCGCCTGATATTCTGTTGCCCAGACGGTTCCGAAGGAGCTGTCTTAAGATGAATTTGTTTGGCGTCAGGGTGTGTCTGGTACTTTGTTTCTCCCTGCGCAGAGTACAGGCCTTTGATTTCCAGGGGGAACTTGTTTTCTTTGGCGGATGCGGGGAAGACGTCGGGGCTGCGGTCCTTGAAGTGAAGAGTCGCGTAGTAACCTGAAGACTCGCTTGGTGTTGCTTGCTTGTAGGAGTATCTCGTGCTGTGCTGCGACGATGGAGGCTGTTGCTGCTGCTGCTGTTGTGCCTGATGGGAGAATTTCTGTTGTTGGTGTTGTTGCTGGTGGTGGTGGTGAAGAAAAGGTGATAATGCTTGTCGATGCCGATGCTGCTCTGGGTATCTGATTGGTCTGTAGTCTGCAGTGACTTCGCTCCTCTTCCTCCCTCCGTCTTCTGACGACGGAGTGAAACTGCCTCCTTCTGGACGATACGGCGATGATGAAAATGGCGACGATGGCGTGGAAGACGCAGCGAGAGGGCGGGTGTAAGATGGGTGATGTTTTCTGCTGAATCTAGGAGACTGCTGCACTCGTGATGACGAGGACGATGACGTGGATGATGAAAATGGCGGGACCTCGTGCGAGGGCGGCGGGTAGGAAGTGACGTCACGGTCAGTAGTGCCAGATCCGCTAGGACAACGACCTCTAGGTGGCTTTGTGGTCACGAACTTTAGCATTGCACTACTGCCAGGATTATCGCTCCTACTGATCCACAAAATACAACAGACATGACCCTGCTCAAAAGTGAACTAACAAATAACGTGCGTTCCCAATGAAGGTGTGATTTCAACACTAGATTAAAATAAAAAAAAACTCTTTGCTATTTACACTTCAGTTCCAAAGGTGAGATTAACCACGGAAACAGTGTGACACGAGTCTAATAAGTCATCTAAAAACAAGAGATAATAAGCACTGTCGTTTCTTTCTTTCTTTCTTTCTTTCTTTCTTTTTTTTTTGTTCTAAAGCAAAGAGAATGCGGACTCTACAAAGAAAAGCTATCTAAGCTATCCAAACAGCAAAGTCTCAAAAACTGAAATATCCTTTATATATTCGTTTCCATGTCCGTCAAGGTGTCTGAAATCTGTTGACGATGACTGTAATAAGGGTTACCCTCAGTTTTGCTTCGTTGGTTCCTTATTGTCTCGTCTCCTGCCATGTTTTTTTTTTCAATTGGCTGTAATTCTTGTGCACCGCTTCGGTCGAACACTGAGAAAAAGGTCAAGGAAACAATGGAGAATGATAATAACAACTTCCTGTCTGAACTATTACAAAAGTTGACACTCAAATTGAAATAATAACAAACGAAAACGAAACAAATTAATGAATGAAGGGGAAAGAGGAAATTAAATTATTAGTTCGCTTTAGAAAAGTTGAACGAAATTAAATACTATTTTTTTAAAATGTAATTTGGCTCCGTTAAGTCTTTGTATCCGTTTGAGATGCTTTCAAATCAGTAACACACGCGCAAAGAAGGTGGGCCTTAAATAGTTACAGCCCGAGTGCGACATCGAACCGGGGATCCTGTGATCAGCAGGCGAGTGCACTAGTGACTACACCACCGCGGCCTTCTGCTTCTCACCTGCACTCAGGGAGTGAGAAAAGAAACAGCTGGGCCATGACCCGCTCCCAGGCCAACACGATGGTGCTCCTCAACATCTTCACTGCATAAGACTGCACAGATCACCTGCTCGAATTTTCGGTAAGAAGAAGAAGAAGAAGAAAGAAAGAAAGAAAATAAGAAGAAGAAGACAGATCTCGCATTTTCAGAGGAGATAGAAGAAGAAGAAGAAGAGAGCTTGCACTTTCAGGGAGACAGAAGAAGACTACAGCTCGCATTTTCAGGGAGATAGCAGAAGAAGAAGAAGACAGCTCGCATTTTCAGGGAGATAGCAGAAGAAGAAGAAGAAGAAGACAGCTCGCATTTTCGAGAAGAAAAAGAAGAAGAAGAAGAAGAAGAGGAGGAGGAAGAAGAACTATAACCGAAATGAAAACGCTATGATGAATTAAAGGAAAGCAGTACATTCAGGAAACAATCTTTTTATTCCTTCTCTTTCTTTTTATCCAGATTACTTTCCAAATGTATTAGTGGAAAACACACTGGACAAGAAGTTTTGAATAGATACAAACCAAGAACACCGAATACATCGCACTATAAAAGCGCCGTACGGGATTACAAATAAGAACATGAAAATAAAATATAATATAATAAAAATAAATAATGGCAGGCACACACGCACACAGCTGCGCTACACCTCCCCTCCATCCTCCGTCAAACGAGTCACGGGCAGACGTGTGTCCTTTTACGTGATGAATTTAAGCGCGACCTCCCGTGACATCAATTCCCGTAACTAACGGATGCCGGTAATTTGGTCCTTCTGTCGATGAGTAAGATCTGACAGCATGAGGGCAGAGTAGCAGACAAAGCTAGGACTGGTTGGAGGTTTGGAGGTTGGGGGGGGGGGGTGTTCCCCTTTTCTGCTATCAGCGGTTCTCGTACTGTTAAGCTTGTGGGAACCAGAGTAGAATCTGATTTGTGCATACAAATTTTACTATTATTTGTAAAAAAAAAAAAAAGGGTAAAATCCCCAATCCCATGCCATTGAGCTATATTGGGGAATACGGTGTTAGGCCCGTATTTCCAAGATATTCGGCACATGAAAGTCTGATGTGGTCAGTACCACGCTTGGCCGCATGTATCTTCCCAGATTTCTCTGGCATCCATTTTTTGAGGCTGGGTGGAACAACTACATCACCACAGGTATATGCCACATATACCACCACAGAGAACAACTATACAACAGGCCGAAGAAAAAGTGGTCGACCGTGTGAAACTCAAAAGAGGACATTGTTAGCCAGTTCAGTGGGCATAACATCCCTTGATGAGGTTGGAAAAACTCGATGAGGACAGGAAATCTTGACAAACTACCCTGCGGGCCCTATGTGACGTTTAGCGGCACGGGAAGGATGTAAGATGTAAGGAACACGGAGCCTTTTTGGTGTGGTGGAGCCAGAACCCCCCCCCCCCCCCCCCCCACTGTTGGGACTTGAACCCGATACCACTGGATTAGTAGACCAAGCGACAAACTACCCAGCCAACCAGGATTATTGTTTGTAGAAATAGTAAATAAAGCTCCTGCTTTCGTGAGCATTTTGCCTTCTTTTTATTAATAAGCGGTTTTTCTTTGCGCATCAGCGTTCCTTAGTTTGTCTTGTCCTAGAAGAAGGCGTTTTGCTGAAATACTGGTTGTTGTGTTCTGTCGCCTATTACTCTGCGGTTTGTAAAAGAGGGGAACTGGAGTTTACAGTAAGTTACACAATTTATTTGCTGTGGTCCTTGTTAGCTGCTGAATGGACAGGAATTCTTGGGTGGCTCCTACACCCTTTCTGGATCTAAGAGAAAATATGTGGTTGTTTCGCTTTGTGCGTTAATTTCCCAGTCTGTTTTGCATTTGATATTTTGTTGTTGTTCTTGTTGTTGTTATTCCAGCACTGTATACGATGTATTTATCTTATAATTGCATGTGATATAATGCTTAATTTAAACGTCATGATAATCTAGAGAAAACCGTCTTGAAAGGGTACATAATGGGAAAAAGAAAGAGAGGAAGACCAAGGCGAAGATGGTTGCAAGATATCGTTGATGATCTGCGAATGGATGCATCAGCAGCAGGCCATCTTGCTCACAACCGAGAGGCCTACAGGAGAGCTGTTTGGTAGGCAAAGTTCCGCAAGGGACATGCAAATGAATGAATGAATAATGCTTAATCCTAGTATTGTATTTGATGTGTTGTATTTCAGAGATGTAAGAATGTGTTGTATATCAATGTTGTATTTTGATGTGTTGTTATTTCAATGATGCATTGGACGTGTTATATATCAATATTGTATGTGATGTGTTATATATCAATATTGTATGTGATGTGCTGTATATCAATGTTGTGTTTGATGCGTTGTATCTCAGCGTCATATGTGACACAATTTTATCTCGGTATTATACTGACATATTTTTAGCTCTGCGTAATATTGACATATTTTTTATCTCTGTGTTATAAGACCTTTTTATCTCAGTGTTAAACTGACATATTTGTATCTATGTACTATATTGATTTTTTTTTCAGTGTTATACTGATATATTTTTATCTCAGTGTTATACTGACATATTTTTATCACTCTGTTCCTTTTGAAATATTTCATCTTTGTGTTATATTTGACATATATCATCTATGTGTTATATTTGACATATTTTGTCTCTGTGTTATATTTGACATATATCATCTATGTGTTATATTTGACTTATTTTGTTTCTGTGTTATATGTGACATATTTCATCTATGTGTTATATTTGACATATTTTGTCTCTGTGTTATATGTGACATATTTCATCTATGTGTTATATTTGACATATTTTGTCTCTGTGTTATATGTGACATATTTCATCTATGTGTTATATTTGACATATTTTGTCTCTGTGTTATATGTGACATATATCATCTATGTGTTATATTTGACATATTTTGTCTCTATGTTATATGTGACATATTTAATCTGTGTGTTATATTTGACTTATTTTGTCTCTGTGTTATATTTGACATATATCATCTATGTGTTATATTTGAATTATTGTGTCTCTGTGTTATATGTGACACATTTAATCTATGTGTTATATTTGACATATTTTGTCTCTCTCGAAGTTCTTCCTCGATTGTAGATAGGACACCAATAATGTAATGTGAAACCTTGTTCATATGCACCATGAGGCATACTAGTTTACATGGTACAAACAGCTTCAGTATGTTTATAAAACACAAGAAAATACAAGGAAACAAAATACTTTGGACACATACAAAGAGAAAATAATAAACCGAAGACAATATTAGGAGGAAATATGGAACGAAGAAGAGCGAGATGAAGACAAAGATGAAGACAAAGATGTAGACAGAGATGTAGACAGAGATGTAGACGGGAAGACAACATTCGAGAGTGGTTACTATACCGGCCTGAATGAGTGCACCATCAAGGAGAAGGAGGTTGGAAGTTCAAACATTCATCATCGCCAACTTGTGTACCGAAAACAGCACGCGACGATGATGATGACGGCGACAATGACGACGACTATGATGATGATGATGATGACCATGATGACAATGACAATAATAATGACGATGACGATGATGACGATGACGACGACGGCGATGATAATGACAATAATGATGACGATGACGATCACGATGATGATGATGATGATGACAAAAAAGAGAAGAAATATTGTTGAACTGCGAAGATGATGTTCTGAGAAGCTGATGCTCTGAAGACGATAAAGTGTCCCGCAGAACATTGACTGGGTTGTGATGGGTCGCTTGAAGACCAAGAGAAGACCCAAAATTTAATCTTCTCAAACAGATTCCACCACAATCAGGAACATGAAGAGTCGTTAACCAAGCCAGGCCGTCAGCTAGGCCAAGCCTGCTACTAAGCGCACCCATGAAGAGGAGGGATAGAGTCCAGGCCAACTATAATTCGTCAGGTCCGATAACTCTCTCGTCAGTGCTGCCAGGACATACAGTAAAATTCAGTACAGGCCGCATCTGGGACCCGGCATTAGGCCGTAAGGAATAGGCCGTAAGCTGTATTAGACCGTAAGTTGATTAGGCCGTATGTCGGCCGCAGCAGTGGGAGGTACAATAAGCACGTTTCACTACTATAATATGTTACAAGATTAACAGGCCCATTCTTCCATCTCTACTGAAATACTAACAGAATACAAATTAGCACAGTAACTGTACATACACTTATTACAAATTATGAATCACGACACACTGAATAAAGAACCGCGCTGTAATGTCTTTCAAATGACATTTAGAAATGTACATACATACGTACACACCCACAAGCCTACATATCATGTACAGTGCTGTATTATAACATTATGATATGTACAGTGTAGAACTGTATGGCTGGCTTACAGTGCCACCGCAGTCTATAAGCGTTTTGCGTACAGCTTCAGTGGACTTTTTGGCTGCGTCTGCCTACTTGTAAAAAAGTTCCCTATCCGGTCGTAGCTCGGTCGCGTGGCTGTATATGTATATAGGTGCAACCTGCATGGAAATGGCCCAAAATAAGGAAATCATTTTTGCAAATGGGCTTCCTCGCGTCGAACTAAAATTTCATGATTCAACTGTTCTGGCACTGACTCCAACTTCGTGTCTATCATAAATGATGGATGTTTTCAAACTGTATATAAAACTGTTTTCAATTCTGAGCCCATTTTTTTTCTATTTATTTTCCGACTCCTAATTCAGCAAGTTCATAAATGATATATTTCTAGCCACTCCGACTCAAAAACTGCTTCCTACTAGAAATCATCATCATCATCATCATCATCATTGGTACACTCTTCCAAGCGGTGTCGTAATCATTCCCGTATTTCATCTTCCCATCATCATCATCATCATGTGCCCTGTTAGCTACAATGGTCGTCCGGCCAAGCTGAATGCGGTACATATTTTTATGTTGTCCATCGACCAATAACGTCGTCGACCTCTTGCTAGTTTTTTTTCCGTCTACTTTTCTCTCTGTTATCGTTTTTATTATCGTACTATACCTCTTGATCTGACTCACTAGCCTGGTGAACACCATGTCCTCTAGACACGGGGGTGAAGACGCTATGCTCTAAGCACGAGGTTGAGGACACTGTCCTCTAGACATGGGGGTGAAGACGCTATGCTCTAAGCACGAGGGTGAGGACACTGTCCTCTAGACATGGGGGTGAAGACGCTATGCTCTAAGCACGAGGGTGAGGACACTGTCCTCTAGACACGGGGGTGAAGACGCTATGCTCTAAGCACGAGGTTGAGGACACTGTCCTCTAGACACGGGGGTGAAGACGCTATACTCTAAGCACGAGGGTGAGGACACTGTCCTCTAGACACGGGGGTGAAGACGCTATGCTCTAAGCACGAGGGTGAGGACACTGTCTTCTAGACACGGGGGTGAAGACAATGTCCTCTAGGCAAAGGGGTGAAAACGCTGTCTGTTTAGGCAATCAGCGATCCATATCTGATATGCTAGCGTCAGGGTTAGCGAACCACAACTGATCAAGACCCTGTCCCATCTCTCCGTTGGTACTCCTAGTAACAGGCATAGCCTGGCTAACAGGAAAGGAATCGTCACAGTCCCTATAGTGGTGGAGTCTGCTAAAGAAGCACTGCACACCCCCCCCCCCCAAAACTTGTTAACTGTACTCCGGGAATGAAAAAAATAGCTGCCATAATCCGCTCCCACGCTGATACGAAGCTGTAGCCCAACATTTTCACAGCATCGGCAATAAAGAACACCAGCTCGCAGTTACAGGGAGATAGCACAAGACATACAGTTTGAGAACCGCTGCGAGGAGAACTAAATTTGTACCTCCATCCTAGCGGGACGAAACAATCTGCTTAATTTACATCCTGAACACGAAGATCTAAACTGACAGGGTCACGCGAAGTTAGGATGAGGGGCGCCTGAGTTATCAGTACAAGTACTCACCCTCGTCCCTGTCCCACTGTGGCCCGATATTGGTACTTTGTTGGTTACAAAAGTTGAATTAGACATGGCATTTCTTTATCTCAGTGATCACTTTTACTCTAGAGCGTAACCAACAACAGATTGTGACCAACAACAGACTGTGACCAATAATACAGCGTGACCAATAACAGAGCGTGACCAACAACAGAGTGTGACCAACAACAGACTGTGACCAATAACAGAGCGTGACCAATAATAGAGCGTGACCAATAATAGAGCGTGACCAACAACAGACTGTGACCAATAATAGAGCGTGACCAATAATACAGCATGACCAACATGAGAGCGTGATCAACAATAGACTGTGACCAAAAATAGAGCGTGACCAACAATAGAGTGTGAACAAAAATAGAGCATGACCAACAATAGCGCGTGACAAACAATAGAGCACGACCAACAATTGAGTGTGACCAACAACAGAACGTGATCAACAATAAAATGTGACCAAAAATAGAGCGTGACCAACAATAGAGTGTGACCGGGATATTGTAAAATATACTACAAAACTCAGAATATATTAAAGTCGGTTGTTATTTTTAACATATCGGATTATTTTCTAATTCTACATCATTACTATGTGGTGTAAAAGGGGCAGATAATCCTTGACAGCAGTTAGTCAGACAGTGCTCAACTAGTCAGATAGTGGCCAACTGGGAACTAGCCAGCATTAACAAGACAGTAGACTAGTAGTTTACTGGGAATTAACCAGACACAAGTCTGCTGGGAATTAACCAGACAGTAGTCTACTGAGAATCAGCGAGACAGACGTCTAATGGGAATTAACCAGACAGTAGTCTATTGGGAATAAACCAGACAGTAGTCTACTTTGGAATTACCCAGACAGTAGTCTACTGGGAATTATCCAGACAATAGTCTATTGGAAATTAACCAGACAGTAGTCTACTGAGAATCAGCCACACAGTAGTCTACCGGAAATTAACCATACAGTAGTCTACTGAGATTCAGCCGCACAGTAGTATACTGAGAATCAGCCAGACAGTAGTCTACTGGAAATCAACCAGACAGTAGCCTATTGGGAATAAACCAGACAGTAGTCTACTGGAAATTAACCAGACAGTAGTCTACCAAGAATCAGCCAGACAGTAGTCTACTGGAAATTAACCAGACAGTAGTCTACCATGACGCTCAACCGAGTTTTGCTATCTTTTCATTATAGTTTTAGCAACTTGTTCTGAGAACGTCTTCAACCGCTTTTCAGATCGTCCTAAGTTTCTTTGCTGCATCATATTTTTTTTTCCAAAACCATGCCTGTGTTGTTTTTGACTCCTCTGTTCAAAATGTTTGTTCATGAACGATTATGCTGTAACAAATTATGAAAAAAAAACTTCTAATCAGATTCAGCAGGATGAAATGCATTACCACCATCGAGAGACCTGGAAAAAGAGAAATATTGTGTTCTCGGTACACCATACTTTGTAAGAGGCATGGATGACACGGGCAAGCACTTGAGAGATGAGAGGTACTTGAAAGGAAATAAGAAGCATTTGAGTTTCTTAACAGGACAGATCCGTTGTTGGCATACGCTCCAAGAAAACAGGTTTTCATATCTGGATAACAAATAGAATAAGATATATTCCCAGGATATTAATATCATCTGAGAGAGGGGCGTGGGGGTATGTGAGGTATAGATCACAACCAGGACTTTTTTTGTGGGTCAGAAAACAGATTCTTACTATGCTATGCTGCCGCTGTTGTCTGCCTCTTCCTTTACTGCAAATTCTACTACTACTACTACTACTACTATTACTACTACTACTACTACTACTACTACTACTACTACTTCTTTTTCTGGTATTACTACTACTACTACTCTTCTTTTACTGGTACTACTACTACTCTTCTTTTTTCTAGTACTACCACTACTTTTCTTCTTCTCCTTTATTGGTACTACACCTACTACTAATACTCTTCATCTTCTTCTTCTTCAGATACTACTACTACTACTATTCTTCTTCTATTACTACTTCTTCTTTTTCAGGTACTACTAATACTACTACTATTCTTCTTCATCTATTACTAACGCTACTACTACTACTACTACTACTACTACTACTACTAATCTTCTTCTATTACTACTACTACTACTCTTCTTATTCTACTACTACTATTACTACTACTACTACTACTACTGCTACTACTATTCTTCTTTTAATACTACTCTTATTCTTCTTCTATTACTACTACTACTACTTCTACTACTACTACTACTACTACTACTACTACTACTACTCTGTTTTCCACTTGTCTAGCCTCAGATGTCTATTGCAGTCCTTTTGGAAGTCATGATTTTTCGATCCGCAAGGTTTTGTCTTCTAGTGGAGCCCTCTGTGACTAGAGCAGAGTTAGGGCCTCCTGCTAGACGGGAGTTAGTGCTGTAGATTTTCAGGAGTCTGGGTACTTGTCTGGCAAGTGCAGTCAGAACCACATGACAGTCCAGGTGGGCTGGCACTCAGTACCAGTCAATTTGGGTTATCTGAAGATGGTGGCTTGTTCTTGATGCGGTCACTGTCTAGCTTCGTGGAAGTGAATCGTAAACCAATGAAGTTAGCAGACATGTAGTGCTCTCTAAGACTGCAGCGATCTGATTGGCCAGCTCATGAGCGGTGACAGGAGAAAAAGCCAATAAAATTCTTTCTTTTACTTCGAAGAATACTGTCATGGCGGGCGGCGGAGGAGACAGACACGTGGTTAAAAAAAAAAGAAGGATTTCAAAAGACAAGGAAAAGAGGACAGTGAGTAAACGAAGAAGGTTCAGAGAGAAGATAACGGTCAGTGTGGAAAGATGGCAAATGACATGACAGATGAAAATAATAAAAATCTGAGATTTTGTGTAGCTCATGATGATGATGATGATGAATGAGAGAAAGTAGAGCATATAATAGTTCTGTGTGTATATGTGTGCGGACGACGGTGTGTGTGTGTGGCGGGTTATGATTTTAAATTATAGTCACAAATACATAACTTTCCAAAGTTCTCAGAACAATGAGGCTCATGCTAACGATTCATTTACAAAAAAACACAGACAGACAGGCAGGCCAGACGGACGGACGGGACAAGACAGACAGACAGACAGACAGACAGACAGACAGACAGACAGACAGATAGACAGACAGACAAGCAGGCAGACTGACAGACAAGCAGGCAGACTGACAGACTAGATGGATGGATGGATGGATGGATGGATGGATGGATCTCTAATGGGAAAGGACATACATATTTTCTCTCTAACAAGAAAAATAAATATTATTTCTCTCTCAAAAGGAAATAGCAAACTCACTTTCTCCCTAATGGAAAGAACAGGCACTATATTCTCTCCAGTGAGAAAGAAAGAATCTGTTTCTCTCCAGTGAGAAAAAAAAAAGAATCTGTTTCTCTCCAGTGAGAAAGAAAGAATCTGCTTCTCTCTGATAGGAAAGAACGAATACTTTCTCTCTGACAGGAAAAAACAGACACTTTTTCTCTCTAATCGGAAAGAACAGAATCTGTTTCTTGCTAATGGGAAAGAACAGAATCCTTTTCTCTCTAATGGAAAGAACAGACTCTGTTTCTCTCTTATGAGAAAGAGCAAGCACTGTTTCTCTCTAATGATAAAGAACAGTCACTGTTTCTCTCTAATGATAAAGAACAGAATATGTTTCTCTCTAATGGTAAAGAACAGAATCTATTTCTTTCTAATGAAAAGAACAGACACTGTTTCTCACTAACTGAAAGAACAGACACTGTTTCTCTGTAATGAGAAAGTGCAGACACAGTTTTTCTCTAATGGGAAAGAACTGACACTGTTTCTCTCAAATGAGAAAGAACATATACTGTTTCTCTCAAACTGAAAGAACAGACACTGTTTCTCTCTAATGAGAAAGAACAGACAATGTTTCTCTCTAATGAGAAAGAACAGACACTGTTTCTCTCTAATGGGAAAGAACAGACACTGTTTCTCTCTAATGGGAAAGAACAGACACTGTTTCTCTCTAACTAGGAACAACATAGCGACCACTTTTCTGTAATGCTTAACTAAACCAATGCGTATGTTTGTAGTATATCCGTGTAAATAGGATGGCTATTGCTACGTATACGTCTACAAATGTTTATATTCCGCTTGTGACTTGGATATCCTTTCATCTATCTACGGACCTTTTTCTTATGCAATTTCCATTTCTTTTCTGCTGTTATAGTTTTATCGTACGCTGTGAGACTTTCCGGCAAACTGAACCCTGCAATAAAAGGAAAACACTTAATCTGGAAAAGACAGAAATAATGAAAGAAAGACGATAGGGAAAGTGCAAATGAAACGTAAGGGAAAAAAAGGACAGAAACGAATAAAGACGTGGCATTGAAAAAAGAAAAAGCAAAAAAAAAAAAAAAATGATGATGATGACAAAACAGGTTACCTGTTACGTTCAGGTAAGATAAACTCACGTGGCACCGACACTGATGCTTTCTCAAGACTCCACCGGTATCAGAGTCATTACAAGGGGGAAAAAATTTATAAAGATAAAAACAACTGCCTGCCATACTCTTCTAAAGTACAGAACTGTCTATAATACACCATAATGAACCCAGTTCCTTCTACGGTGTACCTGTCTGCCAGAATTTATAGATTTGATCTAATTCGACTACATTAGATTTAGAAAAGGAAAAAAAAACGGTATGCATTTTGGATTAAATTTATTCAGGTTTATTAATTCCTGTACAAATTCCTGTTTTCCTCATCAGGTGGAAAAAGGCAGGAGGAGATAAGGTTTTTAAAAATCATTACACATGATCAAAACCGGTTGCCATAATATGTCTAGCGCGCGGCTTCAAACAGATAATTCTTTGGTATAAACAAATGAACGAATGTGTGTGTGTGTGTGTGCGCGCGCGCGCGTGCGTTTGCGAGTTTTAAGTGGTTTGTTTTTCTTTTTATTGCAAAGGTTTCTACAAATTTAAGTAGTACATTTCATGAATATTTCTAAATTGAACAAGCGCAAAGGTTTTATTTATATAATGTATGATTATTATTACATCTTACATCCTTTCCGTGCAGTTAAACGTCACATAGGACTCGCATGGTAGTTCGCCAAGTTTTCCTGTTTTCGGTGAGTTTTTCAACCTCATCAAGGGATTTTATGCATACTAATTTGGCCTCTCTTAACAATGTCCTCTTTAGAGTTTCATGTGGTCGACCTCTTTTTCTCCGGCCTGTTGTGTTCCACCTGATAGCTTGTTTTGGGATTCTCTGACTGTTTCTTCTCATCACATGACCAACATATGCCCTTCTTTTTCTGATCATCCATGAGACAGGTTGTTGTTTGCTCATCTGCTTTATCTCTGCGTTGTTCTTAAATTCGTTCCACTTTACGCCGAGTATTTTTCTTAGGCATTTGTTTTCGAAAGAGTCTAATTTTTTTGTCTGTTTCTTTAGTTGTTTTCCAGCTTTCGCATGCATAAACGAGGGTGGATATTACATTTGAATTGAGTAATCTTAGCTTGTTTTTTTTTGTGCTTATAACTTTTGAATACCATATGTTCTCAGTTTTTATATACCTGTTGTGTAATCAAAGTTACTATACCAGACATCTATAGAACTCCAGTTTCTTAAGACAGCAAAAAAAAAAAAAAACAAACTTGGCAATCAGTTCTCAAATCTCTCAATCTCCTACGGACTCTCAAATTATGAAATAACTCAGAAATGAAAGTTATACCTCACATTATTCCTTTACAGAGGCCTCAAGAGCCCAGGTACAGCCCCGAGTGAGAAGCTCGGAGGAGAAATTATGGGGTTCATACGAAGATCTCTCCTGCTAACAGCAGGATTCACAGGGGCAACCGGACTAGTTGTTTAGAATGCTGAACATGCGAAACTGAAAGAAGAAGAAGACGAAGAAGGAAGAGATGGAGAAGAATGAGGAGGAGGAGAAAGAGAAGAAGAAGAATGAGGAGGAGGAGGAAGAGGAGAATTAGGAGAAGGAGGTTGAGGAGGAGAAGAAGGGAAGGATGAGAAGAAGAAGAAGAAGAAGAAGAAGAAGAAGAAACGTTGATTTACATCTAAATTAGTACTGTTGCTAGACAGAATGAATACCCAGAATGATGAAGATGGTAATATTGAAAGGTTGCACAAAATGACGGAGTCTTCTCATAATCAACACATTTTAGGTCCATTCATGTCTTCAAGCAGTTCATTTAGATCTAAGTTTCATGAGACACGATGGTCAAATGTCGTGAGACACGAGGTCCAAATTTCATGAGACACGAGGTACAAGTTTCATGAGACGCGATGTCCAAATTTCATGAGACACGAGGTCCAAATTTCACGAGACACGAGGTCCAAATTTCATGGGACATGAGGTCCAAATTTCAGGAGACACGAGGTCCAAATTTCATGGGACATGAGGTCCAAATTTCAGGAGACACGAGGTCCAAATTTCATGAGACACGAGGTCCACGTTTCATGAGGATTAGAGGGTCATTTACAGAGAAGAACTGCCACAGCTTTAGTAAGAATAGCGAATTAGTAGTAGTGATAGTAGCTGTCGTGCTGGTGGTAGTAATAGTAATAGTTATTGTGGTAGTAGTATAAGTAAGAGGTAAAATCTCCGTTCCCATGCCGCTAAGGGATATTGAGGATACGGCGTTAGGATCGTGTTGGTTGTATAGGTAGGGCTAGTAATAGTGGCAGTAATTATAGTAACAGTAGCAGTAACAGTGGCAGTGGCAGTAGTAGTAGTAATAGTAGTTGTTGTAGTAGTAGTAACAGTATTAGTAGTAGTAGCGGTAGTAGTAGTAGTAGTAATAGTAGTTGTAGTAGTAATCCAAAAGAGACATGGAGAAGAACAACAGAAAGGATGTTGAGCAATAGAGGGCTCACCTGGGCAAGAGCAGAAAAAAAGGCGAAGGACAGGCATTTGTGGAAAACCCTTGCGGAAGCCCCATTTGCCCTGGGCACTTAAGGTTCAGAGAGAGAGAGAGAGAGAGAGAGAGAGAGAGAGAGTAGTAGTAGTAATAGTAGTAGCAGTAGTAGCGGTGGTAGTAGTAGTTATAGTAGTAGTAGTAGTAGCAGTAGTAGTAGTAGCGGTGGTAGTAGTAGTTATAGTAGTAGTAGTAGTAGTAGTAGTAGTAGTAGCGGTGGTAGTAGTAGTTATAGTAGTAGTAGTAGTAGTAGTAGTAGCGGTGGTAGTAGTAGTTATAGTAGTAGTAGTAGTAGTAGCGGTGGTAGTAGTAGTTATAGTAGTAGTAGTAGTAGTAGCGGTGGTAGTAGTAGTTATAGTAGTAGTAGTAGTAGTAGTAGTAGCGGTGGTAGTAGTAGTTATAGTAGTAGTAGTAGTAGTAGTAGCGGTGGTAGTAGTAGTAATAGTAGTAGTAGTAGTAGTAGTAGTAGTAGCGGTGGTAGTAGTAGTTATAGTAGTAGTAGTAGTAGTAGTAGTAGCGGTGGTAGTAGTAGTTATAGTAGTAGTAGTAGTAGCAGTAGTAGCGGTGGTAGTAGTAGTTATAGTAGTAGTAGTAGTAGTAGCAGTAGTAGCGGTGGTAGTAGTAGTTATAGTAGTAGTAGTAGTAGTAGTAGCGGTGGTAGTAGTAGTTATAGTAGTAGTAGTAGTAGTAGTAGTAGTAGTAGCGGTGGTAGTAGTAGTTATAGTAGTAGTAGTAGTAGTAGTAGTAGTAGCGGTGGTAGTAGTAGTTATAGTAGTAGTAGTAGTAGTAGTAGTAGTAGTAGTAGCGGTGGTAGTAGTAGTTATAGTAGTAGTAGTAGTAGCGGTGGTAATAGTAGTTATAGTAGTAGTAGTAGTAGTAGTAGCGGTGGTAGTAGTAGTTATAGTAGTAGTAGTAGTAGTCGTAGTAGTAGCGGTGGTAGTAGTAGTTATAGTAGTAGTAGTAGTAGTAGTAGTAGTAGCGGTGGTAGTAGTAGTTATAGTAGTAGTAGTAGTAGAAACTAAGCATTTAACGCCTTAAAGTAATGATCGATTTGCTTGTTTTCTGAGTCCCTTCTACCTTACGCTAAATATCTTCTAGACCAGTAGAGCACCATTTCTCGTCTTAAAACAGAGCAGCTGGTCTGTCTCCTGAAGTGTACGACAAGGCTTTATACACTAGTAAAGAACAGAACAACAAAGTCTCTTCGCTTGTATAGACGAACAACACACGGGAACAACCTTTTCTACAAACGAACGTTCATCAGTTGAGGCAGACAAACCAATTACAGGTGAAGACTTTCAAATCCAGCACGATGGCAATAATGAACGGCTCCCAGTCAGTCAGTCATTTGCATGTCCCTTGCAGAATTTTGCCTCTCTAACAGCTCTCCTGTAGGTCTCTCGGTTGTAAGTAAGATGCTCTGCTGCTGGTGCGTCCATTCGCAGATCTTCAACGATGTCTTGCAGCCATCTTCGCCTTGGTCTTCCTCTCTTTCTTTTCCCCATTATGTAATCTTCCAAGAATGGCTCCCAGAACTGATAAATTACATCGTGATAACTCCAATCGTTCGAGATCTTCCACCCAGGTCGCCATAGTGACAGACATATTTTTCAACGTTCAACCACGGCCATCTTTCTCACCCCACGGGCAAATTCATAACTTTCCGGCTCCCCTATGTCCGTTTCCGCCACCCACGCTTTCGTAAACTCCGAGAGTGGCCCTGTGGTGTTTATTTACAAAGTCAGGTAAACATTGCTGTATGGCTCTCTTCAAAGGAACAGATCTAGGAAATGAAGAAGGTGAAAAGAACTCCTTGTCTTGTCTCCTTCCTTATGTACCTTCCGGTGTTGATGGGACAGATAGACATCTTGACGGGGCTCGAAGATTTGCTTCATATAATAGGATATTTAACACTTCTGTAATTTCCTCTCTCCATCTTCTGCATGGGCGGCCTCTTCCTTTGTCACATACAAATTTTAGTGTGAATGTTGTCTGTGAGATACTGCCTGGTGGTAACATGACCAAATCATTTGACTTGCTGTGTTTTGATGTAGCATAATACTGGTGTTATTCCAACCTCTGCCCTGATGCTGTCTTTTTTTTTATTTCGTTTCTTCTTGTCATCATCATCATCATCAGGTGTCGTGCCGACTGGTGTTGGCTATTATGCTTCTCCAGAGTACACGATGCTTCATGCAGGCCATCAGCTCAGTTGGTGATCTCCTCTCACACCATCCCGTCAGACTGTCCAGTATCATTTCTATTGCTCTTCTTCCTTCTATTTTTCCTGTTGTTATAATATTTTCAATGCCCCCTTCTTCTCAATGCATGTCCTGTGAAAGTACATTGTCTCTCTCTTATCTTTTTGACAAGATTTTTTTCTCTCCAGCTCTTCTCATACATTCTTCATTAGTTATTTTTTCTGTCCAGGGGATTCGTAGTAGTAGTTATAGTAGTAGTAGTAGTAATAGTAGTAGTAGTAGTAGCGGTGGTAGTAGTAGTTATAGTAGTAGTAGTAGTAGTAGTAGTAGCGGTGGTAGTAGTATTATAGTAGTAGTAGTAGTATAGTAGTAGTAGCGGTGGTAGTAGTAGTTATAGTAGTAGTAGTAGTAGTAGTAGCGGTGGTAGTAGTAGTTATAGTAGTAGTAGTAGTAGTAGTAGCGGTGGTAATAGTAGTTATAGTAGTAGTAGTAGTAGCGGTGGTAATAGTAGTTATAGTAGTAGTAGTAGTAGTAGTAGCGGTGGTAGTAGTAGTTATAGTAGTAGTAGTAGTAGTCGTAGTAGTAGCGGTGGTAGTAGTAGTTATAGTAGTAGTAGTAGTAGTAGTAGTAGCGGTGGTAGTAGTAGTTATAGTAGTAGTAGTAGTAGAAACTAAGCATTTAACGCCTTAAAGTAATGATCGATTTGCTTGTTTTCTGAGTCCCTTCTACCTTACGCTAAATATCTTCTAGACCAGTAGAGCACCATTTCTCGTCTTAAAACAGAGCAGCTGGTCTGTCTCCTGAAGTGTACGACAAGGCTTTATACACTAGTAAAGAACAGAACAACAAAGTCTCTTCGCTTGTATAGACGAACAACACACGGGAACAACCTTTTCTACAAACGAACGTTCATCAGTTGAGGCAGACAAACCAATTACAGGTGAAGACTTTCAAATCCAGCACGATGGCAATAATGAACGGCTCCCAGTCAGTCAGTCATTTGCATGTCCCTTGCAGAATTTTGCCTCTCTAACAGCTCTCCTGTAGGTCTCTCGGTTGTAAGTAAGATGCTCTGCTGCTGGTGCGTCCATTCGCAGATCTTCAACGATGTCTTGCAGCCATCTTCGCCTTGGTCTTCCTCTCTTTCTTTTCCCCATTATGTAATCTTCCAAGAATGGCTCCCAGAACTGATAAATTACATCGTGATAACTCCAATCGTTCGAGATCTTCCACCCAGGTCGCCATAGTGACAGACATATTTTTCAACGTTCAACCACGGCCATCTTTCTCACCCCACGGGCAAATTCATAACTTTCCGGCTCCCCTATGTCCGTTTCCGCCACCCACGCTTTCGTAAACTCCGAGAGTGGCCCTGTGGTGTTTATTTACAAAGTCAGGTAAACATTGCTGTATGGCTCTCTTCAAAGGAACAGATCTAGGAAATGAAGAAGGTGAAAAGAACTCCTTGTCTTGTCTCCTTCCTTATGTACCTTCCGGTGTTGATGGGACAGATAGACATCTTGACGGGGCTCGAAGATTTGCTTCATATAATAGGATATTTAACACTTCTGTAATTTCCTCTCTCCATCTTCTGCATGGGCGGCCTCTTCCTTTGTCACATACAAATTTTAGTGTGAATGTTGTCTGTGAGATACTGCCTGGTGGTAACATGACCAAATCATTTGACTTGCTGTGTTTTGATGTAGCATAATACTGGTGTTATTCCAACCTCTGCCCTGATGCTGTCTTTTTTTTTATTTCGTTTCTTCTTGTCATCATCATCATCATCAGGTGTCGTGCCGACTGGTGTTGGCTATTATGCTTCTCCAGAGTACACGATGCTTCATGCAGGCCATCAGCTCAGTTGGTGATCTCCTCTCACACCATCCCGTCAGACTGTCCAGTATCATTTCTATTGCTCTTCTTCCTTCTATTTTTCCTGTTGTTATAATATTTTCAATGCCCCCTTCTTCTCAATGCATGTCCTGTGAAAGTACATTGTCTCTCTCTTATCTTTTTGACAAGATTTTTTTTCTCTCCAGCTCTTCTCATACATTCTTCATTAGTTATTTTTTCTGTCCAGGGGATTCGTAACATTCTTCTAATAAACCACATTTCTGCTGCTTCCAATGATTTTTGTGCAAACCTGCCTATTGTCCATGATTCACTTCCATATAACAAGATAGGTTCAATATAGCATTTTAGGACTCGTTTTATAACATTCATTGATAAGAATGTCTTGGCTAATATGTTTCTCATTCTCTGAAATGCAGTCTTTGCTTGGCCTATTCTTCTTGTCGCATTTAGTATTCTCCTTAAACGTCTCATTTCTGTCGTGATGATTTTTCTTTTGTTCTTGGCTGTTAGTGTCTGTGTTTAGTGTCTATAGCATAGATCTGGGAGGAAAATTGCGTTGTACAGTGCTCTTTTTGTTTCAGTTATGATGTATTTGTTTCTCAGTAAACGAGTCATTTGTCCAATGATCTGATTTGCTTTATGGCATCTGTTCTCAGTCTCAGCGTCAATCGTCATTGAGGATGATATTGTGCTACCCGGGTATTTGAAATGTTTCACTTGTTTCAAGGGGCTGTTTGTCTAGGAAGATCTTTGTTCGGATCTCTTCTCTGGCTATGGCTATGACTTCCGTCTTTTTCAGCACTGATCTTAGTGAAAAGAACTGCAGGATGACAACTATTGTTTGCCGTGCAGGATAGCGTTGGCGATCACGCTTCTTCATTTTGTCCTGGCCTTGGTTTTTCCAGTTAATTCAGATGCTTGTCGTTTTTTTTTCATGTCGTTTGGTCAGTCCACTGAGATAATTTTCTCTTGATCTTCCTCTCTTCTTGTTTTTTCCCCGTGAATTTTCCGGTGATTACTAGAATCTCCAATCTTCTATCGTCTCATGACATGTCCAAGAAATTCTGATTGTTATCTTAACTAGATAATTTTCGTTGTTGTGGAACCTTTTTGAGGACCTCTTCATTTCTTTTGCTGGATTTCCTGGGTATTTGTTACATCTTTCGCCAAAACCACATCTTTTTGTTGACTTCTAAGCTTCACAACCAGAACAGCATGTGATTCATCTCATTTCCATCAACGGCAGCAATATATATATATATATAAACAGAAAGAAAGATAACAAATGAAAGTTATCTCTGTGTGGATGATTGTACCAGGACAAGTTTCTACGGAGTTTTACGAAAAAAGAAAATGGAGATTTGAAATAAAGATTGATAAGTTCACACGAAAACAGACCAGAAACTGGTTAAAACTATCAGCAGGAACCTCACAGAGTTAAACCTTTTCCTCAGAAAGTTAGGATTAATCTAGTCAGGTGCAACAGTGGCGCAAGACTGGATTAGAAGCTACAAACCTTCACTCATAAATCTTTACTGCATGGAATATTCTGTATAAAATGTTCTGTCCACAATGTACTGTACAGAATGTTGTGCATAGAATATAGAGTATAGAATGTTGTATACAGAATATAGAGTATAGAATGTTGTATATAGAATACACTGTACAGAATTGTTTATAGAACATACTGTATAGAATTTACAATATAGAATGTTCTATATAGAATGTACAATATAGAATGTACTGTATATAATATAATGCACAGAATATTCTATATAGAATTTAATGTATAGAAATTAGACCTTCTGTAATCTTTTTTTTAATTTAGACAAGAAATCAAGTTTTAAAACTAGAACTACCTTCTTCCCTGAACAACGTGTGTGTGGTAACTACTTTCTTCACAACACAACATGTATGTTGTAACTACTTTCTTCATAACACAACGTGTATGTAGTAACTACTTTCTTCATAACACAACATGTATGTTGTAACTACTTTCTTCATAACACAACGTGTATGTGGTAACTACTTTCTTCATAACACAACATGTGTGTTGTAACTACTTTCTTCATAACACAACATGTATGTGGTAACTACTTTCTTCACAACACAACATGTATGTGGTAACTACTTTCTTCACAACACAACATGTGTGTGATAACTACTTTCTTCACAACACAACGTGTATGTGGTAACTACTTTCTTCACAACACAACGCGTATATGTTAACTACTTTCTTCACAACACAATAAAAGTGTGTTATGTTATATTCTATTATTTATCCACGTGTGTACAGTTTTCCAAGTTAACAGGCATAAAATCCTTTGTTGAGGTTGAAAGACTCGCCGAAGACAGGAAATATTGGCGAACTACTTTGCGAGCCCTATGTGACGTCTAACGGCACGGGAAGGATATAAGATATAAGATAAGTACAGTTTTCCTTCTGTCAGTTTTCTCCTCCCCAGATATAAAAATAGACTATGTATTTTACCTGACAATCTTCACCTGTTTATCGCATCACCTTTCCCTCTCTGTTATCTATTCTCTGTATCTTTCTCCAGTTATCCCCCATTCCTGCCAGCGATTGTTAGGGAAAAGTTTCACCAACTTGGAAACACCGCCCACCATACTCTGTCAGCGCTGTTTTGCATTATATACATTTGCCATGTGTAACAAACGTGAAAGGGAATCATAAATCATATGTCAGGAAGATATCAGTTGGTACTGAATGTTTATCTCGTACAAGCCAGGGGAAGGTTAAAAAATAACGGTTTTTGGTGTTAACGGTGTTCCGTACATTTGGAAGTTTGAAGAAAACATTAGGTGAATATGAGTGCGTGTATGAGAGAGAAAGAAAGAGACTCATAACAACTTCCTCTCTATTCCAGACATATCGATATCACACAGTACAAAATATGTTATGCTTATAACAAATATGAACTTAAGATTACACTAACATAACATAAATAACAAAGTTATAATTGGCAGACTTGTTATGTTACGCTCTTACCATAAGCCCACTACAGGTATAATTACATGCATGCAACAAAGTTGCCCGCCTAGTCTTGCTCGTTCATCTGTATCTAGTCTTGCTCGTTCATCAGTATCTAGTCTTGCTCATTTATCGGTACCTAGTCTTGCTTGTTCATCAGTATCTAGTCTTGCTCATTCAACAGTATCTGTCAAACTACTACCACAGAATAGGAGAATTCAGTATAAAATCATGTGCATTCAATGCTTGCAATAAGACTCTAAATTACTGTAGCAGGTTTATGAACAGACAGACAAGACACAGGCAGGTAAACAGGTAAGCAGAGAGGCAGGCAGGTAGCCAGACAGAATAGATATACAGATTACAGACAGACAGACATGCAGACACAGACAGGCAAACAGGCAGGCAAGAAGACAGGCAGATAGGCGCACATAATAGATAAACAGACGATAGACAGACAGACGGAAAGACAGATAGGCAAATAGAGGAGCGAATAAAAATAAAAAATAATAAGTTGAAGATTAGAGAAGAAGAAGAAGAAGAAGCAAGAAAGAAAGAAAGAAAAAAAAAAGAAAGAAGATGTAGAAGAAGAAAGAAGAAGGAGAAGAAGAAGAAGAAATAAGAATAAACAAGAAGTAGTAGTAGTAGTAGTAGTAGTAGTAGTAGTAGTAGTATTAGTAGTAGTTCACGAGAAAGAAAGAGAAGGTGATATACATGCAACTGACAAAAGCAGTGTAGAAAAAAACAGTAACGAATACAAAAATCAAAAATATTGTCAAATATAATGCAGAAATAATTAATGCACTTTAAAAAAGTGAAGGAAATTGTAAATGAGAAAAAGTAATGAAAAGATAATAATTAAGAAGAAAGTAATAAACACAAAATATAATGAGAAAAAAAAGACAGTGGAGAAATATAAATTATGGAGCGAAAAAACAATGGGCGAAAACCAGTTTTTAAAACAAAATAATCAGGGAAAAAGATACATGACAACAGTAAAACCCTGCAGATTGAAGGAACGAAAGAGAAGAGAAAGGATGGAAAGGAGCAACGTCAGACAAGGAGATGTCAAGTGCCTCCAACTGGTACAGTCGGGGGGTGGGGGGGGGTAGGTGGCACGTTGCTACCGATAGACCAGACAGCTCCCCCCCCCCCCAGATCTCAGATCTCAAAAGTGGCATACTTCTGACCTTTAAAAGGCACGATTTATTTAAGAGTAGTTGAGTAGTTAGCCTTGCCTAAAAAAAAAGGGGGGGGGGGGAGGGGGCAGTACAACCTAGGAGTAGCCCCCGGAACACGATTCAGAAAAGAATACCCTCACTAGTTGCACCACGTAAACCTCGGTTTAATGTCAGAGACATTAAGGAGATTCACGCTGACGAACAGACATCTTTTTTTTTTGATGATTAACGAAGACAGAGAGTAGCCACTGTTTAAAATTTCTAGTCTTGATAACAAAGATCAACAATATATATATATATATATATATATATATATATATATATATATATATATATATATATATATATATATATATATATATATCATATGTATCCAAGTTGTAAGTTTTAGATATTGTTGATCTTTGTTATCAAGACTAGAAATTTTAAACAGTGGCTACTCTCTGTCTTCGTTAATATATATATATCCCTCTCTCTCTCCCTCTTTCTCCCCCCCCCCCCCTTTCAAGTTCCTTGCTGATAGGCGCTTGATAACATGTCCTTCCACAACCCTCGATCCTTATTGCATCTCAACAGGCCTGCCACTGAGCATTTCCCGTGCCAGGATGCAAAATCGCCAAACACATTTCCCCTCCGTCTACCTCTTCTTCTACCTTCCATCTTCCCTGCTGCCACTAGGTGCTCTTGCCCTTCTCTCCTCCAAACATGATCCATAAATTTGGATTGCCGTTTTCTGATCTTCGTTATAATTTTCCTTGTTTCTTGCCCCTTGATCAAAACTTCCCCCTTTTTGCTGTCCATGGCACCTTCAGCATTCTTATTAGGAACCACATTTCAGCTGATTCCAGACTTCTTTGCATCCCTTTACTGATCGTCGAAGCTTCGCATTCACAGAACAGAACTGATTCAGAGTAACACTGCATCACTCTCTTTCTGACTGTCACAAATAGTGAGTTATTGCAAAGTATGGATTTTATGTTCTGAAAAGAGGGTCTTGGCTTGTGCAATTCTGGTTTTTTTTAGGCAAACAGGCAGGCAAGAAGACAGGCAGATAGGCGCACATAATAGATAAACAGACGATAGACAGACAGACGGAAAGACAGATAGGCAAATAGAGGAGCGAATAAAATAAAAAATAATAAGTTGAAGATTAGAGAAGAAGAAGAAGAAGAAGCAAGAAAGAAAGAAAGAAAGAAAAAAGAAAGAAGATGTAGAAGAAGAAAGAAGAAGGAGAAGAAGAAGAAGAAATAAGAATAAACAAGAAGTAGTAGTAGTAGTAGTAGTAGTAGTAGTAGTAGTAGTATTAGTAGTAGTTCACGAGAAAGAAAGAGAAGGTGATATACATGCAACTGACAAAAGCAGTGTAGAAAAAAACAGTAACGAATACAAAAATCAAAAATATTGTCAAATATAATGCTGAAATAATTAATGCACTTTAAAAAAGTGAAAGAAATTGTAAATGAGAAAAAGTAATGACAAGATAATAATTAAGAAGAAAGTAATAAACACAAAATATAATGAGAAAAAAAGACAGTGGAGAAATATAAATTATGGAGCGAAAAAACAATGGGCGAAAACCAGTTTTTAAAACAAAATAATCAGGGAAAAAGATACATGACAACAGTAAAACCTTGCAGACTGAAGGAACGAAAGAGAAGAGAAAGGATGGAAAGGAGCAACGTCAGACAAGGAGATGTCAAGTGCCTCCAACTGGTACAGCATGGGGGTGGGGGGTAGGTGGCACGTTGCTACCGATAGACCAGACAGCTGCCCCCCCCCCCCCCCCGATCTCAGATCTCAAAAGTGGCATACTTCTGACCTTTAAAAGGCACGATTTATTTAAGAGTAGTTGAGTAGTTAGCCTTGCCTTAAAAAAAAGGGGGGGGGGAGGGGGCAGTACAACCTAGGAGTAGCCCCCGGAACACGATTCAGAAAAGAATACCCCCACTAGCTGCACCACGTAAACCTCGGTTTAATGTCAGAGACATTAAGGAGATTCACGCTGACAAACAGACATCTTTTTTTTTTGATGATTAACGAAGACAGAGAGTAGCCACTGTTTAAAATTTCTAGTCTTTATAACAAAGATCAACAATATATATATATATATATATATATATATATATATATCATATGTATCCAAGTTGTAAGTTTTAGATATTGTTGATCTTTGTTATCAAGACTAGAAATTTTAAACAGTGGCTACTCTCTGTCTTCGTTAATATATATATATCCCTCTCTCTCTCCCTCTTTCTCCCCCCCCCCCCCTTTCAAGTTCCCTGCTGATAGGCGCTTGATAACATGTCCTTCCACAACCCTCGATCCTTACTGCATCTCAACAGGCCTGCCACTGAGCATTTCCCGTGCCAGGATGCAAAATCGCCAAACACATTTCCCCTCCGTCTACCTCTTCTTCTACCTTCCATCTTCCCTGCTGCCACTAGGTGCTCTTGCCCTTCTCTCCTCCAGACATGATCCATAAATTTGGATTGCCGTTTTCTGATCTTCGTTATAATTTTCCTTGTTTCTTGCCCCTTGATCAAAACTTCCCCCTTTTTGCTGTCCATGGCACCTTCAGCATTCTTATTAGGAACCACATTTCAGCTGATTCCAGACTTCTTTGCATCCCTTTACTGATCGTCGAAGCTTCGCATTCACAGAACAGAACTGATTCAGAGTAACACTGCATCACTCTCTTTCTGACTGTCACAAATAGTGAGTTATTGCAAAGTATGGATTTTATGTTCTGAAAAGAGGGTCTTGGCTTGTGCAATTCTGGTTTTTTTTAATTTCGGTGATACATTTTCCATCTGATGTTAGTCAGGTGCGTAAGTACTTAAAACTATAATCTGTAACGGAGACAGACAGGTTCAGCGGTTTCGTAGATAAAATCAGCTTCTACAAAGACGGATGATTTCGGCAGCGGTTTCGTAGATAAAATCAGCTTCTACAAAGATGGATGACTTCGGGAGGGAAAGAGTTGACTACATTTGTTCATATCATGTTCTGTCATAACAGTGTAGGCAGTCGGTAGTAGTAGTTGTCTTAACTCTCAGCAGACAACTGTCTGGCTAGTTCTTAGGAGACTATTGTCTGGCTGGTTCTTAGTAGACTACTGTCTGGCTGGTTCTTAGTAGACTACTGTCTGGCTGGTTCTTAGTAGACTACTGTCTGGCTGGTTCTTAGTAGACTACTGTCTGGCTGATTCTTAGTAGACTACTGTCTGGCTGATTCTTAGTAGACTACTGTCTGGCTAGTTCTTAGTAGACTACTATCTACCTAGTTCTTAGTAGACTACTGTCTGGCTAGTTCTTAGTAGACTACTGTCTACCTGGTTCTTAGTAGACTACTGTCTGGCTAGTTCTTAGTAGACTACTATCTACCTAGTTCTTAGTAACTACTATCTACCTGGTTCTTAGTAGACTACTGTCTGGCTGGTTCTTAGTAGACTACTATCTACCTGGTTCTTAGTAGACTACTGTCTGGCAGGTTCTTAGTAGACTACTGTCTACCTGGTTCTTAGTAGACTACTATCTACCTGGTTCTTAGTAAACTACTATCTACCTGGTTCTTAGTAGACTACTGTCTGGCTGGTTCTTAGTAGACTACTGTCTGGTTGGTTCTTAGTAGACTACTGTCTGGTTGGTTCTTAGTAGACTACTGTCTGGTTGGTTCTTAGTAGACTACTGTCTGGTTGGTTCTTAGTAGACTACTGTCTGGTTGGTTCTTAGTAGACTACTGTCTGGTTGGTTCTTAGTAGACTACTATCTACCTGGTTCTTAGTAGACTACTATCTACCTGGTTCCTAGTAGACTACTATCTATCTGGTTCTTAGTAGACTACTGTCTAGCTGGTTCTTAGTAAACTACTGTCTGGCTGGTTCTTAGTAAACTACTGTCTGGCTGGTTCTTAGTAGAGTACTATCTACCTGGATCTTAGCAGACTACTGTCTACCTGGTTCTTAGTAAACTACTGTCTGGTTGGTTCTTAGTAAACTACTGTCTGGCTGGTTCTTAGTAAACTACTGTCTGCCTGGTTCTTAGTAGACTACTATCTACCTGGTTCTTAGTAGACTACTGTCTGGTTGGTTCTTAGTAACTACTATCTACCTGGTTCTTAGTAGACTACTGTCTGGCTGGTTCTTAGTAGACTACTATCTACCTGGTTCTTAGTAGACTACTGTCTGGCTGGTTCTTAGTAGACTACTATCTACCTGGTTCTTTGTAGACTACTATCTACCTGGTTCTTAGTAAACTACTATCTACCTGGTTCTTAGTAGACTACTGTCTGGCTGGTTCTTAATAGACTACTGTCTGGTTGGTTCTTAGTAGACTACTGTCTGGTTGGTTCTTAGTAGACTACTGTCTGGTTGGTTCTTAGTAGACTACTGTCTGGTTGGTTCTTAGTAGACTACTGTCTGGCTGGTTCTTAGTAAACTACTGTCTGGCTGGCTCTTAGTAAACTACTGTCTGGCTGGTTCTTAGTAAACTACTGTCTGGCTGGCTCTTAGTAAACTACTGTCTGGCTGGCTCTTAGTAAACTACTGTCTGGCTGGCTCTTAGTAAACTACTGTCTGGCTGGCTCTTAGTAAACTACTGTCTGGCTGGCTCTTAGTAAACTACTGTCTGGCTGGCTCTTAGTAAACTACTGTCTGGCTGGCTCTTAGTAAACTACTGTCTTGCTGGCTCTTAGTAAACTACTGTCTGGCTGGCTCTTAGTAAACTACTGTATGGCTAGTTCTTAGGAGACTATTGTCTGGCTGGTTCTTAGTAGACTACTATCTACCTGGTTCTTAGTAGACTACTGTCTGGCTGGTTCTCGGAGGACTATTGAGAGAGACAGACAGACAGACAGACAAGAAGATAAGAAGCCTGCGATGCAAGAGACGGAGAAAGAAATTACAGGAACATTAAATATATTATTATATGTACCAAACCACTGAATCCCGTCAAGATTTCCATTTGTTCTCCTAGCACCTCTGCTTTTCTCCCAGCACCTCTGTGTGTTCTCCCAGCTACTTGTGTTTGTTTTCCCAGCACCTATATTTGCTCTCCCAACACCTCTATTTGTTCTACCAGGAACCTCTATTTGTTCTCCCAGCTACTTTTGTTTGTTCTCCCAGCACCGCTATTTCTTCTACCAGTACCTCTATTTATTCTCCCAGCAACCTTTATTTGTTCTCCCAGCACCTATATTTGTTCTCCCATCAACCTTTATTTGTCCTCCCAGCACCTCTATTTGTTCTCACAGCAACCGTTATTCGTTCTCCCACCATCTCTATTTGTTCTCCCAGCACTTCTATTTGTTCTCCCAGCAACCTTTATTTGTTCTCCCTGCAACCTTTATTTGTTCTCCCAGCAACCTCTATTTGTTTTCCCAGCAACCTTTATTTGTTCTCCCAGCAACCTTTATTTGTTCTCCCAGAACCTCTATTTGTTCTCCCAGCACCTCTATTTGTTCTCCCAGCACCTCTATTTGTTCTCCTACCAAACTTTACTTGTTCTCCCAGCACCTCCATTTGTTCTCCCAGCACCTCCATTTGTTCTCCCAGCACCTCTATTTGTTCTACCAGCACCTCTATTTGTTCTCCCAGCACCTCTATTTGTTCTCCCAGCACCTCTATTTGTTCTCCCAGCACCTCTATTTGTTCTCCCAGCACCTCTATTTGTTCTCCCAGCACCTCTATTTGTTCTCCCAGCACCTCTATTTGTTCTCCCAGCACCTCTATTTGTTCATCCATCAACCGGAATGTACGGAGGAAGAAAAACATTAGAGAACATCTATTTTTAAACTCCTTTTTTAAACTCCAGAGAAAAGAGAAAGAAAGGAGAAGCTGAGATGTAAGAAAGAAATATCTTCACGTGATGGCCAAGTGGCACCGGAGATGAAAGACAATCGAAATGAGCGGAGACATCATAGAAAAGTGCACTCCTTAAGTCATTAGTGGAAAAAAAGGTGTTAAAATGAAAACAGAGAAACCTGGACATCATTAGGTAATCACAAAACAGGGCCAGGAGGAGGGGGGGGGGGAGAGGAAGAGGAGGAGAAGGAAAGGGGGCGGCAACTTGTTTTTCCAGAAAAAGGCGGCGAAAAGGACAACATTTTCTCATCTCATATTTTCCTCTGACATGAATCATGATTTTTTTTTCTTTTTCTGAATTTTAGGAAGCAACCAACCATCTTTATTTTTGAACCGCCGCACGAAACTGGTTACATCTGCCTCTTGAAACTGGTTACACCCTGTATACGGTTATCTGTGGGTTGAAGAAATTAAGATATCCTACCTGTCAGGCAAATATTCTTAGAAGAACCTCCCTTAACCATTTGGAGAAAGTTTTTGCACTTTCTTATTTGGCTGAATTTCGCAGAGTTATGTTCCCTGAACTAGTTATGTTAACCCCTTTAACTGCCTAGTTAACTATGATCATTGTGTGGCCTATGACAGCCAGATAAACTATAAACAATATGTGTGGTCTGTGATGGCCAGGTAAAACTATAAACAATACGTGTAGTCTATGAAGGCCAGGTAAAACTATAAACAACATGTGTAGTCTATGACGACCAGATAAATTATAAACAACATGTGTGGTCTATGACGACCAGATAAATTATAAACATCATGTGTGGACTATGACGACCAGATAAACTATAAAATATATGTGTGGTCTATGACGACCAGATAAACTATAAAATATATGTGTGGTCTATGACGACCAGATAAACTATAAACAACATGTGCGGTCTATGACGACCAGATAAATTATAAACAACATGTGTGGTCTATGACGACCAGATAAACTATAAACAACATGTGTGACCTATGATGATCAGATAAACTGTAAACAATATGTGGGGCTTATGACAACCAGATAAATTATAAACAATATGTGTGGTATATAACGATCACATAAATTATAAACAATATGTGTGGTCTATGACGATCACATAAACTATAAACAAAATGTGTGTTCTATGACGATCAGATAAATTATAAACAATATATGTGGTCTATGACGATCATATAAACTATAAACTATATGTGTGGTCTGTGACAATCAGATAAACTATAAACAATATATTGGTCTATGACGATCAGATAAATTATAAACAATATGTGTGGTCTATGACGATCACATAAACTAGAAACAATATGTGTGATCTATGACGATCACATAAACTATCAACAATATGTGTGGTCTATGACGATCAGATAAATTATAAACAATATGTGTGGTCTATGATGATCACATAAACTATAAACAATATGTGCGGTCTGTGACGACCTGATAAACTATAAACAATATGTGCGGTCTGTGACGACCTGATAAACTATAAACAATACGTGTAGCTGTGACTACCGCGGAGAATATGATCGATAGTTAATAAAAAAAAAAGCACAAAACCGGAGAAGCCAGACAACCGGGCCGCCATCCACCACCCCCCCCCCCTTCCTCGACATAATACAAACAGAGCGAATTAACAACTTTTTTCTCGCTAACTCCCCCCCCCCTCCCCATGAAAATATTAACAATACAGTCACACATAACCCCATATCACAAAAGTCATAATTACATACGTTCTAAACAATAACACCAACACGTTTCACAGATACGTACATGGGTAGTCAAACGAAACTAATATGCAAACATACATATATATATATATATATATATATATATATAAAATCAATCAATAACACCCAACATATTTTAGCTGACACAATAAAAGTGATAATCCTTACATTAATCCATCATAATCCGGGCAATCCTCGAAACCATTTCCATCGCATTAAAGAAGTTTAAAAAAAAAAGCAACAATGGAAAAAAAAGAAAAGGGAACACACTACAATACAATCGTCTCTATCCAAACTGCAGGTTCGAAAGTGGCGAAATTGTCTGGCATGGCCAGGGGAAAGCAAGCTCTCAAAGCCAACTTGACATTATTTGGCTTTGGCTCAACAGCGGCCATCAACAGGAACAGACGGGCGCCCAAATCTCGGTACACCACGCCATTTTCTGGCATCAGTTTTGTTTTTTTTTTGGGGGGGGGGGGTTCTTTAACGTGTGTTCCAGGTTTACCTTGAAAACTGCGTTCCCGGATTTAAGAAAAGAGGAGGAGGGGAGGGACGGGGTGGGTGGGTGTATTTTTTTTTAAAAAGGGGAGGGGAGGAGGAGAAGAAGAAGAAGAAATAAGAGCAGTGTAAATGTTAGCAGCAGGTAAGCTAAGAGAGATTACAGGTTGTAACAGCAGGTAGCGGGCGGGGAGAGTTCAGCTGTTGGTTTGTTTGTGTGTTTGTAACGCAGTGTTTCATGCTGGTGCTGCTGGTGGTGGTGGTCTTGTTTGTATGTTTGTAGGCAAGTTTTATGGTGGTGGTTGTGGTGGGCCTATCTGTATGTTTATGGTAGTGCTGGTGGTCCTCTTTGTATGTCTGTATGCAAGTTTTATGGTGGTGGTCCTGTTTGTATGTTTGTAGGCAAGTTTTATGGTGGTGGTGGTGGTCTTGCTAGTATGTTTGTAGGCACGTTTTATGGTGATGGTCCTGTTTGTATGTCTGTAGGCAAGTTCTATGGTGGTGGTGGTCCTGTTTGTATGTTTGTAGGCAAGTTTTATGTTGTTGGTGGTAGCGGTGGTCCTGATTGTATGCTTGTAGGCAAGTTTTATGGTGGTGGTCCTCTTTGTATGTTTGTAGGCAAGTTTTACGGTGGTGGTGATGTGTTTGTAAGTTTATACACACGTTTTATTGTGGTGATCTGTTTGTAAGTTTCTACTCAAGGTGTATGGTGGTGATGGTTTGATGAGGATTGTCGGGTGTTTTCCTTTCGGAGTAAAGATGAATGATCGCATGATTATAGAGAGAAAAAAAGAGGACTTAGAAAATACAGCTGAGTACATTTTCTGAAAAAAGTCCTAAAACTAAAGCCTTTTCTTCTTCTTTTTTCTTGGAACTGCGAAATGGTATTTTTTGCAGCGAATTCGGTGAAGATGTTGAAAGGCAGCATTGCACCCGGCCTGGAGCAAGTTCAATCCTTGGCTGGAGCTAAAAAGTCGAGGGTGTGCAATACTTCTTTAGCAGACTCCACCACCATGGAAGTCTATGGTGTTGCGAGAGTAGGTATTTTCCTGGGTGTAGCAACAGAGAGATGGGACAGGGTTCTGATTGGCTGTAGTTCGTCAATCCTCACGACATCTTGTCAGTTATGGGCGACTACCAAATTTCCTGGACAATCTACCACAGAAAATGGGTTGAAGTCGCTTGGAGCGTCCATGCTAACTGTGACATCCTTTCTGCGAGCCGGTAACCGAAAGGGGGGAGGTCACGTAGATTGTGGCAGTGTTAAGTGGTTTCGGTGGGAAATCTCGGACCCAGAATGAGAATGAAACGTCAGAATGATAAAAACGTCACAAGAATTGAGAGTTTCTATAGAAACGGTTACCATAGATTCAAGAGAAGAAACGATGAGATTTTCAGAGGAACGGGCGTGTTTCTTAGAGGAAAAAAAAAAGGGGGATGGGTCAGCGTATAATGAAATCTAAGTCATCTTTTTTTTTGTTTGTTTTTTAGGTAATTCTCCATGGGAGCCCCCACTGTTTTTGAAGGCCGATTTGGTTGTATAAACGAAGCAAAAAGGAAAATAAAAAATTTTTTTAAAAAAACGGGAATTGCTATCGCCCTTTTGGGTCATCTTTGAAAGAGTTATGCACCTCAGAGTTAACCCAGTTTTGAGTTTTCGTGTTTACACACCTCCACGTGGTAGATGACGTGTGGGAAAAGTGGGTCGTCGCTGATAAAAACCTTCACAACTTTGGTGGGTCTAACAACAAGAAGGAAAACCACAAGGATCACGCTTTGATGATTGGGGGCGGGGAGGGGGTGGGTAGAAGGAACCGTTGAAAGACGTTTTCACGTCAAAAAAAAACAAAAAACACGCCCGTCCCCAAACATATATCGCTTGCCCGGTCACAAGATACGAGATTGCCCTATCTACGATAAAGCATTTTCCTAACAAGGAACGAACCACAACGCCACAAACTGTGAGATTGAGGCGATAAATTCGCATGAAATCGACAGGAATTAACTTTCAAGATAAACTGAAATTTATGCCACTTTCCATATGAAAAAAAAATAACACGTGCCTTAGTGCCATGATGGGGCCCGTTTCATTTTTTTTAGCTTATTTCCTTTCTTTATTTTTCTATTTTGTGCCGAGTTGGCTGAGTGGTTAGGCTCTCCGTCTATTATCTCCGGTGGTACCGGGTTCAAGTCCCAGTGAAATTTTTTTTCTGGTATCACCACATCGAAAAAGGCCCCGGGGTCTACCCAGCCTCTAAAAATGTTTTTTAAAAAAATGGGCACCAGAGAAATCTGGGAAAGTAAATGGGGCCAGGGCGTGATACTGACCACATCAGATTTTCATGTGCTGAAGGTCTTGGAAATACGGGCCCAACACTGTATGCCCAATATGCCTTAATGGCATAGAAAACGGGGGATTTTACCTTTTATCTTTGCCCTACAGTAACGAAGTAGCTCCTATCGTAAAACGCCAGCACAGATCCACCAGAAGCGCACTTGAAACAAAGTAACAAATCTGGTTAACGACCTTACTTACGGCGGGTTGGCGGCCATGTTCACTTCAGCCAGTGAACATTTTTTTTTCTCTTTGCTACAGTCGACACGTTCCGTAACTCTTGTCGACAAGTCTGCCATGTTTTTTTTTGTTTTGATAGAATTGCTGTGGGTTGTCTCCCTAATACTTCCGGACTTAACCAGATTTATGAAGCGTTAAATGTCACTTCGATCTGTTTCGCTTAAGAACAGTTATTAATTAAATTCCTTTAAAAACGATTAATAATAATAAAACAATTTTTAAAAAGTCCGCAAGTCTTCACAAACAGTGCTTAAGGTATAACAACACAATCATGTCTGTCACCCTGGTCAGTCATGTCTATCTCTGATTGGCTGAAGTGACAGATGCCCGCTATAACATCCTGTTTCCTGCGCAAACTGTCAGCTAGAAGATTGATGTTTATACGAAAGATGTAACAGAAAACATCCACATCCAGAACCAGTGGCTGGACTAGTTGCTCCTCTCTCCCCTTTCCCTTCTCCCAGGCAAAACCAACTGGTCTGTATAAAACTGTTTCTTCGGGAAGGTCGGTACTATACACTTCAGAGATCTGCAGACTGGTTAACTCCATGTTTGTCTTGTCATACCTCCGTTGAACTGCAAGATCAGGAGGGTTCAATCCCTGAACAGAACTAAAAAGAGAGGGATGGGGTGGGGTGGGAGGTGGTGCAATGTTCCTTTATAATATCCGCCGCCACTGGCACTATAAAGGTAAAGGCAACTGTTATGACTTAAAGGCACCTAGGGGACATGGTGTTAGTGCCCAAATGTTCCTTGACCTGACAGCACACTAGAGGGTGATGTGGTCAGCATCACGCCTGGCTGCCTTTCCTTCCCCTCCTCCAGAAGAAACCAGGTACCCATATCTACAGCCGGGTGACTGGAAAAAAAGAGGGGGGGGGGGAGGCAGGCCCGCTTTCGGCTGGATTCGAACCCCCAACCTTCGCCACGAGAGACTAGTGCACTAACCGCTTCGCCCATTGGGACTAGCGATCTCTGTTCCGTTAGCCAGGATATGCCTGTTACTTTGATACCGACAGAAAAAAAAAAAAAAATCAGGCCAGGGTCTTGGTAGGTTACGGTTCATTAATCCCGACCCGGGCAAGCCGGCTACGGGTCACTGACTGTCAACCAGAGCGGGTCCACACCCTGACCCAGCTGACCCAGCTTGCCCAGACGGACAAAACAGCAGCTTACCTAGCCCTACTCACTCTGGGAGGGACAGAGGAAACAGTTACACTAACCAGACAGCATTTCTCCCCCCCCTCCTCTGTCTTCCCGCTTTCCTCCCCGACCCCTCCCTCCTTCCGGCCCTCCAGTAGTAGCACACTCCCCCCCCCCAGGGGCTGGAAATATCTAGAAACGCACGCACAGAGTCTGTCTGTACGCTTTATGCTTGGTTACAGGAAGGCTGGTTTGTCTGTGCACCTGGGTTTCCGAAAGGTGCATCTTTTGAACCCAGCAGGAACTTTACAGGTAAATATATCTATCTCACTTCCCTCTTCTGCGTTGGTCTTCGCGCTCTTTTCATCCTTCGATCTTTATTCCCTCGTGAACTCCGAAGCTTTGCTCCGGTTTTCTTTGTCTCTTCTCTCCCTCCCCCCGCCCCTCATTAATATTATTCGGTTCCCCCTCCACCTTTTGTTCTCTGTCTCTTTTGTCCATAGTCGTTGAGGTGGCGGGGGGGGGGGGGGAGGGGAGGAAGAGAAAATGGGGAAAGAGATTGATTGATTGATTGATTGATTGATTGATCTTTATTTCAAAAGAGAGGGAGAGAGAGGGAGGGAGAGAGGGAGGGAGAGAGAGAGGGGGGAGAGAGAGAGGGAGGGAAAGAGAGAGAGGGAGGGAGAGAGAGGGAAAGAGAGAGAGGGAGAGAGAGGGAGGGAGAGAGAGGGAAAGAGAGAGAGAGGGAGAGAGAGGGAGAGAGGGAAAGAGAGAGAGAGGGAGGGAGAGAGAGAGGGAGAGAGGGAAAGAGAGAGAGAGGGAAGGAGAGAGAGAAGGAGGGAGAGAGGGAGGGAGAGAGAGAGAGAAGGAGGGGAGGGAGAGAGAGAGAGGGAGGGAGGGAGAGAGAGAGATGGAGAGAGAGAGGGAGAGAGAGGGAAAGAGGGAGAGAGAGAGAGGGGAGAGAGAGGGAGGGAGAGAGAGAGACGCACTCTATGCAAAATAGCCAGTACAGAAGTCGCCACTGTATATGGGTATGTGTATGCAAGTATCCTAGATGAACCTAGGGCTGATGGCATACAATGCAAAATACAACAGCAACAACAATAACAGCAACAACAACAACAGCAACAACAAACGCCATAAATTGTAAAGTGTGAATAGTTTTTTTTAAACAAAAGCGGTATGCCTATGTCTTCCGCCATATCTTGTTCACCACACAGACTAAAAAAACAAAAACAAAAAAATGGAGGCCCGGGGGGTACTCGCATATTCAAGGGAGAGAATAAACTACTGTAAGTGGAAGCAGGTGGAGCGGAAGTGAATACTGGACTATGCCTGCTGGGAAGACGGATAAGGTGGAGTTACTCTGTCCTGTTTCTATCTTAGTTGTCTCCCCTCCTCCCCCCTTTGGGAGATTCCAAGCACCTCCTTACTTGTGTTACTTCGATAAATGCCTTCATCAAGTTTGGCATACAGGGGCATGTCATTTTGAAACATGAAAACTTTTTTTTTTAAGTTTATGTTCACTGTTTTGTGTGGAATTTCTGAATTTATGAGAGTGTGGATAAGAGCACAGAAAGGAATATCACCAAAATATAGCATTACCGTCGATGGCACAGAACTGAAACAAGTTGATAGATTCAAGTACTTAGGAACAATTATAACAACTGATGGGAAATGCCACAATGAAATAAAAAGCAGACTTGCTTAGGCCAAGTCAGCATTCCAGACAATGAGAAACATCTTGTGCAACAGATCCATATCAGTGGAAACAAGATTCCGAGTACTTAAATGTTACATCGAGCCAGTTCTGTTTTATGGATGTGAAGCATGGTCCATGAATAAGAGAGCACAGAGAGAAATGGAGGCCATGGAAATGTGGTTTATAAGAAGTATGTTGAAGGTACCATGGACAGCCAAGAAAACCAATGAAGAAGTCTTAAGAGAGGCTGTAGTTAAAAGGCAAATTATAGCAAAGATCAGAGGCAGACAAGCAAGATTTGTAGGACATTTTCTGAGAAGAGGAAAACTGGAACACATTGTGGCAACAGGAAAAACCGGGGGAAGAAGAGACAGAGGAATACAAAGAAAGAAGTTACTGGATGGGCTGTCAGTGTGGCTAGGAAGAAAGTCACCGGCGGATCTCATAATCAAGTCTAAAGACAGGGAATTGTGGAGAGAAATGATGGCCTACGCCACGCGGCATGGCACTTACAATTAGAATTAGGATAAGAGAGAGAGAGAGAGAGAGAGCTAGGGAAAGAGAGAGAAAGAAGAGGGGGGGGGGTCATGAGACAAGAATAATGATTTTGATGCGAAGTAGACTCCAGTCGTTGACAAGACCATGATTAGACAAGACGTCAATGTCTTTCTGAGACACGGTGTCCAGGCTAAACGAGGGGTGCGTCACGAAAGTTCATGTACTTAAAAGTCAGCTCTTTTATGTCCAAGTTCTATAACTTCTGTCTTCTCATGACATGTCCAAGTTCTATAACTTCTGTCTTCTCATGACATGTAAAAGTTCTATAACTTCTATCTTCACATGACATGTCCAAGTTCTATAACTTCTGCCTTCTCATGACATGCTCAAGTTCTATAACTTCTGTCTTCTCATGACATGTCCAAGTTCTATAACTTCTGTCTTCTCATGACATGTCCAAGTTCTATAACTTCTGTCTTCTCATGACATGTCCAAGTTCTATAACTTCTGTCTTCTCATGACATGCTCAGGTTCTCTAACTTTTATCTTCACATGCCATGTCCAAGTTCTCTAACTTTTATCTTCTCATGACATGTCTAGATTCTCTAACTTCTGCCTTCTCATAACATGTCCAGATTCTCTAACTTCTATCTTCTCATGGCGTATCCAAGAAATTCTGAGGAAAAACCCTTTTCTGACAGTAGATATATCTCAGTGTAGTACACAGAATACTGGACTATATCGGAACACTGTTGTCGATCCATTAACAAATAAACGGATAATTGCATACAAATCTTTACCATAGCCATAGGAATGCAGATAGCGAGGGAACAGAATAGTGAATTCTTTAGAATAAATGTAGGAAAAACTAACATATTACCTAACATTATATCTGATAACACTATAAAAGCTAATATAATAGTATCCAGTAACATTATACAAGCTAATATGATACTATACGGGATAATATAACTGTGTAACCGGTGACACTATACAAGCTTATTAATAACTGTGTATCTGAAAACACTATACAAGATAATATAACTATGTGGCTGATACCACTATACAAGCTAATATAACTGTGTGTCTGATAACACTATACAAGCTAATATAACTATATGTAACAACACTACAGAAACCATTGTAACTGTGTATCCGATAACACTGTACCAGCTAGTATAAAGGTGTATCCGGTAACACTATACAAACTAATATAACTGTGTATCAGATAATACTACAGAAGGTCAATGTATCCTATAACACTATACAAGCTAATATAACTGTATATCCTATAACACTATACAAGCTAATATAACTGTATCTGATAACACTGTACAAGCTAATATAAATTAATATCCGATAACGCTATACAGATTAATATAACTGTATTCTATAACACTATACAAGCTAATATAACCATATCCTATAACACTATACAAGCTAATATAACTATATCCTGTAACACTATACAAGCTAATATAACTGTATTCTATAAAACTATACAAGCTAATATAACAGTATCCTGTAACACTATACAAGTTAATATCACTGTGCATCCGATAACACTATAGAAGACTAGTATGAATCTATCTAAACCTAAAAAGCTCTCTTACTATACTCCCAGCTCACATATTACTCACCAGGACAAGAAAATCCACAGTGAAGTTTCAAACCTCGGGCGTGTAACAAGGGGGTCTGTGAGTACAACAGGGGTCTAACCTGTACACGTGTGCCTTGCTTTGCCTTAACCTTGCTTTGCCCGGTCTGACATACAACACCTCGACACCACGGTCGAGTTCGCTCCTGAGGGCCGATTTTTCCGAACTACCTCACTCCATCACGCCACGTTTTCTTTTCATTTCCCATTAAAAAAAAAAAAGACAGAAAACGCTACCCACCACGAACCTAGAATATTCCTATTTAATAGCACAACTTTACATACAGAAAGTCAAGTTTAAAAAGCGGTCTAAACTTGACCAAATTGGTCTTTTAAGGCATACTTTTTTTTTTCCTCGCAGCAAACCATTTTATGATTTATCTTCTCTGTAACACAAGCCATTTCGGCAACTTATCAGGTAAATGTATCAGCAAATCGAGAAACGAGTTAAGCTTGACACTTGGCCAGATACCGCCCGGGATCCACGACTAAATGTTAGATACCTTCTAGGATCCAAGTCAGTTCTAGTGACTGTTGAAGGGTGGTGAAATCTGCAATAGGAGGGGAAAAAAGAGAAATAACTCCTTGTTCTGTCTACCAAATTTATCTCCCTTGAGGAAAATAAACTAAAGCCAATACAAAAATTACTTGTTAGCAAGAGATAAAATGCCAGTAACCCTTTTCTGACCTAATTTGTCACAGACCTGGCTGAGATCTCTTTTGGTCCTGCAATCGATCGAGCAACCGTGTTCGCCCTGAAAAATCACTTACGTAAGACAGTTTATTTCAAGCAGAAGGTTCAAGGTGACCCAGCACAGACATGGAGAAAACATTTTTTTTTTATTTTTGAGTTCTGATAGGCTGACTTAATGACAGCAGCTTCTGGAGGAGGGTCCATGGGTTCACTCTTTTCTTACAAATGTTACAGACCGTGGTGTGGTTTTAGGAAAATCTCTCTCTCTCTCTCTCTCTCTCTCTTTTCTCTCTCTCTCTTTCTCTCTCGCTCTCTCTTTCAACATCCAATCCAATCCAATCCATCCATCCGCCTGTTTACCTACCTACCTACCTACCTACCCACTTACCTACATACCTACCTACTTACTTACCTACCTACCTACCTACTTACCTACCTATCTACTTACCTGCCTACCTACCTACTTACCTACCTACCTACTTACTTACTTACCTACCTACTTACCTACCTACCTACCTACTTACCTACCTACCTACTTACCTACCTACCTACTTACCTACCTACCTACCTACTTACCTACCTACCTGCTTACTTACCTGCTTACCTACCTACCTACTTACCTACCTACCTACCTACTTACCTACCTACCTACTTACCTACCTACCTACCTACTTACCTACCTACTTACCTATCTACCTACTTACCTACCTACCTACTTACCTATCTACCTACTTACCTACCTACTTACCTACCTACCTACCTACCTATCTACATACCTACCTACCTACCTACATACCTACCTACCTATCTATCTTTCTCTCTCACCGGCCTGCGTGCCCAATTCTTAAACCTTTTGAAACAAAGATCTATATATATATATATGAAAAAAATGAAGGGAGAAGAAATGAAAATAAGAAATTAACTTTCACATTTTACCATCCGAGGGGAAAAAACGATGCAACAAAACAAATTAAAAACTAAAAGACACACCCCCCCCCCCCCCACTCCCGCCAAGAAAACAGAATCTGGCCACGCAAGACAAAATTACTACAGGTACGTCTTTTCTGTTTTGTTTTTAAACTCTCCTCGCCACACCTGGCCATAAGTTCATGTCTAGACCAGGCAGCGGATCCAGCTACCAAACTGAAAGTAAGTAATTTTGGATCTACAATTACGCCCACTTTCCCTCCAGCCGAAGAAATGAATCCACGAATAGGAAAGGGCAGCTACCGCTTTTTTTTTTTTTCTTTGGCAAAACCAGGGAGAAACGCATAGAACACCGAAGGCCTTGATTCATCTGAGCTGTGCGCTTTGCATTCTCGTTATGTGTTTGAAATATGGACAGCATATTCCAGGAACGAGAATACAGACTCAACAGTTTCCGTTTTCGCTGACTCCTAAGAACTAATGAATGCCATTTGGCAAGAGAAAGTAACTAACTCTGAGGTTCTGCAGCGCGCTAAGCAGACGTTTATAATAACAACGTTGTCAGTAGCACAAGATTGAGAAGATTGGAACATTAACAACGATGGATGACAGCGATATCCTCAAACAAATATTATGTGCCGAACCTGTAGAGCGCGTGTCCAACTGGTGGCCAGTGGACTGCATGCGATCCGCGAGGTTTTTTTATTTTTAATGCGGCCAGTAAAATACAAGGTATAAACACAATATTTAACTAAAGAAAACGAGATTACACACATTTCTTTTCTTCTTGATATATACAAGTATTTTTTTTAAAAAAACGGAAACACTGTCTGAAAACAGTCAGTACACCATAACTATCACTTTCTTCCTGACAAAAATGAGTTGATTTAGATGCCACCCGTTACTCAGTTGCCGCACACAGTTGTGGTCCTTGAGGGCACCCTATGCCCTAGCTGTAGAGAGAAGAAGACCACGCGGTAAATGAAAGCTGAGACACAAGGAGAGGGGAGCGGGGCATATTTGTAAGTTGACAATTACACCTTTCCATCAATCAAAAGGACTGGAAAGAGTTGGCGAAAGAACAAACTAAGGGAGCGCCAATCTGTATGAAGGAGGATGACAAGACAGGCCAGAATCTGAAGGCAAAAGATGCCAAAGGAAAGAAACTAAACCTTTTAATATAAACCTCCACGTACTTTAAAATACGTCTTCTATGGTGAAAACTGCCAAGATATTTGTTTTCTTTTCGACTTTAACAAGCTGGTCACTATCCTATTGCTGTTCACGGGATTGTCGCCCATTGGTGAAATGTTTTTAGCTTCATTGTTTGTCTCATTAAAGGGATTTTTGATCAAGTTTGTAGAAAGAACGAATGAAGACCCAAGTAGGCCGTACTGGAATAGAACAAACTTAACTTGAATAAGCAAGACTAGTACTCAGTATAGGACGCTTACATAACAATATATTCAAAGGCTTTTATGTGTTTATCGGATGTTTTGTTACGTGTTCAGGTCTCATGTATGTGTTGCCTTAGCATGCATCTTTCCCTTCGCAAAATATGCCCGTGAGACATGGACACTTAACAAAACAGCTGAAAAACACATAAATGCCTTTGACCGCAAACGCTATAGAAGAGTCCTTCAGATATCACGGACACAAAAAGGAACAAATATATCCATACTACAAGAACTTAATATTGAAGAATGTTGGCTGGTAAAGAAGAACAGAGAAAACTTAAATATTTTGAACATATTAAAGTCACGAGAACTTAGAGAAGACAGTCTTGAAAGGGTAGATAATGGGAAAAATAAAGAGAGGAAGATCATGGTGAAGATGGCTGCAAGACATCGTTGATAATCTTCAAATGGATGCATCAGCGGCAGGCCATCTTGCTTACAACCGAGAGGCCTATAGGAGAGCTGTTCGGGAGGCAAAGTTCTGCAAGGGACTGAGTTTTCAGTATTAGGTTACCGGTATAATCGTGAACGACAAACTGCCATAATCGCTCCACCACCTGTGCCGCTGAATGTCGTACAGAATGTTCATTGATGGTCCTTCCCACTAGATTAGGCGAGTTTAGAATACGCCACACAGAAGCCCACTGAAACAAACAAAAAATTAGACCAGTCTTAAGTAAGCTAGACCCGGCCTGACTAGATCAGATAAACTAGACCAGAGTTAGCTTGACTAGGCAAGACTAGACATAACTCAGCCCTGGCCTGACTTAACCGACTTGTCTAAACTAGACTAGATCAGGGTAGATCAAGGTAGATCAAATTAGACTAAACTAAAAGCGGAATAGACGGGACATTACCAGACTAAACTAGAGCAGAGTAGACTAGACCAGATCATAACAAGCTAAACTGCAACAGAGTACACTAGACTAGACTATACAAGACTAAACTACAATAGATCAGACAAGACCAGGCCATATTAGACTAAACTAGTTAAGAATATACTACACCAGATCTTATAAGCATAGTAGACTAGACTATACCATACCAGATTAAAACAGAATAGAGTAGACTATACACGTCCAGAAAGGACAGTCCATAATATCTTATCTTATATATCTTATATCCTTCCCGTGCCGTTAAACGTCACATAGGGCTCGCAAAGTAGTTCGCCAATTTGTCCTGTCTTCGGCGAGTCTTTCAACCTCATCAAAGGATTTTATGCCTGTTAATTTGGCCATAATATATTGGTCCATAATATATTTACATATAATTTCTGTTGTTTATGTCTAGTCTATATATCTATGTTTCCATATGTTTGTGTTGATTCGATATCTCCTCTCCTCTTTTTCTCTCGGCAACAAATGTATTATTTTGCTTTCTTCAGTCACTCTATCTCCCTCTTCCTTCCCCCTCCCCCCTCTCTCTCTCGCTCTTTCTCCCTCTGTGCCTTTCTCTTTCTTTCTCCTTCTCTCCCCCTCTCTCTCTCTCTCTTCCCTCTCTCTCCTTCTCCCTCTCTCTCTCTGTCTCTCCCTCGCTCCCTCTCTCACCTTCTCTCTCTTACCGTGTCTTTCAGCGAAGGTATAGCGCTGCTAGGGAGGGAGCTCTCAGCGATGCTGAAGCCGTCATTTCGTTTTTTTTTTTTTCTTTCTGTTTATTCCAGTACACACAGTCATAAAATACACCCCTCTCCCCCCCCCCCTTCCCCCAAGGTTCCAGCGCATAGGGGTCATTAAAAAAAAAAGCAACGCCATTCTGAAAACTTTCCTTCAGAGTGGCTTCACAAACTATCAGGATTACGCCCTCCTCCCCTTTTTTCCCATTCCCGTTCCGCCTTCCCTTCCCCACAACCCCACCCCCCCCCCCCCCATTCTCCATCAAATCTTTGCTTTTATCCATTGTTGTAAAACACGATATGACACACACACACGTAGCCCACACACAGAGACCCAGTTTTTTGTATCATCCACCGCAGACGCGGCTTCGAGATGTAGGCGGTGTGTGTTCAGTTCCCATTTTCTTTCTCTGTTGCCACCCCAGCCATCCCTTCCTCTTGTGACACGTCTACCCCTTCCTACTGTTTCCTACTGCTATTTCTCAAACACACTGCTGACACTACTCCTTCCACTCTTGCAACTGCCGATACTACTTCTTACAATCTTACGACTGCCGATACTACTTCTTACAATCTTACGACTGCCGATACTACTTACAATCTTACGACTGCCGATACTACTTACAATCTTACGACTGCCGATACTACTTACAATCTTACGACTGCCGATACTACTTCTTACAATCTTACGACTGCCGATACTACTTCTTACAATCTTACGACTGCCGATACTACTTCTTACAATCTTACGACTGCCGATACTACTTCTTACAATCTTACGACTGCCGATACTACTTCTTACAATCTTACGACTGCCGATACTACTTCTTACAATCTTACGACTGCCGATACTACTTCTTACAATCTTACGACTGCCGATACTACTTCTTACAATCTTACGACTGCCGATACTACTTCTTACAATCTTACGGCTGTCGATACTACTTCTTACAATCTTACGACTGCCGATACTACTTCTTACAATCTTACGACTGCCGATACTACTTCTTACAATCTTACGACTGCCGATACTACTACTTACAATCTTACGACTGCCGATACTACTTACAATCTTACGACTGCCGATACTACTTACAATCTTACGACTGCCGATACTACTTCGTACAATCTTACGACTGCCGATACTACTTCTTACAATCTTACGACTGCCGATACTACTTACAATCTTACGACTGCCGATACTACTTACAATCTTACGACTGCCGATACTTCTTACAATCTTACGACTGCCGATACTACTTACAATCTTACGACTGCCTATACTACTTCTTACAATCTTACGACTGCCGATAATACTTCTTACAATCTTATGACTGCCTATACTACTTCTTACAATCTCACGACTGCCGAAACTACTTCTTACAATCTTACGACTGTTGATACTACTTTTTACAAGCTTACGACTGCCGATATTACTTTTTACAATTTTACGACTGCCGATACTACTTCGTACAATCTTACGACTGCCGATACTACTACTTACAATCTTATGACTGCCTTTACTACTTCTTACAATCTCACGACTGCCGAAACTACTTCTTACAATCTTACGACTGTCGATACTACTTCTTACAATCTTACGACTGCCTATACTACTTCTTACAATCTCACGACTGCTGAAACTACTTCTTACAATCTTACGACTGTCGATACTACTTCTTACAATCTCACGACTGCCGATATTACTTTTTACACTCTTGCATCTGATTCTACTATAACTGTCATTCACGACACCATTGCTACTCTCACGTGTTCAACTACTTCTTCAGCCACAGCTACTCCTATAGGTAGTAATACTACACATATTACTACTACAATTACTACTACTACTACTAATTTATTAATATTCTATAACAACTGTTACTACAACAGTTATTACTGCACATCTACTATTACTTTTACTACTACAGCTGCTACTATTACTACTATGCTATTGCTACTACTACTACTATTACTGCTACTACTAATATTGCTACCACTACTACTCCTGCTGCTATTACTACTGCTACTGCTACTACTATTACTACTACTACTACAACATGAAGAATAAACTTCAGTATCGCCAACTTTATACTAAGGGAGATAATCTTTAAAATAACGAACACAAATTCTGGTAGAGTTATTTAACGTTTCAGTCATGGCCTGATATACATTAAACCGTATACTGTATCACTTTCATAGAGCGTTTTCAAATGTCAAGTTCCCATTACCTCCAGGTCAGACATCAGTGACCTAGTTTTATCGCGGGCCGCACAGTAGCCATTATGGTCTATACAAGTCATGCTAGCAACCTTTATAATAAGAGGTCTTATTTTCATCTGTCCCTATGTGGCTTTGGATTCTAATCTACGAAGCAGTGAATGTCCTGTATATACAGGACCGTCTGATACGGACAGGAATAAAATCTCTCCACTTCTCACGGTCCGGAGCTGACCTTTCTTCTGTGTTCCATTCTGCCTATCACGTGTTATCCATCCATCCACTCACCCATCCATCCACTCACCCACCCACCCATCCATCCATTCCACCCACTCATCCATCTATCCATCCATCCATCCACCAACCCAACCAACCACCCATCTATCCATCCATCCATTCACCCACCCATTCATTCATTCATCCACCAACCCACCCATCCATTCATCCATCCACCCACCCTCTCACCCATCCATCCATCCATCCACCCATCCATCCACCCATCCACCCATCCACCCAACCACCCATCCATCCATCTGCCTGCCTGCCTACTTACCTACATACCTATATATCTGATTTCGTGCAAATGTTCAAGAAAGCTGTCGGGCACGGGGCTGTTCTATCTGATTTTAGAGCAAATGTTCATGAAAACTTTCGGGGACGGGTTGTTCTATCTGATTTTAGAGCAAATGTTCATGAAAACTTTCGGGGACGGGTTGTTCTATCTGATTTTAGAGCAAATGTTCATGAAAAGTTAAGGGACTGGGCTGTTCTATCTGAGAGCAAATGTTCATGAAAACTTAAGGGACTGGGCTGTTCTATCTGAGAGCAAATGTTCATGAAAAGTTAAGGGACTGGGCTGTTCTATCTGAGAGCAAAGGTTCATGAAAACTTAAGGGACGGGGCTGTCTCGAGTAGCTCGTGGTGTTTATGTTTAGGTACAATTATCAACAGCCACGATGCAGGTGTCTTGCTTTCCGTTGCGTTTAATTTTGATGTGGAAGCTAGAGGAATGAAAAGGTTTTAATAGACGTTTTGATAAAGGTTTTGATAGACGATTACGTAGAGGGCAGAGGCGGTTGTACTGGAAGCTGTGGTTCCCCCAGAACGTATCTCGACTGCCGCCACTTTGCCACCTTTGGTTGGTATATCGTCTCCTTCCAAGCTTCCTGAAGGACTATGAACGGGTAAGCCTCCACTGAGTGCTTCCTCTTCGCTTAAACCGACTCTCCTCTTGGTGCTGCGGTGATATAGTAATTAATGCACTTGCCTGCTAATCAGAAGCTCCCTGGTTCGATTTCGCACTGGAGGCAGAATTATTCCGGACCGACCGACACCGAGGTCAAGCCAGCCTCAAAAATAAGATACCTGGGAAAAGAAATGCAGAGAGGACAGGTGCTGGCATCCCAACCTCAGAAGCTGTCGTGGCACTACCCCCCTCGCGCCCTTGTGCCAGGTAAATGCTACGAGACAGAGATTTTGCCTGAAGGACTATAAGCGAGTAACTCTATTAATGCCTTTCATCTCGCTTAAAATGATCTCCGTTTACCCTCCTCACCTCATCCACAAGTACCAATTGATCCACGCCTTCCTCTTCATGTTTATAAATCTCCAGGGACAAGTCCGTCCCCCCCCCCCCAAAAAAAAAAAATTCCCAGGTTATTTATTTCACCGAATTGTTGTCAATCTCCCAACAAGGCGCCAACTCCTCCACATTTCAAGCAAGCAAATTCCCCCCACCCTTTATCAACATCAAAGACAGGTAAAACGCAATAACTTTGCTGAAACACGAGATTCCAACGCGTGAAGAAATAATCCCACGTAGTGAGGATTTTAGATCGTTGTATCAATGGGCACATGTAGTCCCATTAGCGGGCGTATTCGAAAACGAGGCAGGTCGATGTGCCCAGTATCAGTTGCACTAAAGTACAGAGCTGTGGTTTTGTTTTTCTTTATATCTTGATATGCTTTTATTTCTTCACGTTGTCGTTGCTGCTAGATGAGGAATGGGACATTTTTTTTTTAAAGGATATGTCATATCATCATTCATCATCATCTTTTGTAATCGTCCCCGAAGAAGGCTGATTGCACTGAAGCTCCGACTTGCCGTGTCCCGTGCCTTCACCCGGCCAAGGTGGGGCACATTCCACCTATCTGTTCTTTTCTCTTGTTGGTTCTCGAGATCATAGGTTTCATCGTTTTTTTATACATTATTTTATCTGGAAGATTATCGTCCGATTTTTCTCAGTTATTTCTGTGCTATGTTCCAAATAATTCAGTACTTGTTTGTTTTGTTTTGTTATCTTGTCCATGGAGTACACCCTCACTCTTCTTTATATCCACATATTATAATCAGGCGGTCCCTGTGTTATGAACGAATTCCATTCCTATGTCTGATCGTAAATTGATCTGTACGTAAACCGAAACATTTAGGAAAGGTTCGCATCTAACGTAAGTTAGTCACATGTTTTCTCTTACTATACAGTGTATATATAATATATAATATGTAGTAAATAGTATGTAGTTTAGGGTATTAACGTAAGGGGAAAGAAATGAAGATGTCGTGTGACTGCGAGCGGCTGGCGGGAAGTGTGACGACAGAGAGAGAGAGAGAGAGGGGGGGGGGAGATGCATGGAGGTCACTAGCAACGTGTATCAGTTGTACAGGCTGTTGTTAATCATGAGTTCATTCATTCATTTGCATGTCCCTTGCGGAACTTTGCCTCCCAAACAGCACTCCTGTAGGCCTCTCGGTTGTGAGCAAGATGGCCTGCTGCTGTTGCATCCATTTCCAGATCGTCAACGATGTCTTGCAGCCATCTTCGTCTTGGTCTTCCTCTTTTTTTCCCATTATGTATCCTTCCAATACAGTCTTCTCTAAATTATCATGACGTTTAATGTGTCCAAAATATTTCATGAGTATTGGGCTAAAATAAAAACTCAGAATCCTGCATCATATACATTAAATAAAGTGACAGTTGAAGTAATAAGTGAGTGTGTTCGGTAACTGATGAGTGAATAAATTGATCTGGCACTGATATGTAAAGTCTAGTTTTTTTGGTTTTTTTTTTCCTGACAACTACATGAGTGTGCTCTGCTGAGAACCTCCCTACAAGTGGTGCCGTGACCCGAGGCTCTAGAGACCTGAAGCAATCTATCCTTAAACAGCCTGTACAAATGACACACAATGCTAGTGACCGCCGTGCAACTCTCTCTCTCTTTCTCTCTCTCCTTCTTTCTCTCTCTATCTCTCTCTCTCTCTCTGACGTCACATTTCCCGCCAGCCGCTCGCAGTCACTCAACACCTTCGTTCATTCCCCTTACACTAGCAGTATAGGCTTCACACTGAATAACACTATTCATCTACTTACTTATTTACTTAGTAACTATTGAAAACGCTGCCTGATTTGGCAATCAACGACCCATAGCTGACATTCTGGCATAAGTGGTAGTGAACCACAGTAAAACAAAATCCTGTCGTATCTCTCTGTTAGTACCTTCTAGACTGGCTAACTGGGCAGTGGAGTCTGATATAGAAGTAACTGCAAACTCTCTGGTTTTTTTTAGCTCTGGGCAAAAACCGGCCGTAAAGCAACGTTATACCAGTCAGAACAAGCCAGCCCGGATACGGGCGTAATATTTGAGTCTCTAACCACCATAAGTCAGCAAATCACAACAATTTAATGCCAGAATTCATGTCTGCATAACCTTGAGTTCTGATTAACTCCCAGTTTAATCCCGCAGATCACAAATCCAGGCAATATCAGGAGGGGGTAAGCGACAGATACCGGAAGTTATTCTTCAAATGAAATGATACATAAAGGGCCGTAATTCGCAAGCGGATGTAGTGTGGACAAATTCTTGACAACGAACAAGGAAAACCGTTCAGAGGTCACAAATCAGAAAATGGAATTTACAAATTGCTGAGATTTCCACCGAAAAGTGGACTTTATATGATGATCGGGAAGCCCTAAGAAAATGTCCACCGTATTCAGCCACAGAAATACAGTGCGTTCCATACGTAACTCTGCACTAACCCAGTATCGATTCAGGTATCGTAGTGATATCTTAATGTCTGTGGTATCTAGCCACATCTACCTGCCGCAGTCATTAAGATAACACTATGATACTGGAATCGATAATAGGTTAATGCACAGTTATTTTCCGAACGCACTGTATATCTCTAATTTTTTTGTAAAGGGGGGGGGGGGCGTCTTTCTTCTCAATCGCCAGCTATCTCTTTCTCCCCTTCTCGTCCCATTAGTGCCCAAAACACATTGGGGCTGCTGGTAGCAAGAGATTTCCACTTCTGTTGGTCTATCTGTCTCCCATATTAGTCCTTTATTTACAGCATTCTCTCTGCTGTTGTGTCTCCATATCTCTTTGGGTCGCGTCCTCAATCAGCTCATTTGATTAAATTCCTTTCACGTGAATATACGTTTTAGGTTAATATACTGACAACTGTGTGGTCAACGTGTTCTGGTGTGTCTCACATTGGAAAGCAGATACTGTTCCTTTACCAGAGGTAAAAGCATTCGATGTCAGTGCCCTACAAGGTCTAATCAACATACGAGGTGCAGATGAAACAGATGTGGCCAGCAACTACATCCGTCCAAGAGAAGGTCTCTGAGGATGTCCACCAACTACAGCTGACCAAGGACTACTTCAAAAGCACACGAGTCGACGTCTGTGAGTGACTGAAGGGGTACCTTAAAAGTGACCCTAGGTGAGTGTGACATTATTAAAATGATTCTTAGGTCGATAGGATTCCGGGGGCACCTGTTGCGTTTAAATTCATATGCTTTTATTTAGTGAGTGGATGCTTCACTGACTGAGTTACGAACACTTCCATGGTTGCCGTGATATGTTTATTTGCACTGTTAAACATACAGCACACAGTCATCAGTCAGGCATTTGCATATCACTTGTGGAACTTTGCCTCCTTAACAGCTCTCCTGTAGGCCTCTAGGTTGTAAGCAAGATGCCCTGCTGCTGATGCATTCATTTGCAGATCATCAACGATATCTTGCAGCCATCTTCGCCTTGGTCTTCCTCTCGTTCTTTTTTCCATTAGTTACCCTTCCAAGACCGCCTTCTCCAAACTCTCATGACGATTAATATGTCCAAAAAGTTTTCTTTGTTTAATCCTATTTACTAGCCAAACTTCTTCACTATTAAGGTCTTGTAGTATGGATACATTTGTTCTTTTTTGTGTACATGATATTTCTGTAGCATTCACATTCAAAGGCATTTATGTGTTTCTTAGATGTTTTGTTAAGTGTCCAGGTCTCACAGGCATATGTTGCGATGGGAAAGACGCATGCCCTTAAAAATCTTATTTTTGTAGTTCTGTCATAGCTTCTTGAGTTTTTTTTTACTTTCTAAAGAGCGATAGATGCCATCCTTTTAATTTCCCTCATTGTATCTCCATTATTAGTTAATAATGATCCAAGATATTCAAAACTCTCCACCTCTTCCAGTTTTTCCTCATTGATATATATTTCAGCTCCCTTATTTGTTTTGTCAGTTGTCATCAATTTAGTTTTATTTGCATTAAGATAGAGGTTTTACTCTTCACTGTTAACTGTCATAATTAGTTCCTCTATTCCTTTCTGTGTTGTGAACAGTGATACAGCATACACTATCTTTATAAACCAAGAAAATTATCATAAACCTCAACATATCTGAAATCCTAATAATTTTTTCTGTAGTGGGAACAAAGAAGATGCATAGATAATCTATGTCCAGAGAGAATCTATCTCAGATTAGAACTAGAGAAAATAACAAGATTACCTTCATTCAAATTAGAACTAGACAATGTAAGGAGATTATTTTCATTCAAATTAGAACTGATGAAGATAAGAAGATTATCTTCATTCAAAGCAGAACCAGAGAAAATAAGAAGATAATACATTTTATTTGAAGTTCATCATCATCATCATGTGCCGTGCCGACTGGCGTTGGCTATTATGCTTCTCCAGAGTACGCGATCCTTCATGTCGGCCATCAGCTCAGTTGGTGATCTCCTCTCACACCATCCCGTCAGACTGTCCAGTATCATTTCTCTTGGTCTTCCTCTTGATCTTTTTCCTTCTATTTTTCCTGTTGTTATAATATTTTCAATGCCCCCTCTTCTCACTGCATGTCCTATGAAAGTACATTGTCTCTCTCTTATCTTTTTGACAAGGTTTTTTGTCTCTCCAGCTCTTCTCATACATTCTTCATTAGTTATTTTTGCTGTCCAGGGGATTCGCAACATTCTTCTAATAAACCACATTTCTGCTGCTTCCAATGATTTTTGTGCAGACTTGCCTATTGTCCATGATTCACTTCCATATAACAAGATAGGTTCAATACAGCATTTTAGGACTCGTTTTCTAACATTCATTGATAAGGATGTGTTGGTCAATATGTTTCTCATTCTCTGAAATGCAGTCTTTGCTTGGCCTATTCTGTTCCTAATTTCTGTTCTGCATTTCCCATCTGAAGTTATTACTGCTCTTTGAAGTTAGAACTGGAAAAAAATAAAAATATAATCCTCATTCTAATTAGGAACTATAGAAAATAAGGCGACAGTCTTTCTTCATTCTTATTAGAAATACACAAGATAAGAGGTTCATCTATCTCCATTCAAATTAAAAATAGAGAAGGTAAGAAGATAATCTATCTTCATTTAAATTAATACAAAATAAACTAAATAAGATAAGATAATCTATCCTCATTCAAATCAGAATTAGAGAAGATAAGAAGACAATGTATACTCATGCAAAAAAAGGGAAAAAGTACTAGGAAAAAGAGACTAGATTTGTCCACTAGACTTATGGAACACATTCAGGCCACAGCCAGAAAAAGACACCTCAAGACTTAAATCACCAGAGACAGTAAATAATGAAGGAAAGGTTCGAATAACGAGGACAAAACTAAACCAAGTGGTGACAATACGCAACAACAAAGACCTTCAACATCGGTTCAAAACCAGTAGGAAAACGGCAGGATATAAAACGCTTTACATTCTAATGTCCTTTTTGTCCCCATCAACCTCTACAAGATCATGCATATTTTAATGGAAAGAACTATCTCCCGGGCCGTTTGTGAGAATTGGCCAACAAAAACAACACAAATTAAAACTCCGTTGCTTTTAGCTTATCTGGTTTATTGCAAATGTTCATGAAAACTGTCATGGACAGGGTTGTCCTATCTGAATTTAGAGCAAATGTTCATGAAACCTGTCATGGACGGGGTTGTCCTATCTGAATTTAGAGCAAATTTTCATGAAAACTGTCATGGACGGGGTTGTCCTATCTGAATTTAGAGCAAATGTTCATGAAAACTGTCATGGACGGGGTTGTCCTATCTGAATTTAGAGCAAATGTTCCTGAAACCTGTCATGGACGGGGTTGTCCTATCTGAATTTAGAGCAAATGTTCATGAAACCTGTCATGGACGGGGTTGTCCTATCTGAATTTAGAGCAAATTTTCATGAAAACTGTCGGGGGACGGGACTGTTCTATCTGATTTTAGAGCAAATGTTCATGAAACCTGTCATGGACGGGGTTGTCCTATCTGATTTTAGAGCAAATGTTCATGAAAACTTTCGGGGATGGAGTTGTTCTATCTGATTAGGGAGCAAATGTTCATGAAAACTTTCGGAGGGGGGGGGGCTGTTCTATCTGATTTTAGAGCAAATGTTGATGAAAACTGTCGGGGGACGGGGCTGTTCTATCTGATTTTAGAGCAAATGTTGATGAAACCTCTCATGGACGGGCCTGTTCTATCTGATTTTAGAGCAAATGTTGATGAAACCTCTCATGGACGGGGTTGTTCTATCTGATTTTAGAGCAAATGTTCATATCATCCATACCGCACACGTTTGTATGTCATCTGGCTAAAACAGATCGCGCCGTAGACGGTGGTGGACCCTGGCTAGATGCTGGTTTTATGGAACCATTCACGGTTTTAAAAAAAAAAAGCTATTGTATTATTCTCCTGAACGATAAGATGCCTCGGTCCATCCATCCGTGTCTGTTGTCAGCGATCATCTAAACAACCACCACTCCCCTGGTAGAGCCTCGCAGGGCAGCAAGCAGAATCTCTCATGACCCGGAGTCAAGTCTCTGTATTGTGCTCCTCCAGCGCTGCATGCTACTCATTTCTACAGTTCTCCTCCAGGTCTCTTTCCAAAATACTTCTTTTCTTTTTCCCCTCGGGTGTCAATCCGGTGGATGTTTTAGCGATGTTACTGTGGGTCCCTCCTGAGCACATGACCTATCCATTTCTAGAGTTTTTTTCTCTTCTTATGACAGGCATATCTTCTAGTTCACGTTGGGCAAGAAGATCTCTATTATTTATTGCTTATGGCCAGAACATAGTCAAAGTCTTTCTGAGGCAGGTTGTGTCTTATCTTATATCTTATATCCTTCCCGTGCCGTTAAGCGTCACATAGGGCTCGAAAGGTAGTTCGCCACAGCTTTTCTGTCTCATCAAGGGATATTATGCTCGTTACTTTGGCATCTCTCTCAGCAATGATGTTGTGTGGAATGAGGACTTTTCTGCTCATTTCCTTCTCAGTTGTTCTCCAAGCACTCTGCTGCATAGGGTAACTTCGGCACGGCTTTATTTTTGTTCTGGTACTGTACCTCAATGACTGGCACGGAAAACAGTTCACGATCTCCATTACGGTAAAGAAGAAGAAGAAGAAGAAGAATTGTATGTTTTCCTCTTCAAAATTTTCTTCTGTTTCATCAACTTTCCCTAGAAACTGAATGTAGAGAGACTATCCGCTGGTAGAGAACCATCTACAAACGTGATTTACAGCACTGGATGATGCAGTTAAACACGTTCGCGCAATTGGTGAGGTGTTGCTTCATGTAGCACTTACACCTTATGGAATTAGTTCCCAGGGATAAGGAGCATTTATGCCTTATTCAATTAGTTCCCCGGGACAAGGAGCACTTACGTCTTATTCAATTAGTTCCCAGGGATAAGGAGCACTTATGTCTTATTCAATTAGTTCCCAGGGATAATGAGCACTTACGCCTTATTCAATTAGTTCCTCCGGACAATGAACACTTACGCCTTATTCAATTAGTTCTCAGGGATAAGGAGCACTTAGGCCTTATTCAATTAGTTCCCAGGGATAAAGAGCACTTATGCTTTATTCAATTAGTTCCCAGGGACAAAGAGCACTTACGTCTCTATCAATTAGTTCCCCGGGACATGAAGCACTTACACCTCTATCAATTAGTTCCCAGGGACAAGTACTAAGTCCCCCATGTCTGAAACTCTACAAGAGGTGGAAGACTCTATGGAAGAGCATGCCAGGCGATGAAGAGGACACCCCCCCCACCCCGCCCTTTCCGGTCATCACCTGTCTTAAACTCCATAAACATACCCACAGAGGTCTCTCTCACGACCCACCCACAAGGCAGTGGGTCGGACAGCACCTGGCAAGACAACTTACGGACGTAATCTTGAGTAGATATCTCCTACGAAATATATGCACGCAATCTGCAACACATACAGAATATGCATATTACCTAGAAATCCCATACGGAAATTAAAATATGGGTAAAAAATACAATAAATATATATCATCCTTTTTCATAAATGCATGTACCGTATAACAAAAACATCATGTTAATATGGAAACTGAAGATTTATGTCTACATGAAACACAATTTTGACCTTCAAAAAAAAAAAAGCAATGAAAAAAAAGACGGACTGTTTTATTAATGTGAGAACTTGAATGTGAAGTATAATAAATATAAACCACATGAAGGATATTTACCAGGCAGATGCTTTTATGGTAGAAGAAGATGAAGAAGACGAAGAAGATGAAGAAGAAGAAGAAGAAGAACAACAACAACAACAACAAGAACGAGAACAAGAATATTAAGAAAAACAAGAAGAAGAACAAAAACAAAAAAAGAACAAGAACAATAAGAAAAACAAGAGGAATAAGAACAAGAACAACAAGAAAAACAAGAACAATAACAAGAACAAGAAGAAAAACAAGAAAAAGAAGAAGAACAAGAACAACAACACCAACAAGAACAAGAACAACAAAAACCAGGTCATCTGAGAGAAATTTTTCAAGCCGATGTGAAACTCATCTTTTCCCCCCAAACTCTTATCATTATCTACGCCCCTCCCCACAAGCCCTCCCTTAAAATAGGAAAAACCCTCTGGGCTCTGGAACAATGCCCCGGCCCAAAGGCCTGCCCCCCAATCCCCTTTCCCCCACACATTGAAAAAAAAATTGCATTTAAAACTACGCCTTACAAGTATAAGAGAGTTCGTCCTAAGCGCCAATAGCGTGTAGATCAAGTTCCACTAAAGTATCGCAAATATCGGCTCTATCAAAAAAAATTTCACTAAAGTATAGCAAATACTGGCTCTATCAAAACCGTCCAATGCATGTAGACCAAGTTCCCCTAAAGTATAGCAAATATTGGCTCTATCAAAACCGTCCAATGCATGTAGACCAATTCCACTAAAGTATAGCAAATACTGGCTCTATCAAAACCGCCCAATGCGTGTAGACCAAGTTCCACTAAAATATAGCAAATACTGGCTCTATCAAAACCGCCCAATGCATGTAGACCAATTCCACTAAAGTATAGCAAATATTGGCTCTATCAAAACCGCCCAATGCGTGTAGACCAAGTTCCACTAAAATATAGCAAATATTGGCTCTATCAAAACCGCCCAATGCATGTAGACCAATTCCACTAAAGTATAGCAAATATTGGCTCTATCAAAACCGCCCAATGCATGTAGACCAAGTTCCCTTAAAATATAGCAAATATTGGCTCTATCAAAATCGTCCAATGCGTGTGGACTAAGTTCCACTAAAATATAGCAATTATTGGCCCTATCAAAACCGTACAATGCGTGTGGTCCAAGTTCCATAACCATACAGCAAATATTGACTCTGTCAAAACCGTCCAATGCGTGCGGTCTGCTGGTGGTTCCAGCCATGTGTACATTAAAAAAGACGGGTCGATGCATTTCCAGTGAGCCCTGGTGTCATAACTCTCATTAAGCTGCACTAATTCGATATCCTGCCTGTTGTGACACGAACATATCACCCTGGACCAGCCTGTAAGAAGTAAGGCAGGGTCTTAACCCCGCAATAACACCCCCCCCCCCTCAATTACACGATGCTCTCATCAAATATAACATTCTCAAAACAGGAAGTCCAGCACCGCCATATTTATTACCAGTATCATTCACCGAAAAACAACGAAACAAACGAAGAAAAGACACGCCCTACCTGCAGCTCACACTTCCGGTGACAGATGTACCGACAGACTGCAAAAGAAAACAATGTATCAGCGATCAACAATTTTTCTGTAACGAGTTTTAAAACGTTATCTTTATAGCCCTTACTTCTTACATCCTTCCCGTACAGTTAAACAGGACAAGCTTTCCTGTCCTTGGCGAGCTTTTCAACATCACCAAGGGATTTTATGCCTACTAATTTGGCCTCCCTTAACAATGAGTTTCCCTTTAGAGTTTCACATGGTCGACCTCTTTTTCTTCAGCCTGTTGTGTTCCACTTGACAGCTTGTTTTGGGATTCTCTGATTGTTTCTTCTCCTCACGTGACCGACATATGTCCATCTCCTTTTCCTGATCACGGAATATTTGGAGAATATTTTTGATAGCTGTTAATTCAGTTATTAAAACGTAATAAACAGGTGACGTGCAGTACTTCTTTAGTAGACTCCACCACCGTGTGGATTATGATTTTCTTGCCGCGATAGTCAGGCTAGGCTTATTACTGGGAGCGCCAAAGTAGAGGTGGGACAGATGGCTCACTAACCCCGACGTTAGCATGTCAGCCATGGGTCGCAGATTCTGCCTCAGTCATATACATATGATCTCAGTCATATACATATAATCTCAGTCATATACATATAATCTCAGTCATATACATATGATCTCAGTCATATACATATGATCTCAGTCATATACATATAATCTCAGTGATATAAATATAATCTCAGTCATATACATATAAGCTGTGTCATATACATATAATCTCAGTCATATACATATAATCTCAGTCATATACATATAATCTCAGTCATATGCATATAATCTCAGTCATATACATATAATATCAGTCATATACATATAATCTCAGTCATATACATATAATCTCAGTCATATACATATAATCTCAGTCATATACATGTGAACTCACATACATATGAGTGCAGGAAACTCTTTACTGTAGACAGGGGAACGACAACACTTCCTAGATCACAGAGGAATAACCCCACTCCCACCCCCCAATTAACTCCTGACACTCTAAGGGGACGGGGGTGTGGTGGGGTGCGGGGCACACCCGGGGTCATGACTTCCAGGGGTCTGTGAGTTATTTACTTTTTTTTTTTTAAATGTTGTCCCGCCCCAGAATTGAACCACGGTCTTCCAAGTGGCACCGCACTTTGAAGTGCAACTTAGCCATTATGCCACCGGGGTATCAGTACTAGGTATGAGTACCGAAATTATTTAAGTTCTCAGCGCTTGTTTCGCATACTCCACAGCCAGCATGAGGCCTTTTCTGTTGTTTCTGAAAGGCTTTTCAATGCCTTTGCTCTTGCTTGTCCTTTTATGTTTAGATGCTTACATAGGTCCTATGCTGGTGTTGCTACGAATCCTCTCGCACCCACTTCTACAGCTATCACTTTTGCCCTGACTCCTGCCTCCTGTCTCAGTTGCTTCATCGTACTTCTCCAATTTGAATAAATGCTGCTCCTCTATTCTTCGTACGGGACCGTAAGCTCGATCATTATTAGTTCCTGTTTTTCTATGGAGTACACTACAATGTCCGGTCGCATTCCTGTGTCCTTGATGGCAGTCGGGTATGCTCTTCTTCCTGGTAGGCCCGCTATCACATCCCAGTCGTTTCCACCATCTAGCATCTACCATGATTTCAATATCTGATGTCAATCCAACGCCTGTCAATCCACGTAGGTGACTGGGGCCTAAGTTCTTCTGCTGTACTTTGCTTTATTCATCTTTGTCTGTGATGGCTACTAGTTCCTGCAGCACTCTGTTGTGCCACCAGGTGTAGCGTCCTTGGGCTAATGATACTCTGCCTGCTGACAGCACGTTCTGCTTTCATTATGCCACTACCACATATATCGTCGGGCGTCTGAGTGGCGAAGTGGTTAGTGCACCGGTCTCTCATGGCGAAGGTTGGGGGTTCGAATCCGGCCGGAGGCGCCCCAGTCACCCAGCTGTAGAAATGGGTGCCCGACTTCTTCTGGAGTTGGGGAAGGAAAGGCGGCCAGGCGTGATACTGACCATATCACCCTCTAGTGTGCTGACAGGTCAAGGAAAATATGGGCACTAACACCATATCCCTATGTGCCTCTAAGACATGACAGGATTACCTTTACCTTTTACCTGTTATATATATATATCGTCACATATGTTAGAAAAAAACAGCACCTTCCCAAGTCACAGACATTTCATTTATGGAAACCTCACGTCCATATCTTTAAACAAACTCTGTCAAATTAAGCTTCAAAGAGTCACAGTAAGTGATAATGTCACACGGATTTGTCACATTCAAACCAAGTTCAGGACTGTGACAGAAAAGAGACTGTGACGGTAGAGACTGCGACGACCAGGCTTACCTTGACAAGCGGAACCTTGGTTGTAGACCAACTGTTTACACACGAAACAACGGTGAGGGCGACGGAAGTGGTACAGACGAAACGAGTGGCGCAGTAGACGTGGTTCAGACGGCTGTGGACGTAAATAGATCTGTTAATGAACTTGTATCTGTCCGTACGTATGTGTCTGATTTGCTATTTGAATTGCAACGTATACTGAATGTAGAGTTTATCAAGCAAACAATGCTACCTATCAACGTCCACCAACCCTAAAACATCCAGATATCTCGATGAAACAACTCTTTCATACAATATTCACCCCGATTTTGTGCTATCAGAAGAAATGATCAGAGAATCCCAAAACAAGCTATCAAGTGGAACACAACAGGCCAAATAAAGAGGCAGACAGCGTGAAACTCTGACGAGGACACTGTTAAGAGAGGCCAAATTAACAGGCATAAAATCCTTTGATGAGGTTGAAACACTCGCCGAAGACAGGAAAAATTGGCGAACTACTTTGCGAGCCCTATGTGACGTTTAACGGCACGGGAAGGATATAAGATATAAGATAAGAATGCCAGACATGGACAGTCACCAAACACTATGACAGAAAAATAACAGCATGTGAGATGAAATGCTAAAGAAAAAAGGTAAAAACAAGACAAGAAGAGATCAAGTGCGAAATGAAATAATCCGGTAAATGGCTGTAAGAACACTTGTACATCGTAAATCGGAGAACTAAGTGGTTTGGGCATTTGATATGCATGAATCCAGAACAACCAACGACACGCGTATACAACATGAAAACAACTGGTTCTAGGGCGCCACAACGACAAAGGAAAAAGTGGATAGATGGGGTGAAAGACACTACTACTACTACTAATGCTACTACTACTACTACTACTACTACTACTACTCCCTGCTACGTTAATGGCATAAGCAGAAGAAGTAGTAGTAGTACTAGTAGTAATAGTAATAGTAGAAGTAGTAGTAGTAGTAGTAGTAGTAGTAGTAGTTGTTGTTGTAGTAGTAGTAGTAGTTGTAGTAGTAGTAGTAGTAGTGTCAAATGTTACATGATTTATTTAGTAACATAAGATTTAAAATGTACAATTTTCATCATTGTATAGTTTTTATTAATAAGTATTTATATTTTCACACGTTTCGCCTTTTGACTGCAGACACTGAAATGTTTTCGCATGTGTTCGTATGCAGCGCATGTGTCTTTGCTGTCCATTGTCGACTGCACGTGGATTTATATGTTATGTTCATCTTTCATTTAAGGGCATGCATCTTTCCCTTAAAAATCTTATTTTTGTGGTTCTGTCTGCTCCTCTCCACAGATTCTTTATTTAAGGGCATGCATCTTTCCCATCGCAACATATGCCTGTGAGACCTGGACACTTAACAAAACAGCTGAGAAATACATACATGCCTTTGAATGTAAATGCTACAGAAGAGTTCTCCAAATAGCGTGGACACCAAAAAGAACAAATATATCCATACTCTCTCTCTCTCTCTCTCTCTCTCTCTCTCTCTCTCTGAACCTTAAGCGCCCAGGGCACATGGGGCGGGCACATGGGGCTTCCGCAAGGGTTTTCCACAAATGCCTGTCCTTCGCCTTTTTTCTGCTCTTGCCCAGGTGAGCCCTCTATTGCTCAACATCCTTTCTGTTGTTCTTCTCCATGTCTCTTTTGGTCTACCCTTACTTCTGCTCCCCTGTGGTGTCCATCTTAGTGCTATGTTTGGTGGTGAGCTGTCAGTCATCACACACACACTAGGTGCCCCTAAATACTTTCTTTTTCCTGTCTCTAAACTTCCCTACTCTACTCTACCTCGTTATCGTTCTCTCTCACTCCCTCTCATCTTCCCTCTCTCTCTCTCTGAACCTTAAGCGCCCAGGGCACATGGGGCGGGCACATGGGGCTTCCGCAAGGGTTTTCCACAAATGCCTGTCCTTCGCCTTTTTTCTGCTCTTGCCCAGGTGAGCCCTCTATTGCTCAACATCCTTTCAGTTGTTCTTCTCCATGTCTCTTTTGGTCTACCCTTACTTCTGTTCCCCTGTGGTGTCCATCTTAGTGCTATGTTTGGTAGTGAGTTATCAGTTATCACTCACACACTAGGTGCCCCTAAATACTTTCTTTTTCCTGTCTCTCCACTTCCCTACTCTACTCTACCTCGTTATCGTTCTCTCTCACTCCCTCTCATCTTCCCTCTCTCTCTCTCTGAACCTTAAGCGCCCAGGGCACATGGGGCGGGCACATGGGGCTTCCGCAAGGGTTTTCCACAAATGCCTGTCCTTCGCCTTTTTTCTGCTCTTGCCCAGGTGAGCCCTCTATTGCTCAACATCCTTTCAGTTGTTCTTCTCCATGTCTCTTTTGGTCTACCCTTACTTCTGTTCCCCTGTGGTGTCCATCTTAGTGCTATGTTTGGTAGTGAGTTATCAGTTATCACTCACACACTAGGTGCCCCTAAATACTTTCTTTTTCCTGTCTCTCCACTTCCCTACTCTACTCTACCTCGTTATCGTTCTCTCTCACTCCCTCTCATCTTCCCTCTCTCTCTCTCTGTCTCTGTGCCTCTCTCTTCCTCCTCTCTCTCTTTCTCGGTTTTCTCCGTGCATTCTTGCTCACAACCGAGAGGCCTACAGGAGTGCTGTTTGGGAGGCAAAGTTTCGCAAGGGACATGCAAATGAATGAATGAATGATCATCTTCCATTATCATCACTGAGTCACAGTTGGTTAATTAATGTGTCATTGAACCCTTCATATGTGCACTATGTGTGCTAAATGTTGGACGCAGGCAGAGTTTCTGTGTATATGTGTTATATGTGAGTTGGCACTATTGTTTTAAGGGAGTGTAATATAAATAGGGAATATGTATTACAACAGTTTCCGGTTCCAGTCATTCGCTTTGCGGAACTTTGCCTCCCTAACAGCTCTCCTGTAGGCCTCATGGTTGTGAGCAAGATGCCCTTCTGCTGATGCATCCATTAGCAGATCATCAACGATGTCTTGCAGCCATCATCGCCTTGGTCGTCCTCTCTTTTTTTTTTTGGTCCCATTATGTATCCTATAATAGACAGTCTTCTCTTAAATTCTCATGACGTTTAATGTACAAGAGTTATTGAAGGAAAGAGATTTGTGGAGCTTTATGTAGTTAAAAACGTCACATGAAGTGCCGCCTTTGTTGTGTTCATGCTGACGGTCATGACATGCTCAATGTCTTCCGTGCGTGATGTTCATTGGTGTGGAGATACACGTCCTGTGTGGCGTCTAGTGCTGGCAATAAACCTAACCTTATTTAGCCTTGATCAATATATGCCTTCTGAGTAGCTATTTATTGTTCGTTGAGCACGTGGCGGGTGAGATTATAACTTATTTTCCTACCAACCACAAGTCAGGGGAGCTAACATAGACATCAACTGGGTGGGCAAAAGAGGTCGGGTAGTGGATCGTCAGGAGCAGTGCCGCTACTGAGAGTGTTCCAGCCACAATTGTAATTCATTCGGCAGAAAACTCAGTAGAATAAGGCTAGCGATTTAAGCCAGGAGAAACAGGGACATCTCCATTGACGACGATAAAGATAAAAGAAGAAAGAGGTAGGGAAGTAAGATAAAAATACAGATAAACACTAAAGAATAAGCACAGCGAAGTAATAAGAACCAAGTAAATATTTTACAGTAGTAGTAGTAGTAGTAGTAGTAGTAGTAGTAGTAGGAGCAGTAGAAGAAGAGGAAGAAGAAGTTGTAGCAGTAGTAGTAGTAATAGTAGCAGTAGTAGTGGAAGAAGAAGTTGTAATAGTAGTAGTAGTAGTAGTAGTAGTAGTAGTAGAAGTAGTAGTAGTAGTAGTAGTAGTAATAGTAGTAGTAGTAGAAGAAGAAGAGGTAGTAGTAGTAGAATAAGTTGTAGTAGTAGTAGTAGTAGTAGAAGTAGTAGTAGTAGTAGTAGTAGTAGTAGTAGTAGAAGTAGTAGTAGTAGTAGTAATAGTAGTATTATTAGTAACAGTAGTAGAAGAAGAAGAAGAAGTTGTAATAGTAGTAGTAGTAGCAGTATAGAAGAATAAGAAGAAGTTGTAATAGTAGTAGTAGTAGCAATAGTAACAGCAGTAGTAGAAGAAGAAGAAGTTGTAATAGCAGTAGTAATAGAATTGGATGCACCAACAGCAGGCCATATTGCTCACAACCGAGAGGCCTACAGGAGTGCTGTTAGGGAGGCAAAGTTCCGCAAGGGACATGCAAATGAATGAATGAATTGTAGTAGTAGAAGAATGCCTCTGAATGTAAATGCTACAGAAGAAATCTTCAAGTATCATGGACCCAGAAAAGAACAAATATCCATACTGAAGAAGGCTGGCTTGTAAAGAGGTTTAAACGGAGAAAACTTAAATATTTTGGACACATTAAACGCCATGATAAAATGAAGACTGTCTTCAAAGGATACATAATGAGACAAAGAAAGAGAGGAAGGTCAAGGCGAAGATGGCTGCAAGACATCATTGATAATCTGGAAATGGATGCATCAGCAGCAAGGCGTCTTGCTTACAACCGAGAGGCCTACAGGAGAGCTGTCAGGGAGGCAAAGTTCCGCAAGGGACATGCAAATGAATGACTGAGTAGTAGTAGCAGTAGTAGTAGTAATAGTAGTAGAAGAAGAAGAAGATGTTCTAACAGTAGTTTTAATAGTATTAGTAGCAGTAGAAGAAGAAGAAGAAGAAGTAGTAGTAGTAGTAGTAGTAGTAGTAGTAGTAGTAGTAGTAGTAGAAGAAGAAGAAGAAGAAGACGTAGTAGTAGTAGAAGAAGAAGTTCTAACAGTAGTTTTAATAGTATTAGTAGCAGTAGAAGAAGAAGAAGAAGTAGTAGTAGTAGTAGTAGTAGTAGTAGTAGTAGTAGTAGAAGAAGAAGAAGACGTAGTAGTAGTAGCAGCAGTAGTAGTAGAAGATGAAGAAGACGTAGTAGTAGTAGTAGCAGCAGCAGCAGCAGTAGTAGTAGTAGTAGTAGTAGTAGCAGTAGTAGCAGTATAGTAGAAGATGAAGAAGACGTAGTAGTAGTAGTAGTAGCAGTAGTAGTAGTAGTAGTAGAAGATGAAGAAGACGTAGTAGTAGTAGTAGTAGCAGTAGTAGCAGTATAGTAGAAGATGAAGAAGACGTAGTAGTAGCAGTAGTAGTAGTAGTAGTAGAAGATGAAGAAGACGTAGTAGTAGTAGTAGTAGTAGTAGTAGTAGTAGTAGCAGTAGTAGCAGTAGTAGTAGTAGTAGTAGACGAAGAAGAAATGTCTTCTTCTTTGAGCACTGCTGAATTCAACAGCTTAGGCTGATGGCTGCAAAGACAAAGCAAAACAGCGTCTCCAGTCCTCTCTGCTCTTGCTCTTTTTCTCTCAAATAAAGATTCCAAGGGCGAGTATACCTTCTTCTAGGTTGTCTCCCCATCGTTGTCTAGGTCTACCTCTTGGTCTGTCCCCTTTCATCACTTCTGTATAGGCCATCTTTGTTTATCTATCCTGCTCCATTTTTCCTAAATGCCCGAGGAGCCTGTTGTTTTTTTCATAATGGCTGTTATGAAGCGGAGATTTCTTTGTTACTTCTTACCTTCCATTACTGTGTACACATGCTTTTTGTAAAATAGGTAGCATGACTGTATGAATGGAAAAGAGATATGTTCAAATCTTTCATGTCATGATGAAAGCGTTTTGCCGCGGTTGTGTTGAAAGCTTTGGTATGAGGAATCGTGTTCTATAGGAGAAAGTCTATGTCAATGAGCACGAAGCTGATTGATTGATTGATTGATTGACTGATCGACTGATTGACTGGTATATCTTTTGCTGAAAAGGGAGCACCTGAAGGGCGTAGTACAGTCTCTCACTGTAAGAATGGTGGTTCAAATTGTAGTGAGTAGTAGTGAGGGGAAGATCAGAGGACAGTAACGGTGGGCGTGGCGTGAGGTGGAGGAGGAGGAGGGGAAGAGGAAGAGAGAAGAGAGAAGAAGGAGGAGAAGATCAGAGTACCATAACGGTGGACGTGGCAGGAGGAGGAGAAGATCAGAGCTCCGTGACAGTGGGCGTGGCAGGAGGAAGAGGAGGAGAAAAAAGAAAAAGGGGAGGAGAAGAAAGAGGAGGAGGAGGAGGAGAAAATCAGAGCACCATAACGGTGGGCGTGGTAGGAGGAGGAGAAGATCAGAGCTCCGTGACAGTGGGCGTGGCAGGAGGAAGAGGAGGAGAAAAAAGAAAAGGGGGAGGAGAAGAAAGAGGAGGAGGAGGAGGAGGAGAAGATCAGAGCACCATAACGGTGGGCGTGGCGGGAGAAGGAGAAGATCAGAGCATCATAACGGTGGGCGTGGCAGGAGGAGGAGAAGATCAGAGCATCATAACGGTGGGCGTGGCAGGAGGAGGAGAAGATCAGCGCATCATAACGGTGGGCGTGGCAGGAGGAAGAGGAGGAGAAAAAAGAAAAAGGGGAGGAGAAGAAAGAGGAGGAAGAGGAGAAGATCAGAGCATCATAACGGTGGGCGTGGCAGGAGGAGGAAAAGGAGAAGAGAGGAGGAGGGGAAGAAGAAGAAAGATGAGGAGGAGGAGAAGAAAACGATCAGAGCACCATAACGGATGGCGGGGCAGGAGGAGGAGGAGGAGAAGGTGGGACAATGTCTGTTTTCTGCCTACCTCTACTGGTGTTATCAGTCACGAGGGTTGCCTGACTGTGCCGTGCCACATGAGTAAAGAAAGATAAAAGTTGCCCTGTTATGCCAAGGAAGTGTCTAGGAGATGTCAAGCGTCCATACTTCATTTGACCTCTTGGCACACTAAAGGAAGACATGGTCAGCACACCCCAGGCCGTCTTTCCTTCCCCGTCTCCTAAAGAAGTCTGGGTAACTGGGGGCACTTCCGACGGATTCGAACCACCAACCTCCACCATGATATACTAATGCTCTAAACACTTCCGCTACTCAGACGACGCCCCCCCCCCCCCCAGAGTCACGTGGGCGTGTCATTTCCTTTAGATGATGATGATGATGATGATGCCACAAGTTACTACTTCTGGTTGTTTTGCTGTTACTTCTGGCGATGGAGTCTTGGGGCTGAGTGATGTAGCTTGTCTTGTGTTATGCGATTTTTTAACGTGACGGCAACCGGTGTTACAACTTCCACAAGGAACGAGTGCAAGACGTGCAGTGGCACAGTACGGAGCCCCTACAGAAGTGTGTCCTACACGCTGCCTGTTCTTGAGTTTTATTATGTAAGAGAGGACGATGGTTCATCTATTCTTTTGCCGTGAGTTTGATGTAGTCTTCATGCACATATAGTATATATGTAACGTTGAGTTTTGATATGATGCAAATTAACAGCTGTCCATAATAAGGAGGGACTGCTTGCTATGTTCTAGTGTTTATGATAAAGGTGTTAAGAGAGCCCTCACTCATTTGATAATGCTTTACTTGTGTATGATGTTAATATCCAATGAATTGCTGTTGCTGAATATATGTGTGTGTATATATCGACCTGGTTAGCAGAGTGGTTAGGAGCTCGCTTTGCTAATCCGATGGTACCGGATTCAGTCCCTGCGTTGGGATTTTTGTTTATGGTACACATCAAACTGTCCCGGGGTTCACCCAGCCTCTAAAAATGGGTACCAGAGAAATCTGGGAAGGTAAACCGGCCAGGCGTGGTACTGACCACATCAGACTTTCATGTGCCGAAGGTCATGGAAAAATTACTCCTTATGCCTTAATGCCAAAGATACTGGAATTTTACTGTTGTATGTATATCTTCTCACTACCAAAAATAGCACTAAGATGGACACCACAGGGGAACAGAAGTAAGGGTTTGAATGAATGAATGAATGAATGAATGAATGAATGATCTTTATTTTAAAAGAGTGAAGAGGTGGGAGCGCAGGGCCGTCCTACATTCTGCCCTTTATCACTCCATCTGTCATGCTTCCCACACTCTCGATTTAATAAGATATACAAAATTATATGAATATTATACACACACACATATAAGAATGCAAGATGAAACTATATGAACATGGAGAAGAACAACAGAGGATGTTGAGCAATAGAGGGCTCACTTGGGCAAGAGCGGAAAAAATAGAGGGCTCACTTGGGCAAGATCGAAAAAAATAGAGGGCTCATTTGGGCAAGAGCGAAAAAAAAGAGGGCTCATTTGGGTAAGAGCAGAAATAAATAGAGGGCTGACTTGAGCAAGAGCATAAAAAAATAGAGGGCTGACTTGAGCAAGAACATAAAAAATAGAGGGCAAACTTGAGCAAAAGCGGAAAAAAATAGAGGGCTCATTTGGGCACCCGGGGGGGGGGGGGGGGGGGGGAGACAGGTGTTTGTGAAAAATCCTTCCGGAAACTCCAAGTGCCTTGGACACTTAAGGTTGAAAGGAGATATATATATATATATATATATATATATATATATATATATATATAGAGAGAGAGAGAGAGACCGAAATAGAGAGAGATATAGAGAGATAGAGACAGAGATAGAGAGATAGAGAGAGAGAAAGATATGTAAATCTTGATTTATTGAATGCTAAAATTTTCTAACGACAACGAAGGTTGATATGAATGAGTATTACTGGCTTGCAATATTTTGGTTCAGCCATGCATTGCATTGCCATTGCTTACTATGTTTTATATATCAGCAGCAGGCCATCTTGCTTACAACCGAGAGGCCTACAGGAGTGCTGAATAGGGAGGCAAAGTTCCGCAAGGGACATGCAAATGAATGAATGAGTGCATGTATATATATATATATATATATATATATATATGTTCTGTGGTCCTAATGTGTAGACTGTCGTCTGAACCTTTTATTGGTATTGCGTATTTTTCATGATGAGTGCCTTGACGTTGTCGCAATAAACTTATTTTGTTAGTTGTGTTTTTTACACACTGGTATATTTGTTTTTGTATTTGGTATGAGAGATGATGAGGAAACATAGTACACATGATATCTACAGCTGGAACTGTTGGCTAACAAGGATCCAAGAACTGGGATGGTTGTGGTCAGATGTTCTTCACAGTTAGGGTTGCGGGACACAGTAAGTTTGTACCAATGGGAGAATTTTAATTACTTAATTACCACTCTCATAAGTCCTTTATGCCACTTGAGGAAGTAGAGTATTTCACATATTTAGGCAGCATAGTGGATAAATACGGGAGGAACGGAAAAGGATGTTAAAGCTAGAATAACTAAGGACAGGACAGCAATTATCCAACTTAACAAAATATGGTCATCTAAGAACATCAAAACAAGAACCAAACTTAGGCTTTTCAATACAAATATAAAGACTGTCCTGCTATATGGTTGAAAGACATGGGTTATGATCAAGACAATACAGCAGAGGATACAAACATTCATGAACTGCTGCTTGAGCAAGATTTTAAACATTAAATGGCAGGACAAGATCAGGAACGAGGAGGTCTGGGAAAGGGCAGGACAAGAACCTATGAACCTACAAATCATATCAAGGAAGTAGAAGTGGATTGGCCACACTCTGAGGAAACCCGACACCAGCATAGCAAGACGGGCACTGATATGGAATCCTCGAGGAAATAAAAAACGAGGAAGACCTAGACTTACCTGGAGAAGAGAAATTATGACAGTGCTCAGAGACAAGGGATGCACATGGAAGAAAGCAGAGAATAATTCCAAGAACAGGGATGACTGGAAAGCCTTTATCCGTGGCCTATGCTCTCAAGGGAGTGAAAGGCAATGCTGAGGATAATGATAATAAGTCCCTCACTCGCCTCGCCCTCCCCCTGTTAGTTAACTAGGTTTTTATAAGGTCAACAAAGCACCCGTCTAGGGCGCAGACATCAGAGAGGTACTGAGGCGGACCGATCTGTGAAGAGCATAAATTTATATAGATCTTCTTCTTCAGTCTCAACTGTGAGCGGGTGTTCACTGCAGCCAATGCGTTGAGGATGTTGAGGCATAACACCGTGTCGGCTTTGGAGCGAGTGATGTCGGCTTGGAAGCCGGTTGCGTCGGCTTGGGAGCGGGTCATGTCGGCTATTTTTTTAAGTCTCTGAATGGAGCTGAAAAATTGTAAGGGGTCTGGAATATCTCCTTAGCAGACTCCACCACCATGGGGACAATGGCGATCCCTGTCCCCCCTTTTAGCCTTGTTAGGTCTGGTACTGGGGTTGCCAACGGAGGGATGGGGCAGGGTCTTGGGCAGCTATGGGGTAAATGACTGCCAAATCGGGCAGCTTCTACGCCCCTGGTTTTATACAGATAGGTTACCCTTCACTCGGGGCGCCAAGTTACGCTTCACATCGGGCGCCAATTTGCCCTTCTTCACTAGGGGCGTCAAGTTACTCTTCATTAAGGGATGCCAAGTTACACGTCACTAGGGAAGGCCAAGTTACCCTTCAGTAAGGGCGCCAAATATCCTAGTATGGACCCTCGCATGCAGTCACATTTGACTGAACTTAATGACGATTGCGCCGGCAGCCTAATTTTGATCCCGCAGTGCAGGTTACTAGGAAACGCCCTATGTCTGGTTACTGGCTCCCTACGGATTGACGAACGAGAAAACTTGGGCGTGCCTCGAGCGCTGTGTCCGGACAGAGAAACGTGGGCCCTTCTCCCTCCAGGTAGAATGAGTAGAGACTTGTACAATTAGCACGTGAAGAAGAAGCACAGTTCTGACCTTTTGTTTCTTACCTGGGCTAGACACAAGATTTCTTGTAGGTGGGGAAAAAGCAGACTTCGAGCAAAGGATGAACAATCTGAGAACAAGACTTTTTATATACAATGGTTTTTTATTACTGTTTTTTTGTTTGTTTGGAACATCAGGAAATTCTTAATACACTGTGATGTGAACTAGAAACGAGGCTAACAGATAACAGAGATTTCACACACACACACATTCACACTCACACACTCACACTCACTCACTCACTCACTCACTCACTCACTCACATTATTGTTCCACAATCTGGGATGTAAGCTCAGTCTCAAACACAAAAAGGCTCCACTCACTTCACAAACGAGCATCAAATCTGATGTGTGACAAACACCCAGTACAGACTGTAGATCAGCACAAACAACTCAAAATTCTACCTCTCAAATATAGTTATTTTTAACAAAGTTAAGTTTGTTCACAGAATTCTGTCGCACAATGTTCCGCCTTACTTGTGGTCACTGTTTACGTATAACACTAAACATAGCCAGCGTATAAAAACTTTTTTTTTTCTTAAACCCAGGTTTGATCTGTACAAGAAAAGCCTTGCATACTCTGCAGTACAGTTCTGGAACACCCTCCCCTACCATTTAAAATTCATTAGTAATACTTCATCCTTTAACTCAAACCCGTTTCATTATTTACTTGCTTATAAATATATGCCTCCATAGAACAACCAGCACTCTCTCAACCCATGGCTCGCCAGCCATCAAATACTAAAACGACATAGTTCAAAAAGTAACTTGTTATATATTGTTAGAAATTATTTTAACGTTTGTTAAAAAACATATGTTAGAAGATCTGTACTGACAATGTATTTTGATTATGTATATGTCTGTGTGTGCGCATGTATGTGTGTGAGTGCTAGTTTATTAGGTTAATTACTTCTCTTTTACTTTGAATGCAATACTTTAATCTTACACTCTTTGTGGTGGTTTTTTTTTCCTAATGTAATTTGTATACCTGTATTAAATCGAAGGTGTGTGGGAGGAATGAAAGATGGAGTGAAAGATTCACTGTAAGACGGGCCTGCGTGCCCAATTCTTTACCCTTTAAAAATAAAGATTATTCATTCATTCACTCACTCACTCATTCACCCACCCAACCACCCAACCACTCACCCACCCACCAACCCACTCATTCACTCATTTTGTCTCTCCCTCCTTCCTTCACTCACTCACTCAATCACTCTCTCTCTGTCTTTCTCTTTCTCTCTCTCTTTCTCTCTCTCTCTCCTTCATCAAATGTTACGCAAACTCCAAACTGCTCTGCGGTGTAGAAGCGAGAACATTACATAAAAAAAAAACAGAAAAGAAAATCGACTCCTTTAAAATGAGGATCAACAGAAGAATAAGTCGAATTCTATGAACAGGAAAAGTAAAAACACAGAAGTGATTTAATCTGGTGATCTGAAGGTATTGCGTTGTTCCGCTCTCTACCGTAGAGAGTTTCACGCATATAAAGAAAACCCGGATTCTTGCATTAAAACCCCAGTTTTAAATCATACAAATCCCAGTTTTAAATCACCAAACACACGGCCACCCATAAAGACTTGGGTATCAGATGTTAAACAGAAGCTGACAGACCGGGGATACCTCGGTTCTCAAGGGCGCCATATATAGATAAAACTTCAGAATTTTACTACAGGTTATCGTGAAGGCAAATACAACACCTCCTTTCCTCTCATACCCCTGACCCCTCTGTAGATCCCGAACCCCATAGCACCCACTTGACCCCATCCAGGACATGCAAGAAGGTGGCAAAACCCTCAACATGGCAATAACTGACATTTACGGCCATCAGCCCAGACAAGCAATCATAATTTAAGGAGAAAAGACACTCAGACACTTAAGACATCCAGACACGTGCAGACAGGTGGGCTGTGCCTAGATGTGCATTTTATGTCGGGGTTTGTTTTTTTTTCCCGTCTAAAAATTAGCATTTCAAAATACACAGCAACGCTTATGTATTCACTGGAGATACATTGTCTGCGAATGGGATATGCAAATACACAGGAAAAACAGGAAACGGAAAGAGCATTTCGGATTATCGAAAAATGGGAACGAAAACAATGAAACAATCTCACTGTATCAAAAATTTCTTTTTTTTTAAAATTTTATTTTGAAGATTAAAGAATATTAAAACATAACAGAAGAAGAAAATAGAAAACGATTGTTGATTGCCAGAGAAACATTTGCGAATCTTAAACACTTTTCTTTATTGTCAATATACAAACTTGATGTTTTTTTGTTCTTCATATATCTTATTATATTATTTCATTATATGTATACTCCATAGTCGTGCAGGAAAACAGGCTGTCTACTGTCTGTGGCTGACTACCGATACGTTTTATTTATTTATTTACTTTTCATCCATTCTTCTCCCTCGAGAAAGCTCCTTTAGTCTTTCAACTAAACTTCCCCGATATCCTATTCTTTTTTCGCTCATTCGTTGGCTTTCATGTGTGTGGTGCAGGCTAGTGTGTCTCGCCCTGCGGGAAGATACTCTAACCCCTATCTTGAAAGGTACTCATTTCTACGGCCAGGCCGACTAGAGGGCGCTTGCGTTGGGTTCATGAACTCATGACCTTCCAGATTACACTGGTCTCCATCGTTGTGTCTATAAGATTATAACTGTGAGTGTCCATTCCCATGTCTATAAGATTATAATTGTGAGTGTCCATTCCCATGTCTATAAGATTATAATTGTGAGTATCCGTCCCCATGTCTATAAGATTATAATTGTGAGTGTCCATCCCCGTGTCTATAAGATTATAATTGTGAGTATACATCCCCCGCGTCTATAATATTATAACTGTGAGTGCTCATTCGTGTTCTTTATGTTATATGAGAGTTGAGCATGTCTGAGCACGTCGCGTGCACATTGTTCAACTTGTTACTCATGACAGAGTTGGGGATTCTCATATATATAAGAATTTACATATAGAGAGAAAGATGTAGAGAGAAAAATCAATGTTCCCTCTAAGCCGAGCCGTCAAACACACAAAAGGACAAAAAAAATCATGAAAATAAAACTGCCACTTTTATTTATTTATTTATTTTTTCAATATCCTGATGTTAACCCGGGCTACAGTAGCTGTTAAGAAAGAAAAAAAATGATAGTGTTACATGAATATGTTTTGTTGATTTCTTCGGTTTTTAACATTTTTTTTTCTTATTACATACATCTTGTCTTGTCTTGTGCTATTTCCACGTAGCTGAGAGCTGGTGTTCTTTGCAGGCGATGCTGTAAAGGTGTTGAGGCAGGGCATCGTATCGGCGTAGGTGCGGGTTATGGTAGCTAGTTTTTTTCAGTCCCGGAGTACAGCTAAAATGCAAGAAAAAAAAAGGGGTGGGGGTGCAATGCTTCTTTAGCAGACTCCATCACTATGGGGACTATGACGATCCCTGTCCCGTTAACCAGGCCAGGCCTGTTACTCGGGGTACCAACCGGTGGGAAAGGGTCTTGGTCAGCTATGGTTCGCTACCCTGACGCTAGTATATCAGCTATGGGCCGCTTGATTGCCTCATTGGACAGCGTCTTCATCCGCTATTTACACACATAAATTATACTTTGTAATGTGATATTACGATGCAAATTTGGGCACAAAATTTTCTTCAGAATATCTCTGCACACGGGCTGAAACTTTTGCACACGAACCGCAAAAAAAATGGGACACTCAGCCTGAGGCGGCCTGCCAGCCATGGAGGCGAAGACTAGAGGCCGTGAGGCTGCTTGGGACATTTTTGTCAACTTCTTCTTCTTCTTCTTATTCGTTCACTTCTACCACCAAAAACCGCACTGTGAACCTACTGAATTCACGCATGTGGTCCTCGTTAGGTCCCGTGGTCCCCTGTGTGGTCCAAAATAGACCACACGAGTTCCACGAAAGGACCACAAGGGGTTCAGAGTATCACAGTGCTTTAGCCTGTATTCTTGGTGGGTCTCGGAAGCGGGATTGCGTGACACCGTGGTTTTCATTGCACCAGTTTGGTCTAGGGTTGGACTTTCTCACCGGAAGACCTCGACGTGTTTGGAATATCAGTGCATCCCCGCTGGGTGAGAGGCGTTAGCCCACCCAGGCCAGAGTTGGACTTTCTCACCGGAAAACCTCGACGTGTTTTGAGATACCCGTGTATCACCGCCGGGTGAGAGGTGGTTGCCCATCCAGTCCAGGGTTGGACTTTCTCACCGGAAAACCTCAGCGTGATTAGGATACACAGACATCCCCGCCGGGTGAGAGGTGGTTGCCTATCTAGACTTCCCTGGTCCAGTGTCTCCGACTTCAGCATTTTGCGGTCGTGGCCACTACCCTTCCTAGTTGTGACCAGGATGGAGCTTTTGTCCAGGAGGACGAATCCTCGCCACTAGTGACTTCTACCCCTGGGTTGAGCCGGTTTAGGCATTTCCCAGTATGGGCGTGTTTGGGACGGGACCGACCTCTAGGGCTGAGGTACTGTGACATTCATAGCCTTCAAGATTCACCCCTGGTATGAGCCGGTTTAGGCAAAATTCACCAGTATGGGTGTTTATCAGGCGTTACCGACCTCTAGAGCGGAGGTGGCATGACATGTCTAGCCATCGAGTTCCACCCCTGGTGTGTGCCGGTTTAGGCATATTTCACCAGTGTAGGTGTATTTCGGACGTAGGCGGCCTCTAGAGCAGAGGTGCCGTGGTATAGCTCTCGTAGCGATACTACTGGACATACCAGGTTAAACTTCACTTTCCACCACCTTTTCCCATCGGCGCCGCACAGCAACCTTTATTTCCGCATTTACTTCCTTAACCGGGAGGAGCTTCACTCCACGCGCGGCATTTGAAAAGTCAAGCCAGCAGTGACTTAACCTCTGGAACAAGCCGGTTCATGCATTTCACCCGATATGACTGCACTCAGGACGTGGCCGACCTCCAGACCAGAGGTGCCGTGATTTGACTGTTTGCTTCGCTTTATTCTTTCAACCACCTTTTCCGCAGTGATGCTGCGCGGCAACCTCATTTGCAAATTTCTTCATTGGCCGGGAAGAGCACCGCTCCACGCACGGCAGCTGAAGATCTCGCCAATAGCGATTTTTGTCAACAAATTTAGGAGAAGTCTTATCTCTGATTCTAATCCTAATTCAAAATGCCATGACGCCACAGTTCCCTGTCTTTAGACTTGATTATGAGATCCACCGGTGACTTTCTTCCTAGCCACACTGACAGCCCATCCAGTAACTTCTCTCTCTGTCTTCCTCTGCCTCTTATTCCCTCAATTTTTCCAGTTCCCACAATGTATTTCAATTTTCCTCTTCTCGGGAAATGTCCTATAAATCTTGCTTGTCTGCCTCTTATCTTTGCTATAATATGCCTTTTAACTCCAGCATCTCTTAAGATTTCTTCGTTGGTTATCTTAGCTGTCCATGGTACCTTCAACATCCTTGTTATGAACCACATCTCCATGGCCTCCATTTCTCGCTATATTCTCTTATTCATAGAACATGCTTCACATCCATAAAACAAAATTGGCTCGATGTAACATTTGAATCTTGTTTCCATTGATATGGATCTGTTGTACAAGATGTTTCTCATTTTCTGGAGTGCTGACTTGGCCTGAGAACGTCTGCTTGTTATTTCATTGTGACATTTCCCATCAGCTGTTACAATCCTTCGTAAGTATTTGCATCTATCAACTTCTTTCAGTTCTGTGCCATCGATGGTAATGCTACATTTTGGAGGCATTCTTTTCTTTGAGATGTCCATCACTTCAGTCTTCTTTTTATTCAGGGTGAGACCTTTACTTTTACTTTCACGAACCACGACGTCCAGAAGAGCCCGTAGCTCCCATTCACTTTTAGCAATCAGAACTGTGTCGTCTTAATATCTTAAGTTGTTAAGGTTGTACCGGCCAATTGATATTACTGACAAGCTCTCTATATTTCTCATTATGCTTTCGCTGTACAAGGAGAAGAAGTCAGGAGATAGAACACATCCTTGTCTTATTTCTGATATACGGACATAACACGACACTCGGACAAATGAGAACCTATGCTTCGTTTAGTATGGTGTTTAGAGCGTCCCCGATAGCCAAGTTATTATCGCTCCCCTAAGAGATCTGCAACGTTCTTCTTTGTCAAACTGCTCTTCATGAAGAAACAAAATGGCTGCTTCACCCAGAGAAAGATTCAGCAATGGACCCATTGCCAGAAACAAAAAAGATTTATGATGGGTGAAGTTTATTCGTTTGGCAAGGCAGTACGTGATGAGAAAGATTACAGTGCGTGACTTATCTTAAGAGTCTTCAGTCAGGTCGCCTGCCTTATCCGAATATTTGCTTTTTATCGCCGGTGCTTCAAAAAGATGTTGATAATATGAGTAATGACAATGGTCGTTTCAAGCGAAATTCTGGAGCTGGGGCTTACAGGAGAATCCAGAAGGTCGTTGACCTCTTGTAGTATGTGGCTTGACAATCTTTCAGTCTGCTACTACTAGTACCACCACTACTACTACCACTACTGCTACCACCACTACTATTACCACTACTACTACCACTACTACTACCATCACCACTACTACTATTATTACTACTACTACTACTGCTACTACCACGACTACTACTATACAAATACTACTACTATGCTACTACTACTGCTGCTACTAGGCTTAAAACGCGCCTAGAGGAGTCAAGACTACACAGCTTTATCTTACGTCTCCTTACAAACAGAGGATGAAATCTTCCATGTGACAGTATTTACTCTTGGCTCTGTTGCTGCACATTTTGAGTGACATATCAAGGCACGCCCCATTCAGTGCGGGCACAATACACCGCCTGTTTCTATTGGGCGTTATTCTTGAGTTCAAACTTAGATCCTTCCACTTGGGATTGAACTCTTTATCAAGGGCAGGGAAAGCGGGTGTTTATCTTGAGCATGCTCTTGCATAATGTCATGCTTTTCTCTTGTGCGCATGGTCTGGATGAAAGCAAGGTTTGTTCGCAGAAATTTATTCCTCTGTTTTGAAGAATTTAGCTTTTAGTTAAAAAAAAAGAGGAGGGGTGGGAGTAGGGATTTGTTCCAGGTGTGAGTCTTTCCGTAGCTTTTCATTTGTGTATGGCTATTCGAATATTGCGACTTAATTCTCAAAATCGTATTTATTCACTTAACACGTATGTTTCTAGATCCTTTTCTTCCTTGCTACTTTCCTTCCCTTCTCTTCTTTCCTTCCCTTCTTTTGTTTCCCTTCCCTTTCCTCCTTCCTTCTTCCTTCCTACCTTTTGTTCCTTCTTTCCTCCTGTCTTCCTTCCTTCCCTTCATTCTTTCCTTCCTTCCTTCCCTGCCTCTCCCCCTTCTTTCCTTCCTTCCTTGCCTGCCTCTCCCCTTCCTCTTTTCCTTGCTTGCCTGCCTCTCCCCTTCCTCTTTTCCTTGCTTGCCTGCCTCTCCCCTTCCTTCCTTCCTTGCCTGCCTCTCCCCTTCCTTCCTTGCCTCCCTCTCTCCCTTCCTTCCTTCCTTGCCTGCCTCTCCCCCTTCCTTCCTTCCTTGCCTGCCTCTCCCCCTTCCTTCCTTCCTTACCTGCCTCTCCCCCTTCCTTCCTTCCTTCCTTACCTGCCTCTCTCCCTTCTTTCCTTCCTTCCTTCCTGCCTCTCCCCTGTCCTTCCTTGCCTGCCTCTCCCCTGTCCTTCCTTGCCTGCCTCTCCCCTGTCCTTCCTTGCCTGCCTCTCCCCTGTCCTTCCTTGCCTGCCTCTCCCCTGTCCTTCCTTGCCTGCCTCTCCCCTGTCCTTCCTTGCCTGCCTCTCTCCCTTCTTTCCTTCCTTGCCTGCCTCTCCCCCTTCTTTCCTTCCTTGCCTGCCTCTCTCCCTTCTTTCCTTCCTTGCCTGCCTCTCCCCTGTCCTTCCTTGCCTGCCTCTCTCCCTTCTTTCCTTCCTTGCCTGCCTCTCTCCCTTCTTTCCTTCCTTGCCTGCCTCTCCCCTGTCCTTCCTTGCCTGCCTCTCCCCTGTCCTTCCTTGCCTGCCTCTCCCCTGTCCTTCCTTGCCTGCCTCTCTCCCTTCTTTCCTTCCTTGCCTGCCTCTCTCCCTTCTTTCCTTCCTTCCTTGCCTCCTCTCTCCCTTCTTTCCTTCCTTGCCTGCCTCTCTCCCTTCTTTCCTTCCTTGCCTGCCTCTCCCCTGTCCTTCCTTGCCTGCCTCTCCCCTGTCCTTCCTTGCCTGCCTCTCCCCTGTCCTTCCTTGCCTGCCTCTCCCCTGTCCTTCCTTACCTGCCTCTCTCCCTTCTTTCCTTCCTTGCCTGCCTCTCTCCCTTCTTTCCTTCCTTGCCTGCCTCTCCCCTGTCCTTCCTTACCTGCCTCTCTCCCTTCTTTCCTTCCTTGCCTGCCTCTCCCCTGTCCTTCCTTGCCTGCCTCTCCCCTTCTTTCCTTCCTTGCCTGCCTCTCTCCCTTCTTTCCTTCCTTGCCTGCCTCTCCCCTGTCCTTCCTTACCTGCCTCTCTCCCTTCTTTCCTTCCTTGCCTGCCTCTCCCCTGTCCTTCCTTACCTGCCTCTCTCCCTTCTTTCCTTCCTTGCCTGCCTCTCCCCTGTCCTTCCTTACCTGCCTCTCTCCCTTCTTTCCTTCCTTGCCTGCCTCTCCCCTGTCCTTCCTTGCCTGCCTCTCCCCTGTCCTTCCTTGCCTGCCTCTCTCTTTTCCTTCCTTCCTTCCCTGCCTCTCCCCCTTCCTTCCTTCCTTGCTTCTACCCTTTCCTTACTTCCTTCCCTTCCCTTCCTTCCTTCCTTCTCACACCTTTTCACTACATCACTTCAGTACAGGTGTGTATACCACGAAGTTCACACTGAAAGGTCACGTAGATACGACTGAAAACAAAGCCAGGCGTGATAAAGGTAAAACAAAGAAAAACTATTTCTTTGAAGTGTAAAATATGGTCTCATTTCTTTTCATCACAAACCGGAACCACGTGTTACAAGAAATTAAAGGGAGATAACAAGTAATATGGTAATAATAAATAATTCTTCTGAAGGCGGGTTGTGGTTCGTGGTTGCTAAGCGGAAAGGTAAAATAAAAAGTTTGATCGCATGTGTATTACAGCGAAGTCTCCTCTCGTCGATTTTAACCATTTCACTTCAAAACAAAAGTCTCAAGGCCACACAGACAAGTTTACAGTAAACATATCTGCTATTTTTTTTCGAGGGAGGTGATGAGATGCCTATATTTCTAAGAGGCCCACGGCAGAAAGAGCGTTAAGGATCATCATCATCATCATCATCATCATCATTTTCTTCTACTTCTTCTTAACAAAAAATACGCTTACTGCACTGTGCCAAGAAGCGCCTATGATATCTACGCCACAAATTACTTTTTACCTTCCTATTTCATTCGTCGTTCATTTTGGGAACACTTTTTGTCTGTTAACAAGGGTACGACACGGAGGAAGAATAGGGTCTTGGTCGGATGTGGGTGACCGACACTGACGCAAACAGTCAGCTATGAGTCAGTGACCACTGTTTCACTGACTCTGAGAAAACTGCACCTTCGACCTCATGACGAAATTTTGAAGCATGCATAAGGAAGAAGTTTGGCTAGTAAAAAAGATTAAACAGAGAAAACTTAAATATTTTGGACATTTTCACGAGAATTTAGAGAAGACAGTCTTGGAAGGATACATACCGGGAAAAATAGAGGAAGACCAAGGCGAAGATGGCTGCAAGACATCGTTGGTAATCTGCGAATGGATGCATCAGCAGCAGGGCATCTTGCTTACAACTGAGAGGCAACAGGAGAGCTGTTAGGGAGGCAAATTTCTAGAAGGGACATGCAAATGACTGACGAATGAGGACTTTATAACTCTAAACACATTTGTCGTTTTTTTTTTTTTGGTGAAACACATTAGTAAGATGGCCCACAGGACAAAGCGCAGAGCAGCTACTGACTGTCACAAAAGTGTGGATGTTTGTGAGTTGGATAAGTGACTCCTGACAGCTGACAGTTGGAGAAGTAACGCGATTGTTCGGAGATGCGGGACGAGTCACATTTTTGGCACTTCTGTGCTGGAAAAAAAATTTACAAATATTGAAGAGTGCCACCGAAGACACTCACCCTATAAATGTAAACGCGCCCAGGCGTGATAAAGATCACATCATACTTTCATATGCTGAAGGTCTTGGAAATCATTCATTCGTTCATTTGCATGTCCCATGTGAAACTTTGCCTCCCTAACAGCAACCCTGTAGACCTCTCGGTTGTGAGCAAGATGGCCTGCTGCTGATACATCCACTTGCAGATCATCAACGATGTCTTGCAGCCATCTTCGCCCTAGTCTTCCTCTCTTTCTTTTTCCCATTATGTACCCTTCCAAGACGGTCTTCTCTAGATTCTTGGAAATACGGGCCCTAAAACCGTACCACCCAACCCCCAAAATATGTCTTAATGGCATGGAAACGGGGATTCCTTTCACAGTCCTGATTGAAGGGGAGCTACAGGCTCTTCTGGACATCGTGGTTCGTGAAAGTAAAAGTAAAGGTCTCAGCCTGAATAAAAAGAAGACTGAAGTGATGGTCATCTCAAAGAAAAGAATAACACTAAAGTGTAGCATTACCATCGATGGCACAAATCTGAAACAAGTTGATAGATTCAAGTACTTAAGAACAGTTATAACAACTGATGTGAAATATCACAATGAAATAAAAACAGACATGCTCAGGCCAAATCAGCATTCCAGACAATGAGACACATCTTGTGCGACAGATCCATATCAATGGAAACAAGATTCAGAGTACTTAAATGTTACGTCGAGCCAATTTTGTTTTATGGTTGTGAAGCATGGTCCATGAATAAGAGAGTACAGTGAGAAATGGAGGCCATAGAAATGTGGTTTATAAGAAGGATGTTGAAGGTACCATGGACAACTAAGAAAACCAATGAAGAAGTCTTAAGAGAGGCTGGAGTTAAAGGCAAATTATAGCAAAGATCAGAGGCAGACAAGCGAGATTTATAGGACATTTTCTGAGAAGAGGAAAATTGGAACACAATGTGGCAACTGAAAAAACCGGGGGAAGAAGAGATAGAGGAATACAAAGAAAGAAGTTACAGGATGGGCTGTCAGTGTGGCTAGGAAGAAAGTCACCGGCGGATCTCATAATCAAGTCTAAAGACAGGGAATTGTGGAGAGAAATGATCGCCTACGCCAAGCGGCATGGCACTTACAATTAGAATTAGGATAAGAGAGAGAGAGAGAGAGAGAGAGAGCTAGGGAAAGAGAGAGAAAGAAGAGGGGGGGGGTCATGAGACAAGAATTATTGGACTTATAGGACATTTCCTGAGAAAAGGAAAACTGAATACATTGTGGCAACTGAAAAAATTGAAGGAAGAAGAGACAGAGGAAGACAGAGAGAGAGAAAGAGAGAGAGAGAGAGAGAGAGAGAAGTTACTGGATGGGCTGTCAGTGTGGTTAGGAAGAAAATCACCGGCGGATCTCATAATCAACGCAATAGTCAGGGAATTGTGGAGAGAAATGATCGCCTACGCCACGCGGCATGGCACTTGAATTGAATTCCTCTCTTCCCTTTTTCCCCTTGAATGTTCCGGTGACTACCAGGTTCTCCAACTTCTGTTTTCTCATGACATGTCCAAGAAAATGTGGCTGTCTTTTTTTTCTGATCATTTTAACTAGTTGTCGTTGCTCTGAAACTTCTTTCAGGACCTTTTGGTTTGTTTTTCTGTCTGTCCAGAGTATCTGTTATATCTCTCCCCCTCCTCCCCCCCCCCCAACTTAAAAAAAACCACATCTTTGTTGCTTCCAGTTTCTGTGTCATCTTTTCGCTGCCTGCCCAGTCATGCTTCACTTAATGAATCTTATTAATATTCACTAATATTTGCTAATACAGCCATGTGATTTGTTTAAATTGCTTCAGTTTAGAAAATATTTCCCTTCAATCTCTGGTCCTCCCTATTCCATATAAAGTTTAATGAAACCTACGTAGATACCCCATCTAGTCAGACATGAGAGACTTTATTGGTACCTGGCAATATTTATTAGGAATATATATACAGACAGTAAAAAAAGTGGGGGTAGTGTGGGGGAGAGAAAAGAAAGGGGGTAGGGCAGAGAAAGAGAAAAGGGGAGAGGAGAGAAATGGGAGGGGGAGAGAAAGAGAAAAGGGGGAGGAGAGAAAGAGAAAGGGGAGAGGAGAGAAAGAGAAAAGGGGGAGGAGAGAAAGGGGAGGGAGAGAGAAATAGAGGGGGAGGAGAGAAAAGAAAGGGAAGAGGAGATAAAATTGAAGAGGAGATAAAGGGGAGAAGGAGAAAAGGGGAGGAGAAAGAGGGAGGGGAGGGGAGAAAGAGAAAGAGGAGGGAGAGGAGAGAAAAAGAAAGAAGAGAGAGGGAAAGATAGAACGAGAAAGGGAGGGGAGAAAGAGAAAGGGGGAGGAGAGAAAGAGAAAGGGGGAGGAGAGAACGAGAAAGGGGGAAGAAAGGAAGGAAAAAAATGAGGGAAAGTAAGAAGGGGGGAGGGGAAAGTGAATGGAGAAATTAGTCATAAGAAATAATTAGAACGATGAAATGATTATGCGCCCAATATCTGTGCCAAAAAAAAGGCCTTTACCAAGGGCACCAAAGAGGGCAAAATTAACAGATAAATACAGACACGCACACAGACATTACCTGACTTCAGTACATTCTGAAACCACAGGCGAAATGAAATGAACAAAGTGAGAGCAAGTGTGAGGAAAAAGCAGTCAAGCGTGCAGTCTCGGGGGAAAACGAAGCATTAGCTCCTTGCTTAACCATCCATAACCTTTACGGCGGTTGTTCGTAATTATGGAGTTGTACGTAAATCGGACGTTCGTAATCCGAGGAGTACCTCCATCATACACTGGTCTAACTCTTCCCTGATGGAACCAGTCTTAGGGCTGCCGTCATCATCACCATCATCATCACCACCATCATCACCACCGTCATCACCACCATCATCACCTGTCCTGAGCTTAATATTTACTAATTAACAGATATAACAGTATATCGAATGTTAGGATGTAAGATAGATAACTCGCCTGAGAATTGGGAAATGTGTATAAAATGAGTTATCTTCTAAAGTAATCAGCTGTTTGTGAGTAGTGTCCACTAGCATTGTCTCAATTTTCACGTGCGATTCGTGGGTCACGGATAAGGTATGACAAAGAAAGGTTCAGGTGAGAGAGAAATCATATGACTGGGGGAGAGTTGTGTTCTGTGTATCGTCTGGACAAGACTTTAGGTTGTTAGAAATGTATTCGTTAAAGGAAGAGTTGTAGAATAGTGTGTGGTAGGACGTTCTGATGGGGAACATACGTCTGCTGGGGACATATGTCGTGGAATTGTAAATTACGTCCAGTCTTGTGTTCACTCTAGAGAAGACCGTCTTGGAAGGGTATATCATGGGAAAAAGAAAGAGAGGAAGACCAAGGCGAAGATGGCTGCAAGACATCGTTGAGGATCTGCAAATGGATGCATCAGCAAAGTTCCGCAAGGGACATGCAAATGAATGAATGAATGAACTTGTGTTCACGGAGTTTGTTGATGCCTTGTCGTCCTCGCCATATCGCTCATCGACTCATCGCCACCCCGCGCGTCATTAAAGTCACTTCAAATTATAAAGTTAATGTTTCTGTATTACTACTGCCACTGAGAGAGGATGAACGTTCCTGGGAGCAAGTAAGTCTGCGAAGCGAATAACAAAACAGACACATAACAACATAGAACGGTCGCGGATTAAAATGAGATAAAAGCTAACAGTAATGTAAGAAAGAACATTAGTACAGTGGACAATAGTGAAACTGACAGAGAGGTGAATAACTATACGCAGCAAGCTTACATCTACAAGCTTACATCTACAAGCTTACATCTACAAGTTGCATCTACAAGTTACATCTACAAGCTTACATCTACAAGTTACATCTACAAGCTCACATCTACAAGCTCACATCTACAAGCTTACATCTACAAGCTTACATCTACAAGCTTACATCTACAAGTTACATCTACAAGCTTACATCTACAAGTTACATCTACAAGCTAATATCTACAAGCTTATATCTACAAGTTACATCTACAAGTTACATCTACAAGCTTATATCTACAAGTTACATCTACAAGCTTACATCTACAAGTTACATCTACAAGCTTACATCTACAAGTTACATCTACAAGTTACATCTACAAGCTTACATCTACAAGTTATATCTACAAGCTTACATCTACAAGTTACATCTACAAGCTTACATCTACAAGCTTACATCTACAAGCTTACATCTACAAGCTTACATCTACAAGTTACATCTACAAGTTACATCTACAAGTTACATCTATAAGTTTACATCTATAAGTTTACATCTACAAGTTACATCTACAAGTTACATCTACAAGTTACATCTACAAGTTGCATCTACAAGTTGCATCTACAAGTTGCATCTACAAGTTACATCTACAAGCTTACATCTACAAGTTACATCTACAAGTTATATCTACAAGCTTACATCTACAAGCTTACATCTACAAGCTTACATCTACAAGTTATATCTACAAGCTTACATCTACAAGTTACATCTACAAGTTATATCTACAAGCTTACATCTACAAGCTTACATCTACAAGTTACATCTATAAGTTATATCTACAAGCTTACATCTACAAGCTTACATCTACAAGTTATATCTACAAGCTTACATCTACAAGCTTACATCTACAAGTTACATCTACAGGCTTACATCTACAAGCTTACATCTACACATAGCAGAAGGTAGAATCCCCCGAGAATCTTCCTTCACGGAACTCTCCGCCATTATGTGCGCTAACAGAATATGCGTAGAACGAGGACGGTGCCTGCAGTACCATTCATTCATTCATTCATTCATTCATTCATTCATTCATTCATTCATTCATTCATTCATTCATTCATTCATTCATTCATTCATTCATTCTCATTCATTCATTCATTCATGTACATGTCCCTTGTGGAACTTTTCCTCCCTAACAGCACTCCTGTAGGCCTCTCAGTTGTGAGCAAGATGGCCTGCTGCTGATGCATCCACTTTCAGATCCTCAACGATGTCTTGCAGCCATCTTCGCCTTGGTCTTCCTCTCTTTCTTTTTCCCATTATGTATCCTTCCAAGACGGTCTTCTCTAGATTATCATGATGTTTAATGTGTCCAAAATATTTAAGTTTTCTCTCTTTAATCCTCTTTACTAGCCAACCTTCTTCAATATTAAGTTCTTGTAGTATGGATATATTTGTTCTTTTTTGTGTCCATGATATTTGAAGAACTCTTCTGTAGCATTTACATTCAAAGTCATTTATGTGTTTCTCAGCTGTTTTGTTAAGTGTCCATGTCTCACAGGCATATGTTGTGATGGGAAAGATGCTTGCCCTTAAAAATCTTATTTTTGTACTTCTGTCTGCTCCTCTCCACAGATTCTTTATTTGTTTTACTTTCTGAAGAGTGATAGATGTCCTCCTTTTAATTTCCCTCATTGTATCTCCATTATTAGTTAGTAGTGATCCAAGATATTCAAAACTCTCCAGTTCTTCCAGTTTTTCCTCATTGATACATATTTCAGTGCCTTCAGGACCACGCATAATAAAAAATGGGAATCAAGAAGTCAAAAGCAGAAATTGCTTTTCTACATGGAAAATTAGTCCGCTTATGTGCTTACGTCATGTATGTGTTATTTCTACAACAAGAAATAGTTTTACGCAAACGTTTTGGGCAGTCGAATTAGTCCTGCATGATTTTCCGTGCACGGTCGAAAGCGAAATACTATAAAGTATATAGATCATGAGAAGTAACTTCGGATGGGAAATGCAGAACAGAAATTAGGAACAGAATAGGCCAAGCAAAGATTGCATTTCAGAGAATGAGAAACATATTATCCAGCATATCCTTATCACTGAATGTTAGAAAACGAGTCCTAAAATGCTATATTGAACCTATCTTGTTATATGGAAGTGAATCATGGACAATAGGCAAGTCTGCACAAAAATCATTGGAAGCAGCAGAAATGTGGTTTATTAGAAGAATGTTGCAAATCCCCTGGACAGCAAAAATAACTAATGAAGAATGTATGAGAAGATCTGGAGAGACAAAAAAAATCTTGTCAAAATAATAAGAGAGAGAGAGAGAGAGAATGTACATTCACAGGACATGCAATGAGAAGAGGGGGCATTGAAAATATTATTACAGCAGGGAAAATAGAAGGAAGAAGATCAAGAGGAAGACCAAGAGAAATGATACTGGACAGTCTGATGGGATGGTGTGAGAGGAGATCACCAACTGAACTGATGGCCTGCATGAAGGATCGGGTACTCTGGAGAAGCATAATAGCCAGTCGGCACGGCACATGATGATGATGATGATGATGATGATAAGGGAAAATAGAAACTACCAGATTATTAATGGAGTTTATTGAAAATAAATGTCGTGAAATGCTTAACCTTAGTTTCAGTTGGGGCTGGCCGGGGGGGGGGGGGGGGAGGAGAATTTGTTAGTGAGAGAAATTAATATAAATATCATTAATTCACCACCTGCAGTACGTGCAGTGCCAGTGGTCGTGGAAGTTCATGTTTCTTTGTTTCGATATTTCTGATCAAATCTGTAATCTTGCCCTTCCCTCGCGCTGTTTGTTCAGTCTATTAAGATGTTTACCCCTCTATCTCTGTCTGTCTGTCTCTCTCTCTCTGTCTGTCTCTGTGTTTGTCCCTCTCTGTCTGTCTCTGTGTTTGATCTCTCTGTCTGTCTCTGTGTTTGTCTCTCTCTGTTTCTGTGTCTCTCTGCCTATGTGTTTCTGTCTCTGTCTCTGTATTTCTGTCTCTGTGTCTCTGTCTCTGTGTCTCTCTCCGTCTCTGGATCTCTGTCTCTGTATCTTCCTCTCTGTCTCTCTCTGTCTCTGTATCTCTGTCTCTGTACCTCTGTCTCTATATCTCTCTGTCTTTCTCTGTCTCTGTATCCCTGTCTCCCTCTGTCTCTGTGTCCCTCTGTGTCTGTATCTGTATCTCTGATCTCTGTCCCTGTCTCTCTGTCTCTGTCCGTCTGTCTCTGTATCTCTGTCTCTGTATCTCGGTCTCTCTGTCTCTGTGTCTCTCTCTGCCTCTATATCTCTGTCTCTGTGTCTCTCTCTGTCCCTGTCTCTCTGTCTCTGTCCGTCTGTATCTGTATCTCTGTCTCTGTATCTCGGTCTCTCTGTCTCTGTGTCTCTCTCTGTCTCTATATCTCTGTCTCTGTGTCTCTCTCTGTCTCTGTCTCTCTGTCTCTGTGTCTCTCTCTATACTTATGCTTCATAAACTACTGTAAAGCATTCGATAAAGTGAGACACACAGAAATTAAAGAATGCTGTAAGACATCATCATAGAGTCTCTCTCTGTCTCTGTATATCTGTCTCTGTGTCTCTCTGTGTATCTGTGTCTCTCTGTCTTTCTCTGTCTCTCTCTGTCTGTCTCTGTATCTCTGTCTCTGTATCTCGGTCTCTCTGTCTTTGTATCTCTGTCTCTGTGTCTCTCTGTGTATCTGTGTCTCTCTGTGTATATGTGTCTCTCTCTGTCTCTGTGTCCCTCTCTGCATCTGAGTAAGTGAGTGAGTGAGTGAGTAAGTGAGTGAGTGAAACTGCAGTGCCGGAAATGACAATACTGTCCAGGTAACATGAGTCTCAGTGTCCTGAAGGCAGACTTGACAAAGATATTATATTATCTCCCGCTGTTGCCCCTGACGACGGCCTCGTATGTATTGTCAACCTGGCAAACTGGAAAGGGATCTCCCTCCCTCTCCTTCTCTCTCTCCCTCTCCTTCTCTCTCTATTTTTGTTTTGTAGATAGTCATATATATATATATATATATATATATATATATATATATATATATATATATATAGTTACTTCTGTACTGAGTGAATGGATAAGAGCGAAACGTAAATGTTATATTTTATTTTATGTCTCTCAGCTTCAATGTTAATTATGTTTGTTACATGAACAGCATATTTGTAGAATGTCTGGAATAGAGTGAAAGTTGTATGATAAAGGGCAGAATGTCAGACGGGCCTACGTGCCTAATTCTTAACTTTTTTTGAAATAAAGATCAATCAATCAATCAATCAATCAATCAATCTCTCTAATAAGTCTGTGGAGTCAGGATGCCAAACTTTTCCCTACTCTGTTCTTCTACTATTCAGTTCCGACTCCATAAATGGTTCAGACTTCGGCCACGGACGTCAACAAAAATTGCTTTCCACTTCTGTCTCTTTCATTAACACACAATAATTAGTGTATAAGTATATACACGGAGCCATGTAAAGCTGTGATACTAAAATGTATAAACTATGAAAAAACTAGGAACAGCTTTATTACTTAACGAGTACACAGTTGTGACGTTTCGGCGTGAACCTTAATCATACAAAAACACAGAGGACAAAGAAATGGAAATGTATAAATTCACATGAATGCTGTGTTTAAAACAAAATCAAATAAAATGAATAGAGCACTTAACTGTAACTTGTAAGAAGTTGTGGCTTGTCCGACGCTGTGTGTCAGAAATGAGCATGGTGTAGTGTAGAGAATATTTAACTAGAGACTTGGGGGTGTGTGATAGATGGAGTCGTAACTGAAGGTGGTGGGTGGGGAAACCATGGAGGGGAGAGAAAGAGAGGGATATAATGGTAATCTAGCCGGAAGAAGGTGAAATATATGATTATATTTAAGGTAGAGGGGTTGTAGCGTGATGATGTGAAGAGGTTCTGAACTCTGGGTAACAAGTGAGAACGGAGTGGAACTTAGTGGGGAAGGATTTTGGAAGAAGAGAACGTTAGGTGTAGCTGAATAACGAGTTCAAACCATGTGGTTCCAGCGTCCCATATTCCTGAAAATAGCGGTTCTTAAGCGCTAGGCGACTTCTGTCATCAGCATGACATTGCTTGATGGCTGTTACAGAACGTCAGATTTGCCTCTGTGGTTGGGGCCACTGTCTTCCCGCTGTGTCTTTCAACGTTTTACTAGTCTGAAGCTCAAACTCCTACACAAAAGAAACATTTCTGCCAACCCCACTACTATTAAAGAAAAGCTGAGTCCAACGCCGACTCCACAATGCTGGCCCCCCGCGGTATCGGAGCTCCGTAACAAGCATGTTTCACGAACCAGCATATAAATTAATGGAAAACCGGCACGGCCGTCCCTTGCACAATTAAAATAAATGATCGCATTTTATAATCTTTGACTAAATCCTCAGCGACAGCAAAAGCTCCAGTTGCCTGTTTGTAAGGAAAGACGGGTTGAAACTAGAATCGGATTACCACTATTGCGGTTAATTAATGACCATCCGAGCGTTATTACTTCAGTGACGAAAGCCAACATCTGCATAGCCACGCTGCTGACAGAAACAACCCATAAACCACCAGCAGTGACGGGCTGGCACGACGGTGATGAACTCCATAAACTGCTAAGATGTGGCCGATAATGCCGGGATCCGGTCGGGGTCGAAAGCTGATTGGTTTGACAAGACTTAAAGCTGATTGGCTGGTATTGCCCAAAGCTGATTAGCTGACCCGCACTGTTGATCGCTGACCGACTTGTAGACGATGTCAAGGTGACACTGAACAGAAACACACGCGCAGATGAAATTTATGTTCCTAATCTCTTTCTCTCTCTCTCTCTCTCTCTCTCTCTCTCTCTCTCTGTCAGCATTATGCGGCTTCGGAGCTCTTCTAATTCATTATCGCTTTTTAATCTGGCTCTCAATTTCTCAGTCTCTCTGTATACTTCTAACCCCTCTCTCTCTCTCTCTCTCTCTCTCTCTCAAATACCTCAAGCTATAGGCCAATTTCCATTCTATCGAACTCCTAGAAAAACACATACAAAAAACAACCTTACAACGCATGCAAGAAAATGATTTGATTGTTGATTGTCAGTCAGGTTTTATGCCACAACATTCCTGCCACCCAGCTCTCACAAAAAAGACAGAATGTTGGTTATTTAATGTAAACGATGATAAATTATGCGGTGCTGTCTTTGTTGACTTTAAGAAAGCGTTTGACATGACTGATCATGAAATCCTAGTTAGAAAGCTTGAGACTTATAGATTACACCCTGACTTGACAACATTTATTACATCTTTTCTTTCCAACAGACAACAGGTAGTTTGCCTCAAAAACTCAAGTTCTCAAAGTCAAGTTCATCTGTGGTTGATAATGGCGTTCCACAGGGATCTATTCTTGCTCCTGTCCCGTTTACCATCTACATCAATGATCTTCCACTTCATCTCAAAAAATCCTCTTGTGACCTCTTTGCTGATGGCTGCACAGTTTATACTAGTGACAATGATTGTATTAACCTTGAGTCAACTGTTCAAATTGAAATAAACAGTCTAATTAACTGGAGCAACAACAACAGAATGCTCATAAACACCAGCAAAACAAAATCCATGCTCATTACAACAAGACAGAAATTAACAAATTCATCAACAATAACACCACAGCTCCACGCTGGAACTTCACATATAGGGAATGTTAGTGAACATAAAACTCTAGGTCTTATGATTGACCACCACCTCAGCTGGAATCATCATGTAGACAATCTAACCAAACTCACTGCACAAAACGTTTACCAATTTACTAAAATTAAACATTTTCTTGACATAGACACCAGAAAAATATACTACATATCACAGATACAAACCACAGTCCAGGATGGTTGTTCCATGTCAAACATTTACATGTTTATAGAAAACATAAGACTTTACTCACTTCAAAAATGAGCAGTAAAGCTTATAGATGACAAACATGCAGCACGTATTACAAATAAGGACAAACATCTTGATATTCTACCCCTCAAGAAGAGATTTCTTTTCAACAAGGCCAAGTTAATTCAAAAAATTCTATCGCACAATTCTATGTGCACCCTATCTGTGGTCATTGTTCAAATCCAACCCAAAACACAGTCAACGCTTAAGCAATTGTATTCTCCCAAAACCCAGGCTTGACATGTTTAAAAAAAGCTTCTCTTATTCAGCTGCCCATCTTTGGAATGCCCTACCAATTCACGTAAAACTTCTAAGTAATATTCGTTCTTATAACTTTAAACAGGACATCTATCGCTCTTCAGAAAGTAAAACAACTAAAGAATCTGTGGTGAGGAACAGACAGAACTACAAAAATAAGATTTTTAAGGGCATGCATCTTTCTCATCGCAACATATGCATGTGAGACCTGGACACTTAACAAAACAACTGAGAAACACATAAATGCCTTTCAATGTAAATGCTACAGAAGAGTTCTTCAAATATCATGGACACAAAAAAGAACAAATATATCCATACTACAAGAACTTAATACTGAATAAGGCTGGCTAGTAAAGAGTATTAAACAGAGAAAACTTAAATATTTTTGACACATTAAACATCATGATAATCTAGAGAAGACCGTCTTGGAAGGGTACATAATGGGAAAAAGAAAGAGAGGAAGACCAAGGCGAAGATGGCTGCAAGACATCGTTGAGGATCTGCAAATGGATGCATCAGCAGCAGGCCATCTTGCTCACAACCGAGAAGCCTACAGGAGTGCTGTTAGGGAGGCAAAGTTCCACAAGGGACATGCAAATGAATGATAACTTTAAACTTTGTCAATATCTGTTTGACATGGACTATAATCCTCCCGAAGCATAGTTTAAAGTAGTTTAAAGTATGGTGTGAGTGTTGTAATTTTTTAAATACTGCTTTTCTATACATTTGTTAGTTTTGAATGATTGTAAAAATGCATGTTTATTTTAGGCTTTTGCATAAATCAGAGCGCAGAGTGTATGGACATGAGATAAGTTTATTATTTATTTATGTAATCATTTAATGTGTCTTCATGATTATTAATGCTCATTAACAAATGCTGAATGACCGTGACTGAGTGAAAGCTGTGTGATGAAGGGCAGAATGTCAGACGGGCCTGCGTGCCCAATTCTTAACCCTTTGAAAATAAAGTGTGTTCGTTCGTTCGTTCCCTCCTCTTCACTCACTCATCTGTGCCTCATTATCGTTTTTTTTTCACTCACACACTCAGTGTCCCTAAATACTTTCTTTTTCCTGTCTCTCCAATTCCCTACTCTACTCTACCTCACTATCGTTCTCTCTCAATCCCTCTCATCTTCCCTCTCTCTCTCTCTCTCTCTCTCTCTCTCTTTTTCCTCTCTCTCTTTCTCGGTTTTCTCCGGGCATTACCCCCCACCCCCTTTTTTTGACCGTATATGTGATTCTCTTTTAGTCTCTAAATCTTTCACTCGCTTCCTTCTCTGACTTTCTAAGTACCCTCTGTGTCTCCACTCTAAGTACCCTCTTTGTCTCCACTCTAAGTACCCTCTGTGTCTCCACTCTAAGTACCCTCTGTGTCTCCACTCTAAGTACCCTCTGTGTCTCCACTCTAAGTACCCTCTGTGTCTCCACTAAGTACCCTCTGTGTCTCCACTCTAAGTACTCTCTGTGTCTCCACTCTAAGTACCCTCTGTGTCTCCACTCTAAGTACTCTCTGTCTCTCCAGTCTAAATACTCTTTGTCTCTCCACTCTACGTACTCTGTCTCTCAACTCTAAATAATCTGTCTCTCAACTCTAAGCAATCTCTGCCTTTCTACTCTAAGTACTCTCTGTCTCTCCACTCTAGGTACTCTGTCTCTCAACTCTAAGTACTCTGTCTCTTCACTCTAAGAACTCTCTGACTCTCAACTCTAGTACTCTGTCTCTCAACTCTAAGTAATCTGTCTCTCAATTCTATGTAATCTCTGTCTCTTCACTCTAAGTACTCTCTGTCTCTTCACTCTAAGTACTCTCTGTCTCTTCACTCTAAGTACTCTCTGTCTCTCCGCTCTAAGTACTCTCTGACTCTCCACTCTAAGTAGTCTCTCCGCTCTAAGTACTCTCTGTCTCTTCACTCTAAGTAATCTCTGTCTCTCCACTCTAAGTGCTCTCAGTTTCTCCATTATAAGTACTGTCTCTCCGCTCTAAGTACTCTCTGTCTCTCCACTCTAAGTAATCCCTGTCTCTCCACTCTAAGTAATCCCTGTCTCTTCACTCTAAGTAAGCCCTGTCTCTCCACTCTAATTAATCCCTGTCTCTCCACTCTAAATAATCCCTGTCTCCCCACTCTAAGTAATCCCTGTCTCTCCACTCTAAATAATCCCTGTCTCTCTACTCTAAGTAATCCCTGTCTCTCCACTCTAAGTACTGATGCGCCCGATTCTCGAACCAAGAATGAAACTTAGATTACGAGTATTAAACAACGCATTTTACCGGTTCCCTTTCCGACACCGTGGGGGGGGGGGGAGGGGAGGGCTGTTGTGTGGAGTCGAAGTTGGATTCAGCTTTTCTTTAATATAGCTGGAGAGTTTTTTGTGCTTCAGTACTTCTTATCTTATATCTTATATCCTTCCCGTGCCGTTAAACGTCACATAGGGCTCGCAAAGTAGTTCGCCAATTTTTCCTGTCTTCGGCGAGTCTTTCAACCTCATCAAGGGATTTTATGCCTGTTAATTTGGCCTCTCTTAACAATGTCCTCTTCAGAGTCTCACGAGGTCTGCCTCTTTTTCTTCGGCCTGTTGTGTTCCACTTGATATCTTGTTTTGGGATTCTCTGATCATTTCTTCTCATCACGTGACCAACATATGTCCATCTCCTTTTCATGATCATCTATGAGACTGGTTGTTGTTCAGTCATCTGTCTTATCTCTGCAGTGTTCTTGATGCTTCCGTACTTAAGCCTCACGAAAACAGAAGCTGAAATACTACATTATTATTCAAGTACTGACTAACGTACTGTGAGTAGGTAACAAGTTAGTGGAGGAGGTCAAGGAATTTGTACATTATAGCGGTAGAGTAGTAGACGATGGGAGATAACGCAGGAGACATCACCAGAGAGGATAACCTAGAGCAAACAAGGACTTTTGCTACGCTGCAGACTATACGGAAATCTAAACAACTAAGCATGAAGACGAAAATCATGATATTTAAGAGTAATGTTCTAAATGTACTACCCTATGGAAGTGAATGCTGGAAAATCACCAAAACCATAGAAAACAGGTTGAATTCTTTCCAGACTAAATGTTTACGAAAAGTTAGAAGAATGTTTTGGCCAAACACCATAAGAAATAACATCTTGTTGGCAGAAATGCAGATGAAGCCACTGACAACAATTATTGAGGAAAGACGCTGGCGATGGTTTGGGACATGTGCTCCGAATGACTGACAACTCGCTACCAAAAATAGCACTAAGATGGACACCACAGGGGAACAGAAGTAAGGGTAGACCAAAAGAGACATGGAGAAGAACAACAGAGAGGATGTTGAGCAACAGAGGGCTCACCTGGGCAAGAGCGGGGAAAAAAGGGAAAGAACAGGTATGTGTGGAAAACTCTTGCGGAACCCCATGTGCCTTGGGCAATTAAGGTTCAGAGAGAGACAGAGAGGAAAGAGAGACAGAGAGGAGATAGAGAAAGGAGAGACAAAGGGATGAGAGAGGAGAGAGAAAGGACAGAGAGTGGAGAAATAAAGGAGAGAGAAAGGAGAGAGAGGAAAGGATAGAGAAAGAAAGAAGAGAGAGAGAGAAAAGAGAGAGGAGAGAAAGGAGAGAGGAGAGAGAGAAAGTAGAGAGAGGAGAGAGAGAAAGAAGAGAGAGAAAAAGAAGAGAGAAAAGGAGGGAGAGACAAGGAGAGGGAGAGAAAAAGGAGAGCGAGAAAGGAAAGAGAGAAAAAGGAGAGAGAAAAAAAGGAGAGAGAGAAAAAGAGAGAGAGAAAAAGGAGAGAGAGAGAGAGAAAAGGACAGAGAGAAAAAAGGACAGAGAGAAAAAGGGAGAGAAAAAAGGAGAGAGAGAGAGAAAAAGGAGAGAGAAAGGAGAAACAGAAGAGAGAGAAAAAAAAGTGAGAGAAAAGGAGGCAGAGAAAAGGAGAAGGAGAGAAAAAGGAGAGCGAGAAAGGAAAGAGAGAAAAAGAGAGAGAGAAAGGAGAGAGAGAAAAAGAGAGAGAAAAAGGAGAGATAGAAAAAAGAGAGAGGGAGATAAAGGAGAGAAAAAGAGAGAGAGGAGAGATTAAGGGAGAGAGAGGAGAGAGAAAAGAGAGAGAGGAGAGATAAAGGGGGAGAGAGGAGAGAGAAAAGAGAGAGAGGAGAGATTAAGGGAGAGAGAGGAGAGAGAAAGGAGAGAGAGTAATGTTCTAAGTCTGTTGTGTGTTCTACTCAGCTTTCTCATCCTCTGCATGTTGTTAGCCTGCTTCTACCTTCTACGTCAGACTCCTCCTTCGCCTTGTCACGTGGGCGACTACGCGACTCCCCATTTGACAGACTGTCCACCTTCTCGAAATGTTTTCACAAAAATAAATTTCAGACGACTTCCCCCCCCCCTCAAACCCTTTATCCCCCCCACCCCTAACCACCCTACCCTTAGATTACCTGTTACCAAATACCCCTGGGTTCAAGCTGCATAATCCGATTTGCCTGCAGAAGTCTGTTCAGTTTTTTTTTCAATTATCTCTGTTCATCACGTGGTCTCAGTTCATTAACATAGAACAATAACAGTCGGTCACATGAGCCTCCTTCAACTGACTGTAACTTGGGGCTCCCTACTGTTCATCCATCTGGGTCTGCTGGCACAAGTTCGCCCCATCCCCCCCCCCACACCCCCCACCCCAGACTCCCAGCGATGTGTTTCTGTCTGACTGGGTTTTCAAATCTTCACTCCCAGTTCCTGAGCTATTTCATGCCCGTAACTCTATGCTATTGTTTTCAAACCGGGGATCCCTGAAGGTTCATGAGGATGAGGAGGAGGAGGGAGGGGGAAAGTATCATCGTCAGTCAGTCATTTGCTTGTCCCTTGTGGAAGTTTGCCTCCCTAACAGCTCTCCTGTAGGCTTCTCGGTTGTAAGCAAGATGGCCCTGCTGCTGATGCGTCCATTTGCAGATCATCAACGATGTCTTGCAGCCATCTTCGCCTTGGTCTTCCTCTCTTTTTTTCCCATTATGTACCCTCCCACCATGGTCTTCTCTAAATTCTCATGACGTCTCATGTGTCCAAAATATTTAAAGCATCATCGGTGTATCTAATCCAGTGCTGACCCCCCCCCCCCTTGAAAGAGTCAAATTTAGCTGTTTCCTGTTCCTCTCTAACAAAAATAATGAAACTTCTCATTAATCAAGAAGGAAAAATATACCTAGAAAGAACAGTTGTTGATGAAGTAAACCAACCTGCATACCTTGGCAGCTACATAGACCAGGACGGTGACACCAGGAAGGAAGTTAGAACTGGAAAAGCAGCAGTGCCCTTAAAAAAATCTTGAAAAGATATGGCACTCAAAAGTTATAAGCACAAAAACCAAGTTAAAATTATTCAATTCAAATGTGATATCCGCCCCCTCATTTATACATGCGAAAGGTGGAAAACAACTAAAGAAATAGACAAGAAATTAGACTCTTTTGAAAACAAATGGCTAAGGAAAATATTTGGTATAAAGTTGAAAGAATTCAAGAACAACGCAGAGATAAGACAGGTGAGCAAACAACAACCAGTCTCATGGGTGATCAGAAAAAGAAGACTGACATGTGTAGGACATGTGATGAGAAGAAACAATCAGAGAATACCAAAACAAGCCATCAAGTGGAGCACAACAGCCCAAAGAAAAAGAGGTCGACCGCGTGAAACTCTAAAGAGGACACTGTTAAGAGAAGCCAGTTTAGTGGGCATAAAATCCCTTGATGAGGTTGAAAGACTCACCGAGAACAGGAAAACTTGGGAAACAACTATGCGAGCCCTATATGACGTTTAAAAGCACGGGAAGGATGTAAGATGTAAGATGTTCCTCTCTATTACATTCCTCCTGATAATTTCGGATTATCTTTAGCTTTACCATACTCATAAATGTTGAAAAGTCAAATGCAAACAATAGACGTAAGTAAATACTATGAAATGTGTTTTTTGTTTGTTTTTTTGTTTGTTTGTTTGTTTTTTTCAGTGAGGCGCTAAGTTTCGAAAATAACAGAGTAGGCTTAAGTCAGGTTTCTCATGTGCAACCCAGAAATCCCCTACAGCTAAGTGAAAAATGCCTAGGATGGATTTTTCAGCCACGATCTCTAACGAAACCTCGGCAGTTCCCTTTTTTCGTGGATCTGAACAGTTACTAATGACTACGCTTACAAACACCTTTTTTTTGGAGGTGCGAGTTAGCTCAGTTCATTAGTGCGCTGTTCTCTGGTGGCTAGACCGCTGCTCGTCCTACCGGAGTCCGTGGTTCGAATCCCAGGTAATTCTCTTGTGATTTTTCTTTCTCTCACGTCTCACTTAAGTGCTAGAGAAGAGAGAGAGAGAGAGAGAAAAGGAGCGAGAGAAAGAAGAGAGAGGAGAGAAAGAAGAGAGAGAGAAAAAGGAGAGAAAAAGGAGAGAGAAAAAGAGATTGATTGATTGATTGACTGATTGATCTTTATTTCAAAAGGGTTAAAAATTGGGCACGCAGGCCCGTCTGACATTCTGCCCTTTATCATACATCTTTCACTCTATTCCAGACATTCTACAAATATGCTGTTCATATAACAAACATAACTAACATTGAATCTGAGAGACATAAAATAAAATATAATATTTACGTTTCGCTCTTAAACATTCACTCAGTACAGAAGTAACTACATACATATACAAATGACTATCTACTAAACAAAATTTTCGGGACTATTCAGAAAACAATTAATTGTATTCGGTGTCTGTAAGAGCAGCTTAAGATAACTTTTAAGTTTTATAATTCATGGAGGCATGTAGTCGACATCAACTAGATGAGAGTAAAGGAGAGAGAAAAGGAGACTCTTTCGAAGTCTAATCCTACAAAACTGTGTTCTCTTACTTTGCCGTACGAAAGCCTCGTTGTTTCCTACTTATAAAAAAAAAAACTCCCCTAGAGGATGTTCTGTACTGTCTGAATCTCTCTTCATTGCAGCCACATAGATCTGTAGAGTTTACTGAGTTTCTGACATGGATGGGGTCTCAGCCTGCAATGTCCTGTTCGTGGAAGATTATAACTTGGTCATTTCTTGTCAGCTTATGGTTTTTTTTTCCTTTTTTCATTGTCTATCTTTGAATTCTGGTACTGTTCTTTTTTAAAATCTATTATGTATTTTTCAGTGTGTCCTTTGTTTCTTCTTATGTCGAGTGTCTAACAATGTTTCTTTCAGTGTTTCCTCTGTTTCCTTCTATGTCGAGTGTCTAACAACGTATCCTTCAGTGTGTACTGTGTTTCTTTCTATGTCGGGTACATAACAGCGTGTTTGGGGCCCCTGTCAGGATTTGGAGAGGACTGCGAGCTTTGCCATGTCGACATGGATCAGGACCTGATGTGACCAACAACCTCGAACGAAGAAGAAGAAGAAGAAGAAGAAGAAGCTGTTATCCTTCAGTGTGTCCTTGTTTCTTCCTATGTCGGGTATACAACAGCGTGTTATCTATCATTGTTTTCTTTGTGTCTTCTTATGTCGGGTATACAACAGCGTGTTATCTATCATTGTTTTCTTTGTTTCTTCTTATGTCGGGTATATAACAGCGTGTTATCTATCATTGTTTTCTTTGTTTCTTCTTATGTCGGGTATATAACAGCGTGTTATCTATCATTGTTTTCTTTGTTTCTTCTTATGTCGGGTATATGACAGCGTGTTATCTATCATTGATTTCTTTGTTTCTTCCTAATTCGAGTATATAACAGCGTGTTATCTATCATTATATTCTTTGTTTCTTCTTATGTCGGGTATATAACAGCGTGTTATCTATCATTGTTTTCTTTGTTTCTTCTTATGTCGGGCATATAACAGAGTGCTATCTTTCATTGTTTTCTTTGTTTCTTCTTATGTCGGGCATATAACAGCGTGTTATCTTTCATTGTTTTCTTTGTTTCTTCTTATGTCGGGTATATAACAGCGTGTTATCTTTCATTGTTTTCTTTGTTTCTTCTTATGTCGGGTATATAACAGTGTGTTATTTTTCATTGTTTTCTTTGTTTCTTCTTATGTCGGGCATATAACAGCGTGTTATTTTTCATTGTTTTCTTTGTTTCTTCCTATGTCGGGTATACAACAGCGTGTTATCTTTCATTGTTTCTTTTGTTTCTTCCTGTGCCGGATATATAACAATGTATAATTTAACATCTCCTCTGTTTCTCCCTATTTCTGTAACAATCTGCAGCATTTTTCCCTGTTTCTTGTGTCAGTCTGTCCGCCTCTTCGTTCTCTAGGATGTTAGTACTGTTGTTTCCAATAACGCGCTACATATTTCCACAGATATTCTACAGATATTCTACAGATGTTCAGGATGTGTCAAGAAACGTCAGGCTTACAACAAGGATCTGACACACTGCCCAATGTCAGGCCAAAAACTTGACAGATCGGGTCCTTAAGCTTAGCCACACCTGTTGTGGACGGGTGTCCGCTTCAAAGACCCGATGTGGATCGCTGTGTCAAGATGCTTTGTTGTGGGGCTTTGTGCAAAGACTCGCTGGTACGGTCGCGCTGAGGTCAACCGTTTGCCTTTCACCAAGTTTTCGTGTGGGCCCACGGCATGACCCCCTGCACATCTACATAATTTATGAAAATATGCATCACGTGACGCCAACTACACGAGATTAATGAAGCGTGAATAATGTGTGCTACGAGTCCGGACATTTGTTGTTGTTGGTGGGTTTTTTTTTTCCAATACGGAGACTTTTCTCGAAAGAGACGGAATTTCCTGGTTAGTATATCTCCGTCCTTTTTTTTTTTTTAATCTTCTTCTTCGAACATTTCCAGACGCTGACTTGTATACTTTTGGAAGTAGTTGGAGGTCATCTAATGGGCGTGGACATCCCCATACAGTTTGTTTTTGGACTGGTGTAGTAGTTGGCCATATTTGTCTTCTCTGCTGTTCATATTTTGGGTACTCCTGCAGTGTGCGGCCTGCTGTCATCTTGTTGGTGCCACCTGCACATTCGTCAGTTGATCCTGTCTTGAATGTGTTGTGCAGATGGTTTCTTAGCCTGGTGGTTTCGCTTGGGCAACCAGCAACCTATAACTGATATGTTAGCGCCAGGGCTAACGAACCTGGTCAAGGTTCTGTCCTCATCTCTCCGTTGTTACCCCTAGTAACAGCCCTAACCTGACTAACGGGACAGGGATCGCCATAGTCCCCATAGTGGTGGAATCTCTTAAAGAAGCATTGCACCCCACCCCTCCCAACCCCCCAACTACTTGTTAGCTGTACTCTGGGAGTGAAAAAAATAGCTACCATAACCGGCTCCCACCCCGATACGATGTTGTGCCTCAACACCTTCACAGCATCGGCTGCAAAGAACACCAGCTCACAGTTCCACGGAGATCGCACAAGATAAGTCTTGGTCTGTTGTGCCAGGTACGTATCCTGAGGATTATGACTTGCTCTTCTCTGCTCAGCTCGCAGTTGACATCTTTTCTCTGGTGGCCTGTAACTGAGATTTATCCGAGTTGTGGCCTCCTCTTATGTGCGTACCTGCCTGTGGTAGTTTGACTCCTTTCGCTAGGCACAGTGCTGGATGAAAAGTTAGTTTGAATGTGAACATTTAATACAAAGATAACAAGACACAAACGAAGCTTAGCAGCCAAAATGCATTATAAGCTCAGTTTTCATAGCAGGAGCATATCTAACAGCTGAATTCTATTTATGCGAGTGTTTGTCTGTTATTTTGCCATAACTGCTGTCCTTGACAAAGGCATTTTGCCGAAATATTGGATTGTTAATTATTGTCCTTTTTTTTTTTTGCTTTTTTTTAACGAAGCTCATCCTATTATCTGTTAGTGTGATTTTACATAAATTATTATCTTTTAATTTTTTTTTTCTTTTCGCATACAAAAACTTTGGTATAATTTTCAAGATCTCCCTAGACCTCTTGTATCTCACCGAGTTTTGCAAAGTTCAAATATGTATTTTTTTTTACAGTTTCTAAACATGTTCATTTTAAAAAAATAAATAAATAATGCAATCGCTATTTGCAACAGGGTAGTGGAGTCGTGTCAGAAATAATTTTTGATTGCAGTCAAACTCCAGGCAGAAATGTACATATTATGAAAGAGTGGGAGTTGGGACAGAAATGTAGCATTATGAAAAAATGAGAGCAGAGGTAGAAATATACACATTATGAAAAAATGAGAGCAGAGGTAGAAATATACACATTATGAAAAAATGAGAGCAGAGGTAGAAATATACACATTATGAAAAAATGAGAGCAGAGGTAGAAATATACACATTATGAAAAAATGAGAGCAGAGGTAGAAATATACACATTATGAAAAAATGAGAGCAGAGGTAGAAATATACACATTAAGAAAAAATGAGAGCAGAGGTAGAAATATACACATTAAGAAAAAATGACAGCAGAGGTAGAAATGTACACATTATGAAAACAGTGAGAGCAGAGGTATAAATGTACACATTATGAAAACAGTGAGAGCAGAGGTATAAATGTACACATTATGAAAACAGTGAGAGCAGAGGTATAAATGTACACATTATGAAAACAGTGAGAGCAGAGGTATAAATGTACACATTATGAAAACAGTGAGAGCAGAGGTATAAATGTACACATTATGAAAACAGTGAGAGCAGAGGTATAAATGTACATATTATGAAAGAGTGGGAGCCGAGGTATAAATATACATTTTGAAAAAGTGAAAGCAGAGGTAGAAGTGTAACATTATGAAAGAGTAGAAGCCGAGGTTGAAATGTGTACACTATGAAAGAGTGGCAGTCGGGGTGGAAATGAATATATAATGAAAGATTCGGAGTTCGGAGTAGGGGAAAAATAGAAGAAGTGAGAGTTATGATTTATTTTGGGTCTGATAAAAAATTTTGTATAACTTCATTGTCAGCCATGGAACAAAATCCACAAAAGAACAATTGAAAAAAAAAGTTGAGTCTGGGGCGTATTTAAAACAATCATCACAGCGGACCTGGGTACGCCTGAGTCAAATGTCCGGAAGCGGACCCAAGAACCTGGTTGATGGACACGATCAGTCTCTTGGCCATTTTAAAGATTCGTTCCTTCCCTTCCTTCCTTCTCTTCCTTCTTTCTCTCCCTTCCTTCATTTCTTCCTTCCTTTCCTTCCCTTCTTCCCTCCCTCCCTCTCTCCGTTCCTTCCTTCTTCCCTCCCTCCCTTCTTGCCTCCTTCCCTTCCTCCCTACCTTCCTTCCTTCCTCCCTTACTTTATCCCTAATCTGTAGCATGGGCCATCAACAAGGGCTCTATTTCTATCTTGGGCTGTTTCTTACCCATCTCTAGGTGTAGTCGATCTTCACCCACACCACATCACAGATCTTCACCCACACCACATCACAGATCTTCACCCACACCACATCATAGATCTTCACTCACACCACATCACAGATCTTCACCCACACCACATCACAGATCTTCACCCACACCACATCACAGATCTTCACCCACACCACATCACATATCTTCACCCACACTGCATCACAGATCTTCACCCACACCGCATCACAGATCTTCACCCACACCACATCACAGATCTTCACCCACACCACATCACAGATCTTCACCCACACCACATCACAGATCTTCACCCACACCACATCACAGATCTTCACCCACACCACATCACAGATCTTCACCCAAAAAGTTCCTTCCCCTCCCAGTGATACTTTTCCCTCTTGCCGAGCTCTTGTTGGCGTTTTCGTAGCTGTAAGTGTTTTCTTTTAAACAGAACCGGGCAGCTGGCCCTATGTCCAGCAGAGCTGGGCAGCTGGCCCTATGTCCAACAGAGCTGGGCAGTTGGCCCTATGTCCAACAGAGCTGGACAGCTGGCCCTATGTCCAGCTGAGCTGGGCAGCTGGCCCTATGTCCAACAGAGCTGGGCAGCTGGCCCTATGTCCAGCAGAGCTGGGCAGCTGGCCCTATGTCCAACCCTCTTCCCTTCTCATTCAAACTTGAGACCGGTCTGGGCGGAGTTTCTCGGTTAATTACTAGACTGAACGAAACACGAGAAAGTTGTTCATCAGACCCTCATATGGAAGCAGAACAGGAACTTGGCCAGCATATGTCTGCAGGCCTATCTAGCTAACTCTCTATCATGGACGCTTTTTGTGATTCACGTAGTTCCCCCCCCCCCCCATCTCCTTTTCCACAAAAACTCGAGAACCTCTGATATATTTCTCTTCCCCCTCCTCCCCTCAATCATGCACGTTTCAGATATCTCATCCATCCAGACCTAGCGAACGAGCTATAATTAAAAAAACAAAAACAAAACAAAAAAACGACCAGGCAGAAATAACCACAACAATAACGTTCAATAACTCCAGAACATAACCGTCTAGTTCCTGAGCTGTAATTTACCGTCAGGGAACGAAATGGAAATCGATGGGACACAAAAGGGGGCTCATGAAACCAAGCTCAGTGAACAGCAAATACAATACAAAAAACTCGTTTCATGGAAGATGTATAAAGACGTGGGCTTAAGATAAAATAGGAAACTATTTGTCAAATACAAATCCTTTATAGCGGACAATAGGAAATCACGATAGCGCAAGATGGCCCTTGACATTTATACATGGCATTTTTAAAATATGTATATCTTCACATTCATACAAACATTCATGAACTACTGCTGTGGGTTTGTAATAAAAGAAATGGCCACGCGCATGAAAACTGCGGGTTTATACTAAAAGAAATGACCGCGTGTGATAATTGTGGGTTTCTGCAAAGCAAAAGAAATAACCGGGTATACGAAAAATGCGCATTATACTAAACGAAATGACCGACTATACAAAAACTACTCATTTATATAAAACGATATGACCACGTATGTGAAAACTGTGGATTATACAAAAAGAAATGACCACGTGTATGAAAACTGCGGTTTATAATCGAAGAAATGACCTCCTGTATGAAAACTGTGAGTTTATGCAAAAAGAAATGACCACGTGTATGAAAACTCCGGGTTGTACTAAAAGAAATGACTACGTGTATGAAAACTTCGCGTTATAATAGAAGAAATGACTAGGTGTATGAAAACTTCGGTTTATACTAAAAGAAATGACTAGGTGTATGAAAACTTCGGTTTATACTAAAAGAAATGACTACGTGTATGAAAACTTCGGTTTATACTAAAAGAAATGACGAGGTGTATGAAAATTCCGGTTTATACTAAAAGAAATGACTACTTTATGAAAACTCCGGTTTATACTAAAAGAAATGACTACGTGTATGAAAACTTTGGTTTATACTAAAAGAAATGACGAGGTGTATGAAAACTTCGGTTTATACTAAAAGAAATGACTACGTGTATGAAAACTTTGGTTTATACTAAAAGAAATGACTACGCGTATGAAAACTTCGGTTTATACTAAAAGAAATGACTACGTGTATGAAAACTGCTCCTTATACTAAAAGAAATGACCAAAGTCAGGATGCAATAAATCCAGGATTTGAAACCTAGACCTTCTTATAAATGCACCTGGAAAGGCCCCAGTGTTGCTAGGCGCTGCTGGGGTTTAAATTATTCTCCCCGTTACCATCGTCCCGCAAAAACGCATACCTCTCGCCGGGACACTTAATTTTCAGGATGGTGTAGAACAGCTAAGAAAAAAAAACGTGACAGAACAACAAACAAGGCGTTTAATGAAAGCACGTTTAACCAGCCTTACATATCAGCCTGGAAGGTTCTGGTGGAACACACCAGACACGTGGAATTTTAGATATTGCACTGAGTTGTTTAGATATAGAACTGGTGTGGGATTATACTGAGTTACATAGAGTTTTAGAGTTAAGAACTTGTAGGGGATTATACTGAGTAACACAGAGATTTAGAGTTAAGAACTTGTAGGGGATTATACTGAGTTACATAGAGATTTAGAGTTAAGAACTTGTAGGGGATTATACTGAGTTACATAGAGATTTAGAGTTAAGAACTTGTAGGGGATTATACTGAGTAACACAGAGATTTAGAGTTAAGAACTTGTAGGGGATTATACTGAGTAACACAGAGATTTAGAGTTAAGAACTTGTAGGAGATTATACGGAGCTACATAGAGATTTATAGTTAAGAACTTGTAGGGGATTATACTGAGTAACACAGAGATTCAGAGGTAAGAACTTGTAGGGGATTATACTGAGTTACATAGAGATTTAGAGTTAAGAACTTGTAGGGAATTATACTGAGTAACACAGAGATTTAGAGTTAATAACTTGTAGGAGATTATACAATCTTGCCTGGGCAAGGGCGGAAAAAAAGGCGACGGACAGGCATTTGTGTAAAACCCTTGCAGAAGCCCCATATGCCTTGGGCACTTAAGGTTCAGAGAGAGAGAGAGAGGAGATTATACGGAGCTGCATAGAGATTTATAGTTAGAACTTGTAAGGGATTATACTGATTTACACAGAGATTTAGATCTAAGACGTTGTAGGGGATTATACTGAGCTGCATAGAGATTTATAGTTAGAACTTGTAGGGGATTATACTGAGTAAAACAAAGATTTAGAGTTTGGAAATGTAGAGGAAGGGATTACATGAAGCAAGAAAGAGATTTAGTTAGAAATGACAAGTTATTACGTGAAATTACATAGAGATTTAGAGTTAAGAATTTGTAGGGGATTATACTGAGTAACACAGAGATTTGGAGTTAACAACTTGTAGGAGATTATACTGAGCTATATAGAGATTTAGTGTTAATAACCTGTAGGGGATTATACAGAACTACATAGGGATTTAGTGTTAATAATTAGTAGGGGATTATACTGAGTTACACAGAGATTTAAAGTTAGGACATGTAGAGGAGGGAATTACATGAAGCAATAAAGAGATTAAGTTAAAACTCACAGGTTATTACGTGAAATTACATAGAGATTTAGAGCTAGAACTCGTATGGGATTATACAGAGCTACATAGAGATTTAGTGTTAATAATTAGTAGGGGATTATACTGAATTACATAGAGATTTAGAGTTAAGAACTTGTAAGGGATTATACTGAGCTACATAGAAATTTAGTGTTAATAATTTGTTGGAGATTATATTGAGCTACATAGAGATTTAGATTTAATAATTTGTAGGGCATTATACTGAGCTGCAGAGAGATTTAGAGTTAATAATTTGTAGTGCATTATACTGAGTTACACAGGGATTTAGATTTAAGAACTTGCTAGGGATAATACTGAGCTACATAGATATCTGGAGTTCATAATTTGTAGGGGATTACACAAAGATTTACAGTTAGGATTGGTAGGTGATTACATGAGATTTATAGTTAGAAGTGATATAGATCTGAGTTGGTGCTGATAAGGGTTTGAGTTTTGAGTAGGTGCTGTTAGGGGTCTAAGCTGGTGCTGATAGGGGTTTGAGTAGGTGTTATAGGGGTCTGAGTTGGTGCTGATAAGGGTTTGAGTAGGTGCTTATAGGTGTATGAGTAGATGCTTATAGGTGTTTGAGTAGGTGCTGATAGGGGTTTGAGTAGGTGCTGATAGGGGTTTGAGTAGGTGCTGATAGGGGTTTGAGTAGGTGCTGATAGGTGTTTGAGTAGGTGCTGATAGGTGTATGAGTAGGTGCTGATAGGTGTTTGAGTAGGTGCTGATAGGTGTTTGAGTAGGTGCTGATAGGTGTTTGAGTAGGTGCTGATAGGGGTTTGAGTAGATGCTCATAGGGGTATGAGTAGATGCTGATAGGTGTTTGAGTAGATGCTGTTAGGGGTTTGAGTAGATGCTGATAGGGGTATGAGTAGATGCTGATAGGGGTTTGAGTAGATGCTGATAGGGGTATGAGTAGGTGCTGATAGGTGTTTGAGTAGGTGCTGTTAGGGGTTTGAGTTTTGAGTAGGTGCTGTTGGGGATCTAAGTTGGTGCTGATAGGGGTCTGAGTAGGTGTTATAGGGGTTTGAGTAGATGCTGATAAGGGTTTGAGTAGGTGCTGATAAAGGTTTGAGTAGGTGCTGATAAGGGTTTGAGTAGGTGCTGATAAGAGTTTGAGTAGGTGCTGATAAGGGTTTGAGTAGGTGCTGATAAGGGTTTGAGTAGGTGTGATAGGGGTCTAAGTTTAGACCATACATTAAATACGGTAAAATTATTAGTAATAACAACAGCTAACATGTGTACAAACCATCAAAACCTATTCTATTTCCTCCACTGTTAGGGACTTTCATGTGCAGAAGATCATGGAAAATAGGGACCTAACACCTTATTCCCCAATATGCCTTAATGGCATGGAAACGGAAATTTTACCTTTTACCTTACCACTGCTAGGGATATTTTACAGGTAAGGGATTTTTTTTACCCCTTTTTGCCAGATTAACTGCTTTAATAAGGCTTGCTTGTTCCTGCTTAAGCCATTTCATATTCAACAGCCAGCTCCGATACATGTTATTACTCTTCCCATTTAATGATTATAGTAAAGAGGATTAAATAGAGAAAACTGAAGTGTTTCGGGCATATTAAACGTCATGAGAATTTAGAGAAGACCGTCTTGGAAGGGTACATAATGGGAAAAAGAAAGAGAGGAAGACCAAGGCGAAGATGGCTGCAACACATCGTTGATGATCTGTAAATGGATGCATCAGCAGCAGGGCATCTTGCTCACAACCGAGAGGCCTACAGGAGAGCTGTTAAGGAGGCAAAGTTCCACAAGGGACATGCAACTGACTGATTGACTGACTGACTTATTTAGTGATAAGTTCCTTTTTCAGTTCTATCCTGGTCGAGTGGCGAAGTGGTTTTTGCACTGGGCTGTCATGGCGAAGTTCGGTGGTTCGAACCCGGCCAGAGGTACCCCAGTCACCCAGCTGTAGAAATGGGTACCCGACCTCTTCTGGAGTTGGGGAAGAAAAGGCTGCCAGGTGTGATACTGACCATATCACCCTTGCTGACAGGTCAAGGAAAATATGGGCACTAACACCATATCCCTATGTGCCTCTAAGGGATGACAGGATTACCTTTACCTTTTACCTGATCATTACATTCTTCCTCTTAGCCTTCCTATCACCGGCAACTCTCTTTCTGGTGCCATCATAAATGTGTAATGTTAACGATTTTTTTTTAAAATCCAAAGAATTCACAATAACAATAACCTGGATAACACACACACTGAAATCTAGTATGTGCTCTGGACGGAAGTCACGTGAGACGTGACCACGTGATTCTTTGTTTTCGCTCAGGTGATTGCATTTTGTTTTGTTCAACTTTCGAAATGTTTCTTTGAGTTTCAGACCAGATATTCTTCTACCAGCACGAACAACGGACAGCGAGAACATCGAACTAGGAAGCTCTGAAAGATGTTCTTCTACCAACACGAAGTACGGACAGCGAGAACATCGAACTAGGAAGTTCTGAAAAATGTTCTTCCACCAGCACGAACCACGGACAGCGAGAACATCGAACTAGGAAGCTCTGAAAGATGTTCTTCTACCAACACGAACCACGGACAGCGAGAACATCGAACTAGGAAGTTCTGAAAGAGTCACAAGAAACGAGGACAATGATAACGAAGATGAGAAAACGACAAACCAAATTTGTGGGGTTGGTTGTTGGGGGGGGGAGAGTGTTTGGAGGAGTGGCTAAAGCACCTAATGCCAACAGGGAAGATCGAAGGCAGAAGAGTCAGAGGTAGACAGAGAGAACAGATGTTTGACGGTCTGGCATCCTGGCACAGGAAATGACAGGTGGCAAGCTTGTTGAGATGCACAAGGGGTCGAGAGTTGTGGAAGGACATGATATCCTGTCTGCAGAGACCTTGGGAGAGAGACAGCGAGACAGAGAGAGAGACAGCGAGACAGAGAGAGAGACAGACAGAGACAGAGAGAGACGGAGAGATAGAGAGACAGAGACAGACAGAGACAGAGAGGGACAGAGAGAGACAGAGAGAGAGATGGAGAGATAGAGAGACAGAGACAGACAGAGACAGAGAGGGACAGAGAGAGACAGAGAGAGAGACAGACAGAGACAGAGAGAGAGAGACAGAGAGACAGAGAGAGACAGAGGGACAGAGAGAGACAGACAGAGACAGAGAGAGACGGAAAGATAGAGAGACAGAGAGAGATAGAGAGAGACAAATAGAGACAGAGAGACAGAGACAGAAAGAGAGACAGAGAGAGAAAGAGGGACAGAAAGAGAGACAGAGAGACAGAAAGAGAGACAGAGAGACAGAAAGAGAGACAGAGAGAGATAAATAGAGACAGAAAGAGACAGAAAGAGAGACAGAGAGATAAATAGAGACAGAGAGAGACAGAAAGAGAGACAGAGGGATAAATAGAGACAGAGAGACAGAAAGAGAGACAGAGAGAGATAAATAGAGACAGAGAGAGACAGAAAGAGAGACAGAGAAAGAGGGGACGGTAATCCACTCCATGTCCAACATTACAATTTTATTGCAATACCTTCACGCCATCCTTTACCAAGAACAATCTCTTTATGTCCAACAAGCAAAAAAACTTTCATTTCGCAGTTTCGAGGGGCCAATAACTTGAACAAACCAAAACTAGAGTAGTCTCCCCCCCCCCCTCACCTGTTTTCTCGCTAGTACAGTTTCCGGGTTCATGACCCCGATGCTGGCGCCATCCTGTTGGCGGAATCTGTAAATATTGAGAAGGATAAGGACCCCCTCTAACGAAGAAGAATAGCTGCCTTCAGGGAGAAGAACATCCACATGCCTGGCTTATACGGATGTGTGTAAGGGGGTTGGGGGAGGGGAAGGGTTTGAAAATCAAGTACGAACTATATTCCTTGAAGTTCAGATCTACAGACAGAGTTCAGAGCCTAGAGTTCAGACCTACAGACAGAGTTCAGACCTACAGACAGAGTCCAGATCTACAGATGGAGTTCAGACCTACAGACAGAGTTCAGATCCTAGAGTTCAGACCTACAAACAGAGTTCAGACCTACAGACATAGTTCAGATACTAGAGTTCAGACCTACAGACAGAGTTCAGACCTACAGACAGAGTCCAGATCTACAGATGGAGTTCAGACCTACAGACAGAGTTCAGATCCTAGAGTTCAGACCTACAAACAGAGTTCAGATCTACAGCTAGAGTTCAGACCTACAGACAGAGTTCAGACCTTCAGATAGTTTAGACCTACAGATAGATGATTTCAATGAGCCCACCGCAAAAAAATAAAGTACTTCTTCTATCTCCCTGTAATTGCGAGCTGGTGTTCTTTGCAGCCGATGCGGCGAAGACATTGAGGCACATCATCGTGTCTGTCTGAAAGCGAGTTATGACAGCTAATACTTTTTTTTCAGTCTCTGACTGCAGCTAAAAAACAGGAGTGTGCAATACTTCTTTAGCAGACACCACTGCCACGGGGACTTGTGCGATCCCTGCCTCTGTTAGCCAGGCTAGGCCTGTTACTGGGGGTAGGGGGGGGGCGTTATCAACGGAGAGATGGGACAGGGGTCTTCATCAGCTAGGGTTCACCAACCCTGACCCCCCAGTATGTCAGCTATGGGTCGCTGAGACAGCGTCTTCAGTAATAATATTCTAGTATCAAACAACAGAAATCTACGCCCTGTAGCGTTTGTATGCCGTAACGGTGTTGTGAAGTGTTAATGCCTTCACATTCCCAGGCCACTATTTGAGGTAGGGATCCCAGCAACTGTCATCGCTGCCTTTGCTTTCCCGGGGAAACCCTAGGTACCCATTTTTTGAGGGGGCTGGGTTAAGCTCGGTTCTGGTCGGTCCCAAAAAATTCTGCCCGAATGCGATATCGAACCAGGACCCTTCTAGTCGGCAGGCGACTGCACTAATCACTGCACCGCCACGGCACCTTAACATAAAAAGAAAGTACAGCTCCAGTACTGAGGAGTCGAAAGCAACAGAAGGTTTCCAGTACCGATTTCACAGCCCTCTCTCTTACTTTCTCTGTCTCTTTCTCTGTATCTCCCCCTCTCTGTTATTCCCTCAGTCATTCTGTCTGTTTCCCTTTATCTCTGTTTTTCCCTCAGTCTCTATCTTTATTGTCCCTATGTCTTTCTCTCTCTCTCTCTCTCTCTCTCTCTCTCTCTCTCTGTCACCCTGTTTCTTTCTCTGTGTCTCTGTCTTTCCCTGGTTCTCTTCTTTTCGCCCTCTGTTTTGATCTCTCCTTCTATCTCTTCTCCCACTCTGTCTCTCCCTTCTCAAACTCTATGTCTCCTTTCGTCTCTCTCTGTCTTCTTCCACTGCCTCTCTGTTTCTCTTTCTGTCTCTCCCTGTCCCTCTCTCTCCCCACCTCTCTCTCTGTTTCTCCTTCTGTCTCTCCCTGTCCCTCTCTCTCCCTACCTCTCTCTGTTTCTCCTTCTGTCTCTCCCTGTCCCTCTCTCTCCCCACCTCTCTCTCTGCTTCTCCTTCTGTCTCTCCCTGTCCCTCTCTCTCCCCGCCTCTCTCTCTCTGCGTCTCCTTCTGTCTCTCCCTGTCCCTCTCTCTCCCCACCTCTCTCTCTGCTTCTCCTTCTGTCTCTCCCTGTCCCTCTCTCTCTGTGTTTCTCCCTTTGTCTCTCTGTCTTTTCTTCCGTCAATCTCTGTTTTCCCCTCTCTCTCTCTTTCCCTCTTTGTCTCTATATTCCCCTATTTTTCTCGCTCTCTGTCTCTCCCTGTCTTTCTCTTGTCCTTCTGTATATGTCTGTTTCTCTCACTGTCTCCTTATCTGTCTTAAATATCTTCCAGACTCATTCTTAAATATCTTCCAGACTCATTCTTAAATATCTTCCAGACTCATTCTTAAATATCTTCCTGACTCATTCTTAAAAATCCTTCAGACTTAGTCTCTATCTCTCCCGCTGCCTCTTTTCTTTTGTCTCTCACTCTTTTTTCTCTGTCCCTCCCTCTGTCTCTTTCTCTATCTCTCTACCTCTGCCTCTCTCTCTCTCTCTCCCTGTCTTTATCTCACACTATCTCTCCTTCTGTCTATCTCTTCCTATCTTTCCCTCTCTCTCCCTCGGTTTCTCCTACGTGTGTGTTTCTATATCTGACTGTATCTCCCATCTATCTATCTGTCTCTTTCTCTTTTTGTCTCTCTCCGTCTCTCTCTATCTCCTCGACTATCTCATTCTTTCTCTCCCTCTATCTCAGTTTGCTTCTTCTATGTCTCTCTCTCCCTCTCTCTCACGTATACACAAACAAACTTACACCTCACCATAGCACTTCTGAGGGACAAAAATACATAAAATAATACACCCACTCAAAAAAAAAACCCCAGACAATATCATCACAGTTTGACAAAAAGAAAACCCCCATCAATTTCACATCCTTGTACAGTCAAGAGACATATATCTTCATCAAGATCACGTGGTTCTAAAACCGATACCATCAGCTGTCACATGAAAATATCAAATATCACGTGACTTCTCGTTTAAAACAAAAACTAGCGTGGGAGAAAAGAGCATTCAGTGGAAGGGGAAGAAAGGATAGATAGATAGATAGATAGATAGATAGATAGATAGATAGATAGATAGATAGATAGATAGATAGATAGATAGATAGATAGATAGATGTGTGGGTGGGTTATCGATGGATAGATAGATAGACAGACAGACAGACAGACACATACATACATACATACATACATAGACGTCTGGGTGGGTGGGTAGATAGATAGACAGACAGACAGATAGACAGACAGACAGACAGACAGACAGACAGACAGATAGACAGACAGACAGACAGACAGATAAACAGATAGATAGATAGATAGATAGATAGATAGATAGATAGATAGATAGATAGATAGATAGATAGATAGATAGATAGATAGATAGATAGATAGATAGATAGATAGATAGACAGATAGATAGATAGATCCATGTGGAACACCAGTTATAGATAGATATACATATACCGTAAATATACCATGCTTACATATATAAATGCTCACAGACAGACAGACAGAGACTTTACTGCCGAGATTATGTCTCGCCGTCTGTGTCAGAAAACGAACATAAATCGAATCACATAAGAATCGTGCACTGTTAATAATGATGATGATGATGATGATGATGATGACGATGATATTCACCTTTGATGTGACTTGATCAAGTAATTATTATTCGAAGTATGTTAGTATGTAGAATTTAAGATAAAAAAATTTGAAAACATAAAAAATAACATACATATAAAGTATATCTTTCAACATTCTTAAATATCTTCCAGATTTATTCTTATATATCTTTCACACTCTCTTAAATAGCTTCCAGGCTCATTTTTAAATATCTTCCATATTCATCTTTAAATATCTTCCAGGCTCATTCTTAAAAATCTTCCATACTCATTCCTAAATATCTCCCAAACTCATTATTAAATATCTTCCAGTTAGTCAGTCAGTGATTTGCATGTCCCTTGAAGAACTTTGCCTTCCAAACAGCTCTCCTTTAGGGCCTTTCGGTTGTAAGCAAGATGCCATGCTGCTGATGCATCCATTTTCAGATTATCTACGATGTCTTGCAGCCATCTTCACCTTGGTCTTCCTCTCTTTCTTTTTCTCATTATGTACCCTTCGAAGACGGTCTTCTCTAGATTATCATGACGTTTAATGTGTCCAAATTATTTAAGTTTTCTCTGTCTAATCCTCTTTACCAGCCAACCTTCTTTAATATTAAGTTTTTGTAGTATGGATATATTTGTTCTTTTTTTTGTGTCCATGATATTTGAAGAACTCTTTTGTAGCATTTACATTCAAAGGCATTTATGTGTTTTTCAGCTGTTTTATTAAGTGTCCAGGTCTCACAGGCATATGTTGCGATGGGAAAGATGCATGCCCTTAAACTTTTTTTTTGTAGTTCTGTCCGCTCCTCTTCACAGATTCTTTAAGTTGTTTTATTTTTTTAAAGAGCGATAGATGACATCCTTTTAATTTCCCTCATTGTATTTCCATTATTAGTTAGTAGTCATCCAAGATATTCAAAACTCTCCATCTCTTCCAATTTTTCCTCACTGATACATATTTAAGCTGCCTTGTTTGTTTTGTCAGTTGTCATCAATTTAGTTTTCTTCGCATTATGATAGAGGTTTTGCACTTTAATGTTCTTATGGACTAACAATTAATTTTTCCATTCCTTTTTGTGTTGTGGACAGTAATACTGCGTCATCAGCATATCTAATCTCTGGTATTTCATAACCTCCAATTGTTATGGCTTCGGAACGTTCTTTGTCTACATCTTCTCTAACATTCCTCATTATATTTTCAGTATACAAGTTAAATACGTAAGGCGATAGTATGCACCCCTGACGGAACCCCTTGTTTTATGTCAAACCAAATTGTTTCAGACTCATTTTTAAATGAATTCCAGTCTCCCTTACATGCTTCCATGCTCCTTTAACTAGCTCACATACTCCCTTAAATATCTTCCAGACTCCCTTAAATATCTTCCAGACTCATATATATATTCCAGACTCCCTTGTATGCTTCCATGCTCCCTTAACTAGCTCACAGACTCCCTTAAAAATATTCCAGACTCATTCTTAAATATCTCCCAGACTCATTCTTAAATATCCTCCAGACTCCCTTTAATGCTTCCATGCTCCCTTAACTAGGTCCAGACTCCCTTAAATATCTTCCAGACTCCCTTAACTAGGTCACAGATTCCCTTACATATTTTCCAGACTCCTTTAAAATATCTTAAAGGCTCCCTTATTATCTCTTCCATTTAGTCTTAAATTGCTTTTAAAAGTTAACAGCTGCTGTCCTCGTGTATGACCTGACTGTATCTGCCACGCTGCCAAATAAACTCCATCATTCTTGACATGGCAACACAAGCTCCTGGTCTCACGGATACCCTGGCGTCTGAGAACCCAGCAGGCTTCTGTGCAACCCACCTGGAATTCCGTTTCATTTCCAAACTTTATCAGCAAGAGATAAGAAGGTCCCACTACATGATTTACGACCTTCGGTAAAGAAAAGATAAAAACAGGTTCATGTCCTGCATGAGGGAGTCAATAACAGCTCCAGGCTTGATATTCTCTTAAGACAAAGGTGACTGACATGTCATCGTAAATACAACTGATATGTCCCTGCGCTGGTGACTAATACATCGCCTGAATGTTACATGCCTTCAATCTACAATTTAGTGTACCATGTAGTATTTCTTTTCTTTTTCGTGTTAAATACAATAAATGCACATGAAAGCTAATAAGGTGGAAAATCGGGGTATAGCTAAGTACAGGTGCAAGGGGAGAACAGCACGAAATGAGCGTCAGATGTGACGTGGTAGTGCACCCAGCCTTGTGAAGCGGTTAAGTCAACGATGCAAAGACTACAAGGAGTCGTGACCAAGTTGGGCCCCCAAACCCAGTCATTCCCCCCTTCCCCTCCCGTCTCCTCCAAAAAACGACTGAACTTTAAAAGTTCGAAACGCTTGCCTGAGTGGGAAGATGAATTTCTCGATGATCTAAGGAGGAGCTTTGTACTTGTCTCGCTCTGTAGATCAATCCGCCCGCCTGAACAGCCATCAAGCCAGTCAATCAACCGACAAGCAAGCGACCAACCATCCAGTACGGGCTTTCTCTGAGAGTCTATTCGGCGCTTCAGCAAAACACAGACTTACTTATAACATCACTAATACCAGCATTCTTGTTTCTATATCCATTCTTTTCTCTCCCGCTATTCGAAAGTAGAGGGCTCCTGTGGAATCTTTCAAAAACCGATATCGCGTAAATCGAAGAAGATTTTTTTTTTCGTAACTGTGAAAATTCGTTCTTCTTCATCTTCCTGGAACTGCGAGATGGTGCTCTTTGCAGTCGATGCGGTGAAGATGACAAGGCAAAGAATCGTGTCGATTTGCAAGCGGATTGTGACTGGTATTTTTCTGTTTTTCAGCATCTGAGCAGAGATAAAACTATTCGGCAGAAAGAGGAGCGAATTCAAGAACAACGCAGAGATCTCTTCTTCGTTCGCTTCTACCACCAAGATCGCCCCGTGTCCTACTGATCCCGTGGTTCTCTCGATAGTCTCATTTAGGATGGAGGTTCAGAGCATCGTGGGGCTTAGGCCTATATTCTCGGTGGGTCACAGAAGCGGCATTGCGTGACACTGTGGTTTTCGTTGCAGCAGTTTAGTCTAGAGTTGGACTTTCTCACTGGAAAACCTCGACGTGTTTTGGGATATCCGTGTATCCCCGCCGGGTGAGAGGTGGTTGCCCATACAGTCCAGCGTTGGACTTTCTCATCGGAAAACAGCGTGATTAGGTTACGCATACATCCCCGTCGAGTGAGAGGTGGTTGCCTATCTAGACTGCACTGGTCCAGTGTCTCCAACTTCAGTATTTTGTGGTCGTGGCCGCTACCCTTCCTAATTGTGACCAGGACGGAGCTTTTGTCCAGAAAGACGAATCTTTGCCACTACTAAGTTTCGCCCCTGGATTAAGCTGGTTTAGGCGTATTATCCCAGTATGGGTGTATATAGGACGTGACCGGCCTCTAGAGCAGAGGTACCGTGATATAAGTAGCCATCAAGTTTCACCCCTGGGTTAAGCTGGTTTAGGTTTATTGCCCATTATGGTATATATAGGACGTGGCCGGCCTCCAGAGCAGATGTGCCGTGGTATGAGTAGCCCTCACAGCGAGACTACTGGCCATACCGATTAAACTTCACTTAATCCTTTCCATCACCTTTTCCACAGCGGGAACCCTAATCGCATTTTTCTTCTTTGGCCGGGAGAAATTTCACCCCACTCGCAGCAGCCGAAGAATCTCGCCAGCAGCGTAACGCAGAGATAAGGCAGATGAGCGAACAAACTGTCTTATGGACGATTAGAAAAATAAGATGGACATATGTCAGTCATGTGGTGAGAAGAAACAGTCAAAGAATCCCAAAATAAGGTATCAAGTGGAACACAACAGGCCGAAGAAAAAAAGTTGTTGACCACGTGAAACTCTAAAGAGGACAATGTTAAGAGAGGCCAAATTGGTAGGCATAAAATCCTTTGATGAGGTTGAAAAGCTCGTTGAAGACAGGAAAACTTGCCGAACTACCATGTCATACTATGTCACATTTAACGGCACGGAAAAGATGTAAAATAAGTGCAGCTAAAACAGCAAGAGATTATACAATATTTCTATAGCAGACTCCACCATCATAGGGATTATAACGATCCCTACCCTGTTAAACTTGTTACTGGGGGTACCAAAGAAGAAGTGAGGCAGGGTCTTGGTCATTTTCTGGGATCGCTATCCCTGACGCTAGCGTGAAAGCTAAGGATCGCTGACTGCCAAATCGGACAGCGTCTTTACCCCCCGTATATAATGGTCTTGGTTCAAATCCCTTAACTGGATCAACTGATATCAGCACAAATAGAAACAGTTTTTTAAATACATAAAAGGATGGATATGAGTCATTAAAGACTGAAATCCCGTACATGCCTTTGTTTACTCATTCATCTCGTACAGGGCGTACCGTGTTTACGGCAGCTGAATGATCTTTCTTCCTGGTTCCGTGTAGCCCCGGTTTTGTGAAATAATCGTTATAAGATTCATTATTTTTTAAACTTAATACTGTTATCAGGCAAATGAAAAAGCGCTGGTCAAGACCCTAACCTACCCCCTACTTGGTGTTCCTAGTACAGTATGGATAACTGTGAGTATTGTATATTCAGTAAAACAATCGTTATATTTCTTCTTTGTCTTATTTTCTTGTTGTTGTTGTCGTTGTTCTTCTTCTTCTTCTTCTCCTTCTCTTTCCTCCTCTTCTTCTATTGCTATTACTACTACTATTACCACCACCACCACTACTACTACTACTGCTACTACTACTACTATTACTACTACTACTACTACTACTATTACTACTACTACTACTACAACTACTGCTACTACCATTACTACTAGTACATTAACCATACTATGTGTGGAAAGCGTGGGGAGGGGGGAGAGCGAGAGCATGAGACAGACACGAGATAGAAAACGAGCAAGAGAGAGAGAGAAAGAGAAAAAAACGAGAGAGGGAGAGATAAAACGAGATAAAGAGAGAAAGAGAACGAGAGAGAGAGAAAACAAAAGAGACAGAAAAAGAGAGAGCGAAAACAAAAGAGAAACAGAAAAAGAGAGAAAACAAGAGAGAGAGAGAGACAGAGGGAGAGAGAAAGTGACTGAAAGAGAACAAGAGCGAAAGAGAGAGAAGAGAAAAAGAAAAAGGAAGAGAAAGAAAAAGAGAGAGATAGCGAAAGAGAGAACGAAAACTAGAGAGAGAGAGAGAGAGAGAGAGAGGGGGGGAGTTAACGAGACAGAAATAGAGAAAATGAGAGAGAGAGAAAAAAGGAAAAAGGGAAAAAGGAGAGAGGAAAAAACTAGAGAGCAAGGGAAAAAAGAGAGAGAGAGAAACGAGAGAGAGAGAGAGAGGAAAAGGAGAGAGAACGAGAGAAAAAGAAAACGAGAGAGGGAGACAGACAGAGACAGAGAGAGAGAGAGAGAGAGAAAGAGAGAGAGAGAGAGAGAAACGAGAGAGAGAGAGAGAGAGAAAAAAAAGGAGAGAGAACGAGAGAAAAAGAAAGCGAAAGAGGGACACAGAGAGAGAGAGAGAGAGAGAGAGAGTGATATCGTTATAGTGACAAGAAAATCCGTTACCTTGATACGGCGAAAGCTGAAGAACCTCCTGAAAGATCTGTCACTCCCTGTATTCCTCCGTGTGTTCTGATTCCATCCTTTCTTCTTGTCGCCGATGCAACAAAATTCCATAATGCGCTACATCCAGATATCTGGGATTTCTTCAAGCGTCAGCGAATATCCACGGGTAATCCCAAAAAATTGGAACACAAATTCACAAAAGTAGTTCACAGAAAATAATAACGTGAATGAATGCACAATAATTGCCCTTACAAGTGTATTAACCCGGAGTATATGAATTATAAACAGAGGGGTCACTTGGCGCAGGCATATAACCACGAGGACTATTTCTTTAAGTGGTATGCAAATGAGGTCAGTTTGCGCAGGAATATAATCACGGGGACTATTTCTTTAATCTAAAAGGTAATGCAAATGAGGCAACGTCAAATTACGTATGCGCATAATATGAAATCTGTTTCAACAGTTTCATTAAATTTCCGGAACATGCTGTCACTTACAAGATAAAATCAGCGACACAAGAACAGCGGTTCTCAACACTGGAGGCGCTGGTGTAGATATAACTGATTTGTTGTCAGACGCATTACTTCTTCAGCAGTCTCCACCACCATGGAGACTTACAATCCGTGAAACTCCGGTAGCCAGGCTAGGTCTGTTACTGGGGCCACCAAGAGAGAGGTGGGACAGGATGTTGGTCAGCTATGCTTCATCAACCCTGACACTAGCATGTCAGCTATGCTATATCGACACTGACACTAGCATGTCAGCTCTGCTTCATCAACTCTGACACTAGCATGTCATCTATGCTTCATCAACTCTGACACTAGCATGTCAGCTATGCTATATCGACACTGACACTAGCATGTCAGCTCTGCTTCATCAACTCTGACACTAGCATGTCAGCTATGCTTCATCAACCCTGACACTAGCATGTCAGCTATGCTATATCGACACTGACACTAGCATGTCAGCTCTGCTTTATCAACCCTGACACTAGCATGTCAGCTCTGCTATATCGACACTGACACTAGCATGTCAGCTATGCTTCATCAACCCTGACACTAGCATGTCAGCTATGCTTCATCAACCCTGACACTAGCATGTCAGCTATGCTATATTGACACTGACACTAGCATGTCAGCTATGCTTCATCAACCCTGACACTAGCATGTCAGCTATGCTTCATCAACCCTGACATTAGCATGTTAGCTATGCTTCATCAACCCTGACACTAGCATGTCAGCTATGCTTCATCAACCCTGACACTAGCATGTCAGCTATGCTTCATCAACCCTGACACTAGCATGTCAGCTATGCTTCATCAACCCTGACACTAGCATGTCAGCTATGCTTCATCAACCCTGACACTAGCATGTCAGCTATGCTTCATCAACCCTGACACTAGCATGTCAGCTATACGTCATCAACCCTGACACTAGCATGTCAGCTATACGTCATCAACCCTAATACTAACATATCAGCCATGGGTCGCTGACTACCCTCCTGGCCCACAGGCAAGATACTGACTTAGCGATGGAAGAGGTTAGAATTCAATCATTTCTGGCATATATTTCCCGCTTTCAAGGGTTGCCCTCCCTCTATAAACACACATACACTTCTTCTTTGTACTTGTACGAACTCCCAGTAACTGCGGGCTGCTGTTCTTTGCAGCCGATGCTGTGAAGGTGTTGAGGTACAGCGTGGGAGCGGGTTACGGCAGCTATTTTTCAGTCCCTGAGTACAGATAAAAACCAGAGGGTGTGCAATGCTCTTTTAGCAGACTCCACCACCATGGGGACTACGGCGATCCCTGCCCCGTTAGTCAGGCTAGGCCTGTTACTAGGGGTACCAACGGAGAGGTGGGACAGGGTCTTGGTCAGCTATGGTTCGCTAACCCTGGCGCTAGCATATCAGAGATGAGTCACTGATTGCCTCATTGGACAGCGTCTTCACTCCCTCACACATACACACATACATACACACACATACATACACACATACCTACACACACATACATACACACATACATACACACACATACATACATACACACATACATACACACATACATACACACACATACATACACACATATACACACATACATACACACATACATACACACATACATACACATATACACACATACATACATACACACACATACATACACACACATACATACACACATACATACACACACATACATACACATACATACATACACACATACATACACACATACATACACACATACATACACACATATACACACACATACATACACACATACATACACACATACATACACACATACATACATACACAAATACATACACACATATACACACATACATACACACACATACACACACATACATACACACATACATACACACATACATACACACATACATACACAATACATACACAGATACATACACACATATACACACATACATACACACACATACATACACACATACATACACACATACATACACACATACACACACATACATACACACATACACACACATACATACACACATACATAAACACATACATACACACACATACGTACACACATACATACACACACATACATACACACATACATACACACATACACACACATACACACATACATACACACATACATACACATACACACACACATACACACATACATGCACAAACATACATACAGTGTTTTGGCTCCCATCTTAATAGCCAGGTCAGCTCTCTGGCATCGAGAGCAAGTCACGAACCCAAAACCCCTAGAGTGAGAAGCCAGGTAGCTATGGACAAGAACTCTCGGCCATCCAGGTCTTTCATCAATAACCACGTCCGATAAGACCACTGAAAAGTTACGTAAGCGTCCCGTATAACACGGGTATTAATATCACCCTACATTCATGTTGTAATCTGAAAACTGACTGTAGTAACGTATAACGGGAGTCACTAAAGACTGGAGAATTGATGAAAAGTAAAAGTGCAAGCAATAGCCTCATAGTAATCAAGAGAGTGCCATTTGAGGAAGTAGAGTATTTCACATATTTAGGCAGCATAGTGGATAAATATGCGGGAACGGAAAAGGATGTTAAAGCTAGAATAACCAAGGCTAGGACAACATTTATCCAGCTTAGCAAAATATGGTCATCTAAGAACATCAAAACAAGAACCAAACTTAGGCTTTTCAATACAAACGTAAAGACTGTCCTGCTATATGATTCGGAGACATGGGTTATGACCAAGACAATATAACAGAAGATACAAACATTTCATGAACTACTGCTTGAGGAGGATTTTAAACATTAAATGGCAGGACAAGATCAGGAACGAGGAGGTCTGGGAAAGGGCAGGACAAGAACCTATAGATCGCTAAAGACGCACTTCAAAGTGCAGTGCCAACTGGAAAGATCATGGGTTCAATCCCGGGACAAAAAAAAGCAACAACTCACATGACTTCGGGGAGTCATGACCCAGAGGGGCCCACCCCTCTTGGAGTGTCAGGAGTTTAATGGGGGCCGGAGCACTTGTCTGGGGGGGGGGGGGTTACTTCCTCTGATGATCTGAAGGAGTTGGGTTGCTGTTCCGCTCTCTACAGTAGAGAGTTTCCTGCATATCAACCCACAAATTATGTCTAGGAAGTGGAGGTGGATTGGCCAGACTCTGAGGAAATCCGACACCAGCATAGCAAGACAGGCACTGACATGGAATACTCAAGGAAATAGAAAACGAAGAAGACCTAGGTTTACGTGAAAAAGAGAAATTATGACAGTGCTCAGAGACAAGGGATACACATGAAAGGAAGCAGAGAATAACTCCAAGAACAGGGATGACTGGAGAGCCTTTATCCATGGCCTATGCTCTCAAGGAAGTGAATGATGATGATGATGATGATGATGATGATGATGATGATGATGATGATGATGATGATGATGATGAAGTACCAGAGAAACACTGTAAACCGACAGTCGACAGTCAAGAACTGCCTCTCTTAGTAGATAAGTACTATAATACAATATAAGGTTACAGAGACCAGGAAAACACAGGGGGTAACTCTTAAAAGTCCCTACATAGTGGGACAAAGACTGTGAACAGATCCACAGAGATAAACACTTTTAGTACGGGTTCTGAATAGATCTACGGATCAAGTAGCATATCTGGTACGACAGACAATACTTTGAATAGATCTACGGACCTAGTAGAATATCTATTACGACAGACAACACTTTGAATACATCTATGGACCTAGTAGAATATCTGGTACGACAGACAACGCTATGAATATATCTACACCAGTGTTTCCCAAAGTGTGGACCAGGGGGTGGGAGCGGTCATCATCATCATCATCATCATGTGCCGTGCCGACTGGCGTTGGCTATTATGGTTCTCCAGAGTACACGATCCTTCATGCAGGCCATCAGCTCAGTTGGTGATCTCCTCTCACACCATCCCGTCAGACTGTCCAGTATCATTTCTCTTGGTCTTCCTCTTGATCTTCTTCCTTCTATTTTTCCTGTTGTTATAATATTTTCAATGCCCCCTCTTCTCATTGCATGTCCTATGAAAGTACATTCTCTCTCTCTTATCTTTTTGACAAGGTTTTTTGTCTCTCCAGCTCTTCTTCTACATTCTTCATTAGTTATTTTTGCTGTCCAGGGGATTCGCAACATTCTTCTAATAAACCACATTTCTGCTGCTTCCAATGACTTTTGTGCAGACTTGCCTATTGTCCATGATTCACTTCCATATAACAAGATAGGTTCAATATAGCATTTTAGGACTCGTTTTCTAACATTCATTGATAAGGATGTGTTGGTCAATATGTTTTTTTATTCTTTGAAATGCAGTCTTTGCTTGGCCTATTCTGTTCCTAATTTCTGTTCTGCATTTCCCATCTGAAGTTATTACTGCTCCAAGGTATTTGAATTTCTGCACCTGCTTTAGAACAGTTCCGTTTAATTTAATACTGCATGCTGGTGGATTCTGTTTCTTAGATATAACCATAGTCTGTCTTTTTGATGTTCAAAGTAAGGGAGCGGTAGAAGAAAAAATGCCAGTAGGGAGAGCGGAAGACAAGGGTGTATTGGAGGGGGGGGGGTTGACTGAAAACGAAACAGCAGACGAGGAGTGATAATACTTTTCTTCTTAATGCTTTTCAACCTGCTATTGAGAAACGTGTGTCCCTACATGAAACTCATCCATCACATTCAAAAGTTGAGAAAATAATGAAAGAGGTGAGTTACAAATGTACCCCTTCATATTGTTAAATAAACTAGTTTGCTGTCTGAAGTTTTTAGTTGTGTAATGAATATCCCAGTTTAATAGGTCATTATAGGAGTAGTACTTAAAGCGTTGAGGATGTGACCTGAGAGAAAAGGGTACGGCACCCCGAGCAAGTCTGAGAAACACTGATCTTCATATACAGTAGAATATCTGGTAGGACAGAAATCACTTGAAATAGAAAAACAGATCCAGTAGAACACGAAAAATGTATGAAAAATTAAAACACCTGGCTTTTTATCTCTTGCGTTGTTTTAGTACATAGTCCTTGCCAAAGGCTTTTTGCCGAAATGTTTGATTGTCGTATGTTCTTTATTTATACGTGCTGATATTACTTTTTGCCATTCTTTTTTCTGTCTACTTTCCTCACGCTTTCTATCATTTTGTAAAACCGAACCATACACCTCTATCTCTTTTCATTACTAGTACCAGTTTTACCTGCAGTCGTCATTTCTCTTATCTCTAATACATGGTCCGGCATAAAGCATGGCTGAATTTAACTGACGTAGTGCGCAGAAACTGAATACGTGTGAAAAAAAAACATGGCGTCAGAGATGAAGTAGACAAACGATCATTTTTAACAATGGCTTCTTGGCAAAACACAACATCGAGCATTCACCGTTGAAACTTATTTTAAAAGTGGAGAATCGTCTATTACTGTACAACGAAAGTTTCGTCGTCATTTTGAGTTGCATCCCTGTGATAATGTTCCCGATCGGAGAATAAAACAATTTTGAGGTGGGTCAAAAATTTAAGGCAACCGCTAACTGCCTTAATAACAAATCTACTGATCGTCCAAGAACTCAACAGACACCTGAACGAATTCAAGAAGTCCGCAACGCATTGCTGAGTAGCCCTCGGCGATCAGCTGTTAGGAACGCTTTGGCACTTGGCATCCTCTTACTGTTAATAGTGATCTTTATGTGCAGATGCTAACTGAATACTTCATTCCAGACTTGGCCAATCGAAATAAGAGACTAACATGGTTTCAACAAGATGGAGCAACTGCCCACACAGCCCATCAATCCATGGCCATGCTGCGACAAGCATTTCCCAATCGTCTTATTTCCAGATTTGGGGATATTTATTGGTCGGCAAGGTCACCGGATTTATCGGCCGCAGATTTCTTTTTCTGGGGATACCTCAAGAACACGGTGTATGCTAGTCGACCACAGTCAGTTACAGACCTAAAGGATCGAATCCGACACTGCATTCAAAATATCCCTTTGAACATGTTAAATGGTGTTATGCAAGTATTTTCCAGACGCCTGGCTGAATGTATAAAATGTAATGGCGGTCATCTAACCAGCGTAATTTTCAAAACCTAAATATGATTGTCAGAAATAATAAAAATACCCACTTTTCTGAGTTTCATTTCACTTTTTTTTTACTAAAAACATGTATAACACTTATTTATTTTCCATTTTTAAAATCCAGCCATGATTTATGCCCGACCCTGTATTTTCATCAAAGGCAAACGGACTAACCAACACGCTACTCTGATGTAGCCCAGTGCCCAAAACACAACACATATCAATGATATCACTCTTCACAAATTCAGAGGAGAATTATCTGAACTTTTCTCTTCCGGAAAACTATTTATAGAACTCTCCCTTATGAGTAACTAACTAACTAACTAACTAACTAACTAACTAACTAACTAACACACACACACACACACACACACACACACTTCTGCATCCGGTAAACGGTAATGTTAAAAACTAGAATTTCCCTTGCTATGTGTTTCTAGAATAGTTCGGTTCCACGAAACAAATATTTTAAATATTCTATTCTATAGATCCTGCATATCTAAACCCACAAACTCATATTTTCCATGAGTGTAAGATTAGTCTTGCAGGTCTGGCTAACATTGTGTTCCTCAATAACTTTCATTGTAACATATTTATTCAATATCATATTAGCAGTGGTATTACGTGGGTGATATGATAGCGGTGCTGGGACAAAATGATAAGTATGAAAGATAAGTATATGTAAGCATATGGAATTAAGTATATGTAAGTATATGAAAGATAAGTATATGTACGTATATGAAAGATATGTATACGTATGTATATGAAAGATAAGTATATGTAAGTATATGAAAGTTAAGTATATGTAAGTATGTGACAGATAAGGAAATGTAAGTATAAGAAAGTTAAGCATATGAAAATTAAGTATATGTATATGAAAGTTAAGTAATATGAAAGTATTTGAAAGTTAAGAAATATGAACGTATATGAAAGTTAAGTATATATAAGTATATGAAAGTTAAGTATATGTAAGTATATGAAAGGTATGTATATGTAAATATAAGAAAGTTAAGTATATGTACGTATATTAAAGTTAAGTATACGTAAGTATATGAAAGTTAAGCATATGTAATTATATGAAAGTTAAGTATATGTAAGTATATGAAATTTAAGAATATGTAAGTATTTGAAAATTAAGTATATGTAACTATATGAAAGTTAAGTATATGTAACATTATGAAAGTTAAGTATGAAAGAACTAGGCTTGAGTACAGCAAATTAAAGGGACAGAATAAGGATGATTACCCTAGAAATTTGGACAAGAACAGACAGACAGACAATCAGACAGACAGGCAGACAGACAGACAGGCAGGCAGGCTGGCAGGCAGGCAGATAGGCAGATAGATAGATAGATAGATAGATAGATAGATAGATAGATAGATAGATAGATAGATAGATAGATAGATAGATAGATAGATAGATAGATAGATAGATAGATAGATAGATAGATAGATAGATAGATAGATAGATAGATAGATAGATAGATAGATAGATAGACTATTAACTACGAGACACCACGCTTACTCCACTTATCTGTAAGTGTTCTTGACTAGCTTACAGAATTTCTTTCAGAAGAGTGTTTCTCGTGATCTGAAACTACTGGTACCAATGATGATCTAATAGTATAGGTAAATACATATTTGTATTTGTTAGCGCAAAAAAAAATAATACGTTAATAAGGGGCACAATTGTGTATATTTTCTGATTTATTTCGTTTTTTTTTTTTTTAAATCTTTCACGTGATTGGCTAAATGACTTACTTCCGCTGGATTGCCTACCACTTCCCAGACTTCCGTACTGGTATAATGATATTTTAATACGTACATTTAATATGTACATTTAATACGCAGGGATGCGAAACGTAGAATAATAGTATCTGAAATCAAATGCTATAGAAGGGCACGTAGAATATCATGGACAGAAAGAACATCAAATAAGGAGATATCAATGAGATTAGGTAATCTTTGGCAGAAAATTGGACTTTAAACAATATGAAAGTTAGAAAGCTGAGGTACTTCGGCCACGTCAAGATACACAACAGCTTGAAGAGGTTGATATTAGAAGGCATAAGTGCCCGGCAAAAGAGATAAGGGACGACCTCGCCGCAGGTTGACTCAGGACATCAGGGAAAGTCCGAACGTGTCACTGCAAGATGCCGGTCAACTTGCTCAAGACAGCATTACAATCAGGGAGCCTGTGAGAGGGACAACGTTCAGGAGAGGACAGGTGACATGACAACCTGTATTTAAACAACTGCAAAGTTGCTGAAACACCACTTATATTAAAAAGCAAATTTCTTACAAAACTATCATAGTTTTACTTGTAAGAAAACTGCATTGAATACGAGGTCTATTAATTTTGTTTTAGCAATAAATTTCCATATACTGAAATATTCCTCAAAATCTCTGTTAACTGCAGTAGTATACTGTGTGGCATCTAGTGGCTGGTAGGTTGCCTATCTATCTAATCAATCAATCAATCAATCAATCAATCTATCTATCTATCTATCTATCTATCTATCTATCTATCTATCTATCTATCTATCTATCTATCTATCTATCTATCTATCTATCTATCTATCTATCTATCTATCTATCTATCTATCAAACACTTTGTGATCAGGTGAGGCCAATGTTCCCTCTAAGTTCTTACAGTTCATACACACAAATTTACAGCTATATTCCCATAAAATATTCTGTGTTCAAATGTGCACCATTACGTCAAATCGCAGAATGTAGTTTAAGGTTCTCATAGAAAAAAAAATACTAAAATTCAAAGAAATCGTTAAAACAAACTCATGTTTCGCTATTACATTTTTCTTTAACTGTACCATAGCATAGTGTAAGATAAGGAAACACATTTTTCTCACTTTTTATTTTATTTTGAAGCTTCTTTTTTCTTTTGCGCGAGGCATATAAAATTTCGTGCGCGGCATCATGTTTCTTTGTGTGCGGAGCCGTGTTGCCGCGCTGCTTATAGGGAACATTGGTGACGACAAGCTGAAAATCTCTCTCTAATCCTACCTCTCATAACCCGCATTTTGTTACGACTTTATCAAATTTCCTGCTTCGAAAGGCATTCTACAATCCAAAAGCCTATACATACAGAACTCTCTTAACTTCACATCGCAGCACAGGCTGGGCCAGAAAAGATTATCTACGTGGATTTGATTAACTCTATCAATACCAAAACACTACAGCCAACACTACGGTGAACAAAATAAGCACACTGAACCAATTCGTAAAACAAAGCAGTGCTTTGTAAAGCAAAGTAGCGCGTAAAGCAATCATGCACTAGGAAAAAAAAAAGCGTTTATCGCCCCTTTGTCCTTACAACACCACCCAAGGTCGCATAGTGTAATCTGACAGCCAAGGTAATCTGATCAAGAGAACTGGCACCTATATTAAATTCCTGACACACAACAACGCCTTAAGTTCACGGCTAACAACCAGGCTTTGGCTTATGTATGACACGCGGGTTCACTTTTGCTCTCCCGAACCCTACCCTCCACCCACCCCACCCCCGGGTTGAAAAAACTGACAGTCAATATTCTTACATGACTCCCTCACTGCGTAAAAACTAGGTAAGGAAACTCTGTGATTGAGTCATAGATGTGTTGTTATTAATAACAGGCCATAACAGAGGGGGGGTGGGGGGTGGGGGGTGTTGTTGTTGTTGTTGTCTGTTGTACGAACAAAGAGAAATTGTGTATGATGTTAGGGTTCTTAACTCCGGGGAGAGAGGTTGGGGGAGGGGGATATTCATACCCATTTCTCTCTTCCTCCCTCTCTCTCTCCTCTCTCCCTTCTCTCCTCTCCCTCCCTCATTCCCTCCCTCTCTCTCTCTCCCTCCCTCCCTCCTGCGTGGCCAATTTTTTACCCTTTAAAAATAAAGAGCATTCATTCATTCATTCTCTCTCCCTCCTTCTCTCTCCTTCCCTCTACCTCTCTCTCCCTCCTTCTCTCTCCTTACCTCTACCTCTCTCTCCCTCCCTCCAGCGTGCCCAATTCTTTACCCTTTAAAAATAAACAGGATTCATTCATTCATTCCCTCTCCCTCCCTCTCTCCCTCCTTCTCTCTCCTTCCCTCTATCTCTCTCTCCCTTCCTCTCTCTCTCCCTTTTCCATCTCTCTCTCTCTGGTTCATGCCATTCAGGCGCTTGTCGTCAATGGTTTCCACAGCCAACTATCCTCTGGCTCTTTCGATGAAGATGTGTTTCGGACCGTGCTCTGCCCAGACTCTTGTAGTCCGTCAAGTATCTTGTTTCCACGTCTCCCTCTGCCCTTTTGTCCCTCCCGTTTTCCCGTTGCCAAAGGGAGGACCCGAGACACAAATAGTCTGCTCCTGGCTTTCCTCGCTTAAAGAGTAAAGCTTTGAGGCTCTCTATTGAAGCCTTACTGCTTTGGACACAGTGTGGTAAATGGGAGCATGGGAACATACTAGGAGGGGGGGGGAGGAGGAGAGAAAGCGGGTGGTGGGCCGGCAGTGATGTAATAGTAGAAAAAAAGGTTAAGAACCTCCGGTGCAGGGCCACCGAGATGGGGGGGGGGGGCCAGCTGATGCGCTCTCCCAGGGCCCTGAATGATCTTTCCGAGCTTTAAAAGCTGGCCCCGGCTGGATGAAAAAGAATAATCGAGGGTAGGGGGGTGGGGGTGGGTGGGGGTGGTACTCGCTTGCAAAATTTCTCTAGGAGGCCATCATCATCATCATCATCATTCACTTCCCTGAGAGCACAGGCCAGGGATAAAGACCCTCCAGTCGCCCCCTGTCCTTGGATTTGTTCCCTATGGATGCTCCGCTCTGGGGTAATGTATCCTTTCCATTTCAGCAACAACAGAAATAAGCCTGGGATGCTGTCACGACATACTTCTGTTAGGATACCCGCCCCATCCTGATTAATCGGTTCTTGGGGCTGCTATCTGTTTGCTGTCATTGTATGTCCTGGCAACAACCAGCGAACCGGCAAGTTTTAGTTGGCCTCAGTTGTGACAGAAGAGACAAGGAAGTAGTTTTAGAGAAGAAAAAACAAAATCCGTAGTGTCTTGTGGTGACACATGTGTAGTCTATTGTGTGGTAAATATGTGTGGGAAGTGTGGGGCGGGGAGAGAGAGAGAGAGAGAAAGAAGGAGAGAGAAATAAGGAGAGAGAGGAAGAAGGAGGGAGAGGAATGAATGAATGAATAATCTTTATTTTTCAAGGGTAAAGAATTGGGCACGCAGGCCCGTCTTACATTCTGCCCTTCAGGAAGAAGGAGAGAGAAAGAAGGGGAGAGAAAGAATGAGAGGAAGAAAGAGAGAAAGGAGAGAGAAAGAAGGAGAGAGAGGAAGAAGGAGAGAGAGGAAGAGAGAGACAGAGAGAAAGAGAGACAGAGAGAAAGAAAAAGAAAGAGAGAGAAAGAGATTAATTGATTGATTGATTGACTGACTGATTGATCTTTATTTCAAAAGGGTTAAGAATTGGGCACGCAAGGCCGTCTAACATTCTGTCCTTTATCACACAACTTTCACTCTGTTACAGACATATACAAATATGCTGCTCATATAACCAACATAATTAAAATTGAAGCTAAAATATAACATTTATAAAGAAGGAGAGAGAGAGAAGGAGAGAGAAAGAGAGAGAGAGAGAAGAAAGAGAGAGAGTGAGAGGTCATCATACTAAACAAGAACACACCTGAAACACTGTACCTAACCTTCTGAATCGAGATCAAAGGCATCGCATTCTTCGTCCTACCTGTATCAAGCTTACACCTGGACAAGCCTGCTACTGTTTCTGACAGGTAAACCGGGGGTCGTTGAGACCCGTGTTTGTTGTCCAGGTCCCTGGTATGTGGACTTTTTTTTCATACTGCAACCGTCCACTTGTAGAAGTTTGGGAATGTTTGAGATCTTGCCTTCTGTAGGTCCCAACAGAAGCCAGTATGGCGGCTATGATCGAGTCTTGGGATCAAGGCAGACGGAGGCGTATGGTTCAGTTTTACAAAGCGACAGAGGGAATTAGGACAGCGAGAAAACGTGAGAAAAAAAAACCACAAATGGCAGAAAGTATGAAAATAAGATGAGAATGTATAAATGAAAAACATACAACATCCAATATTTCGGCGTGAGCCTTTTTCAAGGATTACATACAAAAACAACACAACACATAAATTAAAAGGAGAAGAATACAAATGAAAAACTTAGCTTTGTGGCATTCCTGCTGGTGCAGAATACAACGATGCGCCCTAAAGACGAGACTTTACAACTTCAACCAATTGGATGTCAGCATTTACCCTGTTGGTTAACTATTCTATGTTCATCTACTGCAGGGCCCCGTCTCTAAAATAAGAAGCCCTCGAAGCTCCCCCCTCACCTTAAAACACAGGAGCCAATATGGG